>JAFIDM010000004.1:22846341-22875858 GCA_023159025.1 Thereuonema tuberculata | reverse complement strand
ATGCACATATTATTCGAATAACTGAATTTGTACTGCAAAATCAAGACTACTGCTATTTAGCGTTAGTTTATACTTTAGTTTTTAAGAAATTAAAATTAATACGAAAAAATAAATTTCTGTATGGGTAATTTCCCTGCATCATTACTAATTTCATTACTGATGGATGGAGAATGTTTAAATTAGAGAGAATAGCCTCAACTGTGGAAATATATATAAAAAAAACGATATTCTGCGATTATTGTATGATCAAATAATTCTATTTTTATTATTGGTCATCACCAGGCCCGGACTGGCCCTCCGGGACACCGGGACATGTCCCGGTGTGCCCCCCTCTTTGCCTTTCTCTGGCGCCCTTCCGCCTTCAAGGAAAAATGTAATAATACAAAACATTAGAAATATTAAATGTCCACCAAAATTATTTGACTTTAAAATATAATACCGAAGAACCTCCCTTCATAATATAATAATGCTATATTATTAGATATTATGATACAAAATATTACGCATGAGCATGATGCAAATGGTGCACTTTGTCGTACGGAGATTTGCAACGTGGATTGACTTGGCTGTGACAATCCAAGCGCTCTACGCTCCCTCGGTCGTCGCTGTGATGCTTGACTGGTGACTGCTCACTGCCCGCCGCCTGTACCCGCTATGTTCAGTACAGTTTCTGTTTCGGTTCGGGCGAGTCAACTGTATAACATTGTGTTTAGAATTACAAGTTGCCAAATTATCCGTTACTTCGGCTTCTAATGAGCGCAAATGGTTATTATAATAAGATATTAAGGTAAGTCTCGTCTAGAAGTCAAACTCTTCATCAATCAAGAGAAAAAAAGAGGAAAGATACAACTAAGAAGAATAAACAAGAAGGGAGAGGAAGTTTTGTGACTTTTTTGAGTAAAACTACGCTGTTAAAGATAATAAAAATAATAACAGACGAAATAAAGACAAAAATAACAGAATATATCAAACAAGCAGTTAAGTTCTTAATCATGATGGAGACAACAGTAGATGTATTAAGCAACGATCATTGTGCATTTGTTGTGCAATACATAAAGGATCAAGAGGTGTTTGAACGACTAATAGCACTAAAATGTGTTTCATCAACCACTGGTGAGGGATTATTTAACACATTACAAAACACTTAGCCAGAATTCCCCTTCAGGACTGTGTAGCAAACGCATTTGACGAAGTTGCAAACATGAGTGGGCAGTATATCGGGTTAACGGCGCAATTATCCAACGTTATTCCCAATCATGTTAACACGTGGTGCTATGTCCTTAATCTTGTACTGGATACCGCGTATCATTTTTCGGCCTGCTTCAAGAAGCTCAGGAATCTCGTAAGAGACTTCAAAAGTATATTGCCGAAAATCCTGCTTTCAAACAGGAAGCTATTGGAGCAACTAGATGGAGAAGTCGGAGTGATAAACAATCAAAATATTTGGAAGAATCGATGATTGGACATCGAGTGAACAAGACGAGACAAATCAATCCAAGTCAGCTAAGCTTGTTTACGTACAACTATCAGTGGCATTATTCAAGATTTCCAACGATACTGAATTCAATCCAAAAATCAGAAATGACACAGCATCCATCTTGCAAAAGTTGTTGAGTTTTGACACAATTTTAATGGCAATGACTTTCCTTCAAATTTTTAAAATTACCACTCCATCATCTGATTTCTTACAAGCAAAGAACATTGATTATGCGCAAGCCTGGATACTGGTATTCCTCACTGTCAAGACTCAGACGCTTAAGACATCAATTTCATGGAACTTTGAGCGCTGCTAACAAATTTGGGCAAAAAATGACTGAAGAAGTCCAAGAAAAGACTGAAATAGACCAATCACTCGGCAATATGACAATTGAAACTGAGTTGAAAAAGAAACGTACCAAAAAAGCAAAAAGATGCCAGCCGAGGTTGCTGAAGATGAAAGCGTAGGAACAACCGCAGAGGAAATGTTCAAATGTTCTGTATTCAATGTTGTTATGGATACTGTCATTCAAACTATGGAAAGCCGGTTTGTAAATCATATCACTTTATTTTGATCTTTCCTGGTTCGACCCTAACCAGTTTAAAAATCACCAACCCTTACCCACTAATGCACTAGAAAAGCTATGCCAAGTAATATCTTCCCTGGATAAAGGAAAGCTAAAAGGGGAGTTAGCATCTTTCATTGAACTACGGCTCCAAACTTCAAAACGATCTATTGATGAATATTATTTTGAAAAGAATGATTTAGAAGTTGAGGAGGCATTTAATTCCGAACATGACTTTGAACTTGAAGCTGGTGAAGAAGACCTCGAATCTCTCTGATGAAATGCACAGCAGTCAAAGAATGAAGCTCTTGTGTGAAATATGCATTTAGAGTAATTGTAGAATATAGCATGTACTGCCTTCAGTATACGGAATTTTTTAAGGTTTATAAATATTTATTGACCATTCCTCTAACTCAAGTAACCTGTGAACGAGTTTTTTTTCTAAATTGAAGTTAATCAAAACACATCTAAGGTACTATGTCAAACGAAAATCTTGAATCGCTTATCATTATGCAAAGTGAAAAAGACATTCTTATGAACATTGACAGTGAAGTTATAATAAACAAATTATGTGAGTCGAGCTCTGAAATGAGACATTTGCTTGACCCTTAGCCGGAAGACGATTTTGTAGTTGAAAAGTCAATGCTGTAGCCTAACATTTGTAATCATTCTTAACATGTACAAAATGTCCACAATACATGTATTAAATATAGTGATTAACATTTATTAAATATGTAATTTTCTACTTTGATATGCATACATATAATTAAATAAAATTGTGTATAACATTACCATATACAGTGAAGTCTCACTTATACGAATATGAGAGGAAATCAAAAATTATTCGTATAAGTGAATTATATATAGGACTATGGGGGTTTCGCCGGGAATGAGAAATTCTTCGTATAACTGAATGTTTCGAATAAGTAATACTTCACTGTAATTATATATTCTGGTTATATACTCTGGTTTACATACACACACACACACATACACATATATATATGGCGCCCCTGCCATGTTAGTTTCCACCGCCCTTCTCAATGAGCCAGTCCGGGCCTGGTCATCACAAGGATAGAGAAGAAAAGGAGATAGATGATCCCAAGATTACCAGTCGAATAAGTAGAAGACAAATCAAAGCTGTCATTTCATATGAAAGAACTTTGGATGTTTTTATGTTTTGTTTTTATTTTTGCTTTTCTGAAACATGTAGAATTTCCCTAAATTCAATAAAATAAATAATTTTATTTTTATTTTGTAATACAAATTTGATTGAAATGAGTAGAACCGTTAAGGATAAAAATGATTATTTCGATCTAGTTTTAGAGAATTTAATATGATAATGTGAATATGAATAATATTTGGATTTTTCGAAATTTCCAACTAACCAACTGTCTAAAGATATCTTTTTTATTTCCCAGGAAGATTTTAGTAAATATTTTGCCAATACTTAAAGTTTAGTCGTTCTATTTTCAGAATGTTATTTTTGTTGCTTTATTTTATAAATTTTTGTTGTTTTTCTGAAATTTTTAGGAATATCAAATTTTTAATTTATAACCCTACAAATTAAAACCCTACATATTGGAAATTGGGTTTTATTCCTTTGGCTGTTCCCCATTTCCGTACCAAAAAAAACAACAACATAAAACTTTTTTTTTTTTTTTTTTTTTGTCAACACCTGGGTTTTCAGTATTTACACTATTACAATCTACACTATATTAAGCAAATATCAAGAAAACAACAACTCGCTTCTGATTTAAAAAAAAAATCGCGGCAAAGCAATTATGATTTTTAACTTCTGATTTGCATTTATTGTTCTACTAGCAGCAAAGCCTGTCGGACAACAGGCATAAAAAAATCTGAAAAATCATTTTATTATCAACTATCAAATATAAAGAAAATGTAATCTAAATACTGCGCTAACTTGTTGTAGAAATTCAGCGTTGAGAATTTCTAAGTTAAAAGAAAAATTTCGATAACCCTAAATTTATTCGTATTGGCAAATTTAATTTGCTCTTGAAGGGTATAATTAAATTAGCGTGGAAGGCTGGTTTTTTTACATGTTTCGACAGCGATTCAAAGTAATTGTTGAGGCTCGTAGGAATGGATCATTCACGAGCGAAGTTCTATTGTTTCTCGCGACACTTGCAATTATCCTAATAAGAGACGATATTGTTAGGTGGCAAGAACGGCAGTTCACTTCGATCCTGCAACCAGATAGGACGTGCAGCAAAATAGCTGCCGAACTCAACAGCGGGTTCTTTGCTGCGTTCCCAGCACCAAATAAGCAGTGGAAATTATGACTGCAAATGTTTTCCAGTAAGCGGATTTGGTTTCCTCGACCAAAGTAGATGAAGGCAACAATTCCTGACCAGCTAAGTTTCTCATCAAAGAAGCAAGCGTGAGAAAGTCTCAATATTCTTAATATAGAAGAGAATGCCCGGAGGAGGATAAATGATCCGATAGTTCGCTAAGATAAAAGCGAGACAGTTGTGATGTTTTTTCAATCGACGGGAAATTTTTGAAAGATACCAGAAATAGCGCGCCCGAGAAATAAAGACGGTAATCAAAGTAAGGAACGGCTGAAGACGATTCCAGTTGCTGCATAGATGAAAGGCGAATAGACGATCTCTTCCGAAGCAGATGCGAGAACCGTAGACGATTGATTGATCCGAGGACGGAAGACTCGTTCGACCGTGAGACACAACTAGGCCCGGGAACTCCTGAAATAATACAACGCTTAGATTCCAAACGGATGAAGAATCCAAGTGAATGAATGGAAAGCGAAAAGTGATCAACTACGGCTGATTTGAAAGAAGAAGATCCAGGTGAAATTTATCTAACGGCGTGAGAGACTCGGAGATCGGAAAAATAACCCTAACCAGAACACCGATCCTCGTAGTGACGGACTCAGAAAGATTTCTAGAGCTTATAGTCGACCAGCAATGAGTATTCCGGCCAAGATAAAAGGAATAGGATTATTCGAATGTGTTCAACTGATATTTTCGACTATTTTATTGTAAGTAAAATTTCCATTGAAATTTTTCTCTCAGCTGATAGGATTTTCTTATTCTAGATAGGTTTAGGTAAATCAGATTAGATGAATATAGGATCTTGAGAATTTTATAGAAGTTTGTGTTGAATTCAAATTAGCGACGAAAAGTTACGGAAGAAATCACTATTATTCTTAAAGTAGAAGAGATAGATATTCTATTTATCTAACTTAGGTTTATTAGGAGAAGAGACAGATAGATTTAGCTATTGGTGTCAGGAATAATAGTATTGAAAGACCTTCTGTAGTTAGAGATAAAAGCAGTCATAGCCGGATAAAATAATTATAGTGGCCGGAATAATTATTAGAGAATTTAGAATAGGGGAATCTTTAGATAAGTGGTACAGCAATAAGCAGTTTGATATTTGAGGCCCAGAGAAAGCTGTAGAAACAAGAAGTTTAAAGATATAAAACTCCCCCAGAGAAGCAAGATCGTTAGACGCAAGTCGGAACCCGAGAGAAGCAAGAGAGTCTTATAAGAAGACCGTGAAGCTTTAGATTTATTAAGGACTTTGAAATACAAAGTAAAATCCGAAGACCGGATTATGTAAAGCTTAGAAAGCTGGTTGTAAAATATATTTAATGAATTATTAAATTGTGTTTCCGATTTCACGTTTTTTAGTATCTTTGAGTTAAGTAATTTTAGAGCACTAAAAGAATTTAACTCTGCTAGCTAAGACTTCATTAAAATGTAATCATAATTTTATTTACACTTGTGAACGAAGCTTCTACGGCAAAAATGGTTTTGAGTTTCGAAATCAGCGTAAACAACTGAGTAAGTATGCCAAATTTCATTAAAATGGATGCAGTGATAACAAAATTATTTGGTTTTGAACGTATGTTTTGTTAGAATTTCCCAAGAATAAAATTTCATGGAAACAATATGGAATGACACAATGAACTAATATTTTCATCCAATTTGAGTACCCTTGATTCAATGGTATCATTGAGAACCGCTGGATCTATGTTAATAGCTTAATTATTCGAGTTACAGACAGCTTATTGTGATTTAATTCTCTGACAATTTGTAGATTTTTTTAATTATCTTTTTTCAAGTAATTTAATAATAATGCATTGTTCCATTACAATATTAAATAATGTAGATGTCATATTGTTTCCTATTAATGATTGTATCAACCAAACTCACCTTTGTATAATCTAAATACCGCGCTAACTTGTGAACGAAGCTTCTACGGCAAAAATGTTTCAAAATCAGCTTAAAAAACTGAGTAAGTATGCCAAATTTCATTAAAATCGGTGCAGTGGTAACAAAATTATATCGAGTTACGGACAGACAGACAGACGAACTTAGCCAATTATATAAGTTGATTTTCTCTTATATGATAATTCTTCGAAATTGGTTATGATAATAATTACAATTGCCATATAACTCTTTGTCGTATATACTAACTGTTATACTGTATATTTATAATTATTTTATATATTTTACATATTTATTTTTCATATATTTTATATATTTATTTTATATATTTTATGTATTAAAAATTAAGTTAAATAAATAAATAAATAAATAAATAAATAAATAAATAAGCAGTTTTTGTTCGTGATATTAAATAAATACAGTATATTTTATTTGAAAAATTTTAGAACTTGGGTTTGATTTGGAGATTTTTTAGAATAGCTAGTTTAATATTTTTTTGTATCTGCCGTTGCGGCCAGTGTGCCGGTACCCGGGTTCGAATCCCGGCCGTGGCATGGATGTTTCTTTCTTCTTCTGTTTCTCCTTCCGTCCGTTCTTGCGGGTGCCCCTTGATGCTGCCTCCTAGGGCGTATCCTGGGCAACGCTTCGTCGGTGAAAGGCATCATATCTCGCACCTTGTTGTTGGTCTAAAGAAAGATGATTAATCTACGAGCCCGGGCGTTTGTAAAAAAAAAAAAACCCAAAATACTTTTAGTATTTTTATATTTATGTATAAAGAACATATTATGTTTCAATATTTGATAAGCTAATCGACTCCATTTGTGAAAAGAAATCATTGCGCCTAAGCGCGCAACTTTCAGTAAGAATTCCCTGGTAGTGTGCGCATTTCTTACGGCCGGCGTTCTGATCGATTCCGATCGGATCCGTTCTGAACCGTACAAATGTGCGTTAACCATAAGAGTGACTTATTAAACAATATTATAGGGAATTTTTAATGGACGAAATACATATAGGGGAAGTCTGGCGAATATGAGCAGGGGGGATAATATGAGCATATCCGTCTAAGGAAGTAGGTGCTGCCACCTTGCTGAAGAATGATCAACAACATCGTAGAAACCAACACGCAAGCGCTTGGCGCCAACAGAAAAATCAAAGCGATTTGAATCTATCAATTGTTGAAAAGGTACGTTTAAGATTGACTCACTAAAATGTTTCCAGTAGTTTCTATTAGCAACAGGGATTGTAATTATCATTGGTTTGCTTCTTAATTAAGCTCAAACATATTATATACCTTCTCATTTCATCCTATGTAAAAGTTTTGAGGTTAACATCTCACCACAATAAAAAAAATGGCTGAAAAGACAGCATAGTGCTTCCGCGGTTTATATGAGCACGGGTGCTCATAATACCCTGACTTTTTAAATTGTAGAATTCTTCGCTTTTCATGATGTCTGAATCAGCATCACTTGGCTGAATCAGCATCCCGGTAGAATTGTTACGGAAAAAGAAATTCCTGAACTATTTGCTATTGCTTATGCAAAAGGTGCTACAATTCAGAATGCACAGTCGGGTTTCAAAAAGACCGGCATACATCCCTTCAATTCCCATGTATTTTCAGAAGAGGATTTTCATTGCAGCAGAGCTCACAGCTAATCCAGAATGCAACAATAGCACAACTCTAGCTCTTCACACAACCATCTCCTCTGGAAATTCTGTACAGCCATCATCCCTGGAAAATTCCAATGAAAGGGACAACTATCTTATCTCACCACCAACACCAGGATCATCTTCACCCCAACCAGGAACATCTACACAGAAAAGATCAACTCCACAATGCTCCCCAACATTCCGAGACTTGATTCCTATTCCAGCCAAAGGTTCAAGGAAGCCTTCCACAAGAAAAGTGGCTCGTTCTACAGTGCTCACTGAATGTCCACACAAATATATAATAGATAATGCCAAGAAGCAGCAACCAGAAAAAAGAGCGAAAAAGTCTTCAAATTCATGTGCTAAGAAATCAAGAAATATTGAAGACGCAGAGTGTATTTTCTGTGGGGATCTATTTTCAATAACAGGCGGTGACTGGATGCAATGCCAAAAATGGGCTCACGTAGAGTGCAGTGATGTTGATAAACGACAGAAATGTTACATTTGTGACTTTTGTTCAAAATAGAATATGAAAGACATAATGAATACCACCAGCATTGGTTTCTACTACAAAACATATATATATATATATATATATATATACACTTGTATTCTACTATTTTTCATTATGTAAACCTTTCTAGTTACCATATCTATCTGAAATTAAAGAGTGTCGTTGTGCATTACATGTATTTTTAATATTATAAGAGGGTGTTCATATTACCTCTTGAGTATACTCATATTTCCCTCCCATGTTTTTAATATGAGCACTTAGAGGATCTTAATTAATTATTTTTCTAGACCAAAATTATTAAGTTTTCATTGATATGTATTTTACTTTGTAGTTATAAAGGAATGAATAGTTGAATAAAATAATACTGATGTTTGTTAATCACATGGTTTAATGTAGGATAATAAATTTCCTTAAGGTGCTCATAATCGCCAGACTTCCCCTATTCAAAATAACATTGGAAGCATTTACCTATCTGAAATCTTTTTTTTCATTGCTAACATACTTATTATAATAAATATTCAATTACAACTTTGAATTAAATTTCAAATTTATTAATATTTAAAGTAAAGGCTTGATAAGCAAACAGTTATATATAATTATATAATTATATATATATATATATTTTTCGTGCGAAAGAGTGTTTTTCTTAAACTTTTTTTTTTTAGGGAGGGGGGATACTTTAATTTTGGTCAATTTTATTATTAAGTGACAATTAAATAAATAAATAAATTTGAAGAATGATGTGCAGAATAGATTAAATACATTTAGCTTTTATTGTTCTATAATAGCTTATTTTTTAAATATCCTATACTCGGTAGCAATATAGGAAAAAAAGAGATGTTAATATCAGTAAAATTTGGCAGATCATCATTATTATTTCTCACCTGAAAAACGTTAGAAATCTTAGTGATTTTTTAATTTTAGAATAAACTCATCCATCGAGAATTATCATACTTCTGAATTGCTGATCGTTGTGGACAGGCATTCAACAGCAGCAGATATATAGCAATCCTAAGTCACTGTTCTTTACATAACCGTTCTTTACATTCGTCCGTTATACAATTTCAAAGGAATTTCAATGAAACAAAAGCTTATCTTATCATATCTCTAAATTTAATTCTCTAAGATAGATGAACTTTATATAATATTTAATAAAGATATAAGTAGACATTTACAATGAAATCTAATTTTTTTCTCATAATTGTTTTTTTTTTTTGAGAGTTTTCTTTTAACAATTGTATACATCTTTTAAGCCATACATTTTCATTATCTGAATTTCCGGAAAAAAAAAGTAGAAAAGAATAGCTTCCTATTGTCAAAATCTGTCCAACAGTTACCTTGTCTTTATATTCTTATTTTGTTCACCCTGTATTCAATGTGATGCTTAACAAAAATGCTTTCGAATCTGAAGACATGGCTTACAGCGAATTGAAGTGAAATTCTTAATTCTTAATTTTAGTATTTGACTGTTGCCCATGGAGATCCCATGGCTTGTCTAAATTCTTTCGAATAAGAATTTTAACTTAATTTAACTTAAGTTTAAACAACTCAATCAAACTGTTCTCTTATTCAGTGGCGGATCAAGCTTCCATGGGCCCGTGGCTGAAAATTTTGTCGGGGCCCTTACATCAAACTAATTTCTGTTTGCTATTAAAAAGGAATCTTTTTCTGGTCAGATATACGTAATTGGTACACCACACAAAGTATTAATAAAATTGGAGAAATAAAAGAAAAAAAAATGCATTTTTAAATGCATTTAAAAAAAAAATGCGTACTGATTTGTATACGAGCGACTAAATGTGACGCTCGAGTGCAATAAGTGCAGTCGAGCAAATACATAAATTCGAATGTTACGTAAATGATGCAATATAGCTTGATTTGAAATATAGCTGATGTGGCAGCTTTGAATATGTGCATGATAGATCCAAAAATAATTTAAGAGAGTATAAGAATAGTAAACTTTCAGCATTTCTAAGCCATTTATATTTATTTATCACGTTCACTGCTATTTACTGCTACATCGGCGTTTTCCGGCTCCTAAGAGTTCAATTTCTGTCGAAATCAAAAGGGAGATTATATTTAGAACTGTTTATGTACCTTTAAAATTGCAACTTTCGAAGATAAATATTTGTGAGCTAACGTGGTTTCTGGGCTTTAATCCTTATAATAATAATTATATTATTTCTCAAAGGAGTTTTAGTGTCGGTACGGCATAACTTCCTTAATAGTTCATCAAAATCACTGATTGAGACATCATTTTGAAGATTACGTTCCCGGCTAATGACTAAAAATAAACAATTTCTTTAAAATTAATGTTTTCATTAAAAAACTTTTATAACCTTATTTTAAAAACCTTTTTATATAAATGTAGACACGCTTTAACAGAAGCGACTTATCTTTCGAAACCGAAAAAACATTTTAAATAATGCTTTAGCGTTTTAAACTTCAAATAGATCCTTTTTTTGAATAAAAATGCACTTTAAAAAGATATTTTATCGTTTATTTAATAAAAACAGGTAAAAAACAACAACCAAGATTTATATTTTAATTAAATTAAAGGATTTATTACAATAAAAAACATAAAAAAAATTCAACTTCTCTTATTTTATTTCTCAAAGGTGTTTTTTTTTATCTCCCTTAATACTTCATCAAAATCAATGATTGAGATATCATTTTGAAGATTACGTTCACCACTAATGACAAAAAAATAAACAAATTTTTTAAAATTAATGTTTTCGTTAAAAAATTTGTTTTAAAATTCTTTTTATAAAAATGTAGAAGGCGCCAAATAAATGTAATCTTTTCATTTATTTATTTCCACATTACCATTCGTTGACTGATCAAGATAGCATGCGAATTATTCGCACCGATCAATCTTTTTATAAAAATGGAGAAGGCGCCATCTATTGATAATATGTTTAAGTAACAAGCACGATAGCTGTTGGATTTGTTTATTTCTCAAAAGTGTTTTTTTGTTGCGAATTATTCGCACGGGTCAACTAGTAATAATATATTTTGACGGTTTCTTAATCCTAACTTCTCATCGATTAGTCAGATATGTACCAAACTCAATAATAGCTTCCTTCTAGTAACCCAAACCTACCCTTAAAGTTTTACTTTCCTAGGATACATAGTTTTTGAGTTACGTTGCATATAGACGGATGGGAAGTGAGTGTTTGGACTTGAAATTGAGTTTTAAAACTTTTTGGTTCTAACTCTGTTTTCTTTTTTTCTCTCCAACATACATTAAGGAAATAGGTATTGACATTTCATATCACGAATTGACATTTCATATCGCGAATTGATATTTCATATCGCAGGCTTAAAAAAAAATATGTGGACGAGTCTATTGATAAATATGGGATCAGTTTTCTCAATTCTATCAGATTTTTGCAAGAGGTCTTAGATCAGAGTTTGCCAACTATCTTCAGAACCATTCACGGTTTTCATTAAAATTCCACGTGGATATCCTTCAGAATTTCATTATCAACAAAAGAAAGACTTCCATAAATATCAAAGTAAGTTTATATTTTATATTTATCGATTGAAAATTAGAACTTCTACTTATTAAGAATTTTTTTGTTAAGAATCTCCTCAAAGTTATCAAAAAAGTATTAGATGGTTTAATTATAATTTCTGAAAAGCAAAATTATTAACATCAGAAAGAGTAAGAAAGTAAATTTTTTTATATTTTTTAACGGCGTTCTTTTTAAACATATTATTTCACTTATTATTTTTGTTATTATTTTATAATTGTACTGAAAAAATCACTTACTAAAACTGAAAAAATCAATTTACTAAAACCATTGTTTTATTTAAATATTTTAAATATTTCAAATATTTTAAATATTTCAATTATTTTAAATATTTTTAAATCATATTATTTTTCCTTATATTAAGACATTTCTAGATCAATTTCAATAAAACATCTTCATTATGTAATATTACATAACATTATAAAATATTTATAGCTCTTATAGATAGGTACGAGATAGTTCGTGAGTCAATCACTAATTTATTTATTTATTTAATTACTTGCTTAATTGTGTACAGCTTAGTTCTATTAGTTTTGTAATTTCTGAAAAATATATAAATATATGACACAAACTGAAACTTATAAAAATAGAATACACCAAAATATACAAAAGATTGATTTACAATATATAAATTGATATATTAATTAAGTTGTAGAAAGATTAGATAACTATACATTTATAAAAAGAGAAAAAATTAATCGACACTAATTTATTTTTTTATTTTTTTTTAATAATAAAATGCACTGAAGAACACATACCTTGCTCGAGTTCACAAAATCCTCAAAACACAACTCAACGCCAGAAATAAAATTAAAGCTATCAACACTTTTGCCGTTCCCACACTAACATATTCGTTCGGCATAATTCCATGGACAAACACCGAACTCGAAGCACTACAACGCGCAACACGCACTACATTCACGAAACACAACATGCACCACCCCAAGTCCGCTACGGAAAGGATGACTCTTCCCCGCAAGGAGGGAGGCCGAGGACTCATCAACCTCATCACCCTACACGAAAAACAAGTACATACACTTAGGGAACATTTCCACCAAAGAGCAGAAGACTCCTCACTTCACTCAGCCATTGTCAAGGCTGACACACACCTCACACCCCTGAACCTCGAAAACTCTTCTCCAACACTCACCACCCCTGACACCCACACTCAGCAGCTGCGTGAATCATGGGCTCGTAAGGAACTCCATGGCAGACATCATCACGAACTCAGCCAGCCTCATGTCGACATGGAAGCGTCGAACAGATGGCTGACGAGTGGTGAGCTGTTTGGGGAGACCGAAGGGTTCATGATCGCAATACAGGACCAAGTCATCTCCACACGCAACTACAAGAAACACATTCTACACGATGCAAACACACATGACGACAAATGCAGGAAATGCCACACTACGCATGAGACGATCGACCACGTAATATCAGGCTGTCCCCTTCTCTCTCAAACAGACTACCTCCACCGACACAATCAGGTAGCATCGATCGTTCATCAACAACTAGCACACAAACATTCACTTATTAAGAGCACGGTCCCGTACTACAAGTACATACCACAAAGCGTATTAGAATCACCCTCATATAAACTATACTGGGACCGCCCCATTCACACAGACAAAACCATACATCACAACAGACCAGACATCACACTTGTTGATAAGGTCAACAAACAGACCTATCTAATTGATATTGCAGTGCCTATCAGCAAGAACATGCAGAAAACTCACGCAGACAAGATCAGTAAATACACTGATCTAGCACACGAGCTCCAGAAGCAGTGGAGGCAGGATCGAGTACGTGTTGTACCCATTGTTCTGTCTGCCACTGGTCTGGTGCCTCACACATTGCACCACAGTCTCAGCACACTAGGACTTCACAAAAACACTTATGCACAACTGCAGAAGGCTGTGGTACTCAACACTACACGCATAGTTAGGAAATTTATGGACACAAGCACACATCCCTAATCATTCTTGCACACATCTTTACACTTGGCAGTATGTGCTTTGGTCCTTGACCCGCCATATTGTTTTTGCTGGGGAAACCCAAGGTTTGAAACATACAAACATAATAATGAATAAAACTAACTAACTAAGTTAACTAAATAAATAATTAAATAAATAAATACCTATAAATAATATGAGTGAAAATAAATCAAAAAATATAAAAGATTTGAAGTAAAATAATAATAATAATAATTATTAATTAACCTGATGATTAATATATTTGCTTTAAATTGGCTGAAAGCCCTATATTTACCGGTGAAAAGGGTTGGTCACCACATCGTGACGGGAAGCGGAAATTGAGGCGCATTTGGACTGCCTTCATCAAGAAACACAGGCCTAAAATATTGTTAGTAATATAATCATGGCTCAACACATAGAAAAGATGATGATATTAAATGATAAGCTTAGCTTTAATAATCAGCGAACTGAAGTCTGCAATTGTCAATTGTTGGGAAGATATTGATGCCCAGTTACCCAGAAAAAGTTTTTCAAGTCATCGAAAACATTGGCTATTAATTATTGGAAATGAAGCAGTTCAGTTCATTGTAGTCCTAATGGGACTGTGGGCGAAGTTACTGTTTACGAGACTCTGGGGTATTTCTCACATTGTTAAAATAAAGATAGACGAGACCTTTCACGACCTATTGTTTTTATTTTAAATCTGAATTGTTTTTATTTTAAATTAATACAAATACTGAATGTTTTTTTCGTTTAGGTTTGTTTTAAACACAAATTTAACACAAATTAAAAAAAAAAAGATAATAAAAAACAAAATTTCATTGTCCCAATTGTACACAAATATTGAACTGAACTGCCTACGAGACTCTGCGGTATTTCCCACATCGTTAAAAGAGAGATAGACTAGGTCGTTAGCGTCCTATTGTTCAGAAATCGTCTTCAGGTAGGACCTATTAAAAATCAATTTTTTTTAATTTTTTACAATTTATATTGACAAAAGAGAATCAATCTCAAAATATCCATATTATATTATCTTTAATATATTTTTACACTGATTGCATGTTTCTTTTATTTACTTGTGGCCATTCACCACATACTGTTCGTTTTTATTTACGAGAACCTTCAGCGCTTTTGCGCATGCGTCAGGTCTCCTTCGATTTCAATAAAATAGGGATGAGGAGAAATAAAGAGGGGATGTTTACTTTTTATAATCCTAGTTTACTAATAGCTGCGTTCTATTTGCGATTTTCGGGAAAGAATTATGGAAAGAATAAATACTATTGCAAAAATACTCCTCCGTTATTTTTTCTTAAAAGCAAAAATGTCCAAAAGAATTTCTTAGAAAAGTGCCCATCTCAGCGTATCAGCCGTCTGCGGAGTAAAATTGTCCGCCAGTTGTGGGTCTGTCTTTCGAAAACGAACTGTATGTAAAATTTCATGTTTCATAATAATTAAAACTTTTTATCATTCTATACCACAAAAATAATATTGCACGTAAACTGTATTATTGATGTTGTATATTACTTTTTTTTTCTTAAGAGAATAAAACTTTTTAACTCCATAATTCAACAATTTTTAATACATTTTTCTTTAGGCCATTCTCATGTACTGTAGCTTCACTTAACAGTCATAACAAAAGGGAAAAAAACAACAAAAACAATAGTTTTATGCTGTTATTCTTTTTATTGTTATATTGTGAAATGAGTTATAATTTAAACTGGTTACTCCTCCTCATAAAATTCTATTCTAATTCTAATATAAAATAAGACCTTGGCCCTGTTATATCATTTTCTTTAATACAACAAAATTACAGATAAACTAATTGAATACGTAAACCTAACAAGTAATATGAATTTGATATCAACAAAGGTTAATTTCTTATCAAAAAATAGATTATAAAATTAAGTTTAATAAATAAGGTGCATCCCAATTTCATTTTGACTAATGAACAAAGTTGTGATGAGTAAGGCTTTCATTCCTCTAGATGGATTATTCTTATCTACTTGTGATATTTACTAATTTTAAAAACTAGCTTTTTTATAATAAAAATCTGTTAAATCAATGAAATTTACAGTCATTTTTGAAAGTAAGTTATGATTGCACAAGGAATTATATTTGGATAAACGGAATGTTCTATTTCTGAATGTCCCACAGTGCATAGAAGCTACTTTAGGAGCAACAGTTCTTTTTGTTTAACATTGAACTATTATAATATCAGGGGTGTTGATAAGGTATGTTAAGAAGACACTGATTCGCAATTTCCCATGTCTCTTCTTTTTGACAGTATCAAAAAGAATTATATTAAAACAATTTTGATCAGGACATTTGCTCTATTCTTTTGATAGCCTAGAATTAAAAAGTGATACCTTTCTATTTGACAGTGCAGAAAGAAACTTCTCAAACTGCTGAGATTATTTAAATTTCTATCCCATACTTTATTTTTTTGTATCTAGGACAAAGTAATAGGCCTGTAATTGGTCCATTTTCACTGCAATGGCACAAATGTTTCCTAGATGAAGCTTGGCCATATTAATTGGCCATATTACAGTAAATTTAAATACAGACGCATTTACCAAACTATTATAATTACATTTTTTTATCAGAATAATTGTTGAACAATAAGCTGGTAAATGATTCTGTATTTTAAATTTATTTTTTATTATAATGGAGTTGAATAATAGCTTGCTATACTATGATCTTTATTCTTTGTTATAATTGTATTGAATTTATTCTTAGTTATAACTGTTTTGATTTTAAATTTTTGAAAATATAGCATGAAGAATAGCAGGGAAATATAGCAAATATATAGTGAAACTATAGCAGGGAAAGGTTACCTTGCGAAATATTACTAGTAGAAGTATAAAGGTTTTAGTAGTAATAAACAAAATTTGTAATAAAGATCAGTGGATTTGGATTATTTTCGAAAACAAACAAGAAGCTAGAAGAACTTAAATTCTACTTTTCTTAAAATGTCATATCTTAAAATTCCATCATTTTTTTTTCTTTTTGAAGTCGTGAAAATGATAAAAATAAAAAGCCACGTCTCAAATTGTAACATTTGGTGAATTCAGAAGTGTCAAATTACTTTGAACACTCTACTAAATATCCGATTAGCTTTTCTAAAGGCCTGAAAATGAACTATTTTTTTTAATAATCCTCATATTTGTGAGTCTTTTTGTTAATTACAGTGTTGGTCAATATTACATGCTAATAATAATTGATAATTGTATTCAAGATCAAATTTCTTTTAGTTTTATTAACAATCATGAGATGATTTCAATTCGGTTGAGATATTTCGGAAGTGAAAATTCATTGTTATTAATGTTATTAAAGTTTTTCTGAAAGTGGAAGCTCGAAATGGCCGTCTCAGGATCTAGCTTAACCCAAAAAAGGCACTTATTTCAAAGTAAGGAAATTACAACAAGGAAAAAAAAAAAAAAAAAAAAAACTTACAATAAGGAATTTTATTTACATAAATGAAAAATTCAAAAATGAATGGACAACTGTATAAATTTTTATTTTGCATTTCCAAATTTTTTAATTAGTTTTGCCATTGAAACTCATTCAGTACACGTATCCTAACTAATATATAAAAGTAAAAATCTGTAAGTTTGTATGTCGTTCAATCACGCCTCAGTGGCACAACAGACGGAATTAAATTTTGCATACAGTTAGTCTACGACACGAAGAAGGATGTAGGCTGCTTTTCATCCCAGTACATCAAGTAGTTCCCGTGTGATGAACAAATAACTGCTGAAAATAAAAAAATTATCAAAGCTGCCGACAGATAGCGCCAGCGCAGTTTTAAAATCGAGTGCGTTTAAGGACATTCTTTGCAGGCACGGTACATGATTAACTCACATATTACCTGATAATTCTATTAGACGATACAAAAATATAACATATGATTAATTAATTACATTGGATATTTTTTAAAATTTAAACTTTAGAATATGTAATTTAATTGGTAATGATCACGTGATGTTTATACCAACTGGGGAAGGTTTCATGTGAAAAAGGCGGAAGGTGAAAAAGGCCACAAAGGGCTGGGGAATCATATGTTCTCCGATCTCGATATTAATTTGCCAAATAAATAAAGCATTTTTTTACGTTACATATGCAAGGCTTCCGGAGCTAAGCGACGGTAGCCGGCTAGTATTTAATAAAATTGCACTTGCACTGAATGAGTTTGAATGAAATTTTTAGTGGGTTTTTGTTAGCATTTTTATCTATGGCATTTTTTTGAATTATTAATGTTTTTCTTTTTTATAATAGGTTTTGAAACTGAGCATCAGATTCAGCAGCAACAGTAGCAACATGTCTGGAATTAATGTAAATATAACAATTATAAGTGTAAAGCCTGAAATAAGAAGAGAAAATGTGAAAAAAGATTATATGAATACTTAAAGGAAATAAACAATGTATTTTTAGCAGTTTCAGAGTGTTATGCATACTCCATCTTTATGACAGAGCTAAAGTGTAGCTGAAACATTAAGCCCCGCGAACACCATCCGATTTTGCACCAATTTAGTTGGCCAACTTTCAGTTTTCGAGTCGCTAGAACCGACTTTGAGCACGTTTTTCAGCGACTTGGCAGCGATTTTAGTTGGCCAACTCGAGTCGGTTGTACAAGACCAACTCGGGAAAGTTGGTTGGAATACCAATCACAGGGCAGCGTTCGAACACGTCAGTCGTGACGTCACGCCCATAAACGATTATCACCGCTTCGAATCGACGACAAGCGGTACACAATGAATATCAGAGTATTGCGAGTTTTTTTCATGCATAAATAAAATTTATACTGAAATGCAGTAATTGTATGCGGCAGAATTTATCAGAGAGGTTTCAAAATCTCGATTATTTCGGATTTTCCACAGCTGCTGGGGGAAACGCATTGAATTATGAGATTGCTGCCAACTTCATTTGCGAGTTGGATGGTGTTCTAGCCTGACAAAATTGGACCAACTCGAAGTTGGCCAACTAAGTTGGTGCAAAATCGGATGGTGTTGGCGTAGCTTTTGGCACACGGGAACTGAAAGGGAACTTTTAATAGAAATATTAAACTGTCAGCTTATTGTTTTTTTTTTCTCTTCCAGTGTTTTTGTTGTTCGTCAAATTTTTGCTGTTCTTTCCTTTCCCCTGAGGATGGAGTGTTTGAAATTCATCTTTTCATCACATCGGATTATAATGTTTTACATTTTCTCTTCCTTATTTCATTCATGAACATTAAGCCTAATTATTCACTGTTATTTGAGTTATTTTTTTTTTCATATAATTACTATCAGAACAAACTAAATAATCCTTAATCTGTTATATTAATAATAGGAAGTGCTAATAGTAAGTGCTGCTCGTACACCAATAGGATCCTTTCGAAGCAGTCTTGCTTCAATTCCTGCGCCACGATTAGGTGCCATTGTAATTGAAGCAGCTGTCAGTAAAGCAGGTTAGTACTAAAACAGTATAAAGTAAGTTCCCTAATCCTCCCCGTAAAATGAGTCAGAAAAGGCAATTGTGTTTTTGTTTATTCTGTGCTGGGCTTTACGGACATTTTCAATGAAATTTGTCAGCACGTTAACCCATTTATTTTGCTTAATTGCAGCCGTGTCTTTTTGAGTTTTTGTTATTTATTTCTTTTCGCCTACTAGTCGTAGGAAATATTTCTGATACTGCCTCTCGGCTTTTCGGAAATTTTGTTTATTGCCTTTTGCCTTTGGGAGGTCACAGCCAGGTTGGCTGTTGACTTTACCATAGGATTGCGCCTTTCTGATTCATTTTATCGAGGGAGGCGGGTTAGGGCTGATGATCCCGTAGAAGGGTGAAACAACTGATCCCTAATCCTCCCCGTAAAATGAGTCAGAAAAGGCAATTGTGTTTTTTTTATTCTGTGCTGGGCTTTACGGACATTTTTAAAGTTACATATTCTTTATTAATCTTCAACATAAATTATCCAAACATAAACTCCAAATAATTGCAATATTTCAAAAGCCTCAGCGGCTTTCTTTATCAAGCTTAACATAACATATAAAGGGAAAAGACATACACCATCTTCTTCCCAAAACTTCAAAAAGAAAATTAATTTAACAACAATTATGAAATTAAAGAACGTAACATGCTCCGTGCCACACAAATCATTATTACGCTCAATATAACGCTCATACATAAATAAATAATATTCAGAATTTAAAGTTCAAAACATTCATATTTTAAATTTGGATCAGCTTTAAATTTTAATCATCTTTTAAAATTTGAACCATCTTTTTGAGTCCATATCATCCATATTTCAATTTATCTTGCTATTAACTTTGAAGAATCCATCTTTCTTAAAATTTAAATCCATCTTGTAATATTCTTCCATAATATAATTTTATAATTAGAATCTTCTAATTCTGAATAAAACTAATTTTGAAGAAATTGACGAAACTTCTAATTCTGGATAAATTTAATTTTGAAGTCGTACAATTCATGAAAGTTCTTGAATCCAGAAAATCCTCTCACCTGAAGACTACATGAGTCCTAAAATATAATCAAATTCATCTTGAAATAAGCCAAAATTCTTTATTAATCTTCAAATAAATTCCCCAAACATAAACTCTCCAAATAATTGCAATATTTCAAAAGCCTCAGCATCTTTCTTTATCAAGCTTAACATAACATAAAAAGGGAAAAGACATACACTATCTTCTTCCCAAAACTCCAAAAAGAAAATTAATTTAACAGCAATCACGAAATTAAAAGAATTAGAAGTTTCGGACAATTTCTTCAAAATTATATTACGGAAGAATATTACAAGATGAATTTAAATCTCAAGAAAGAGGGATTGCTCAAAGTTAATAGCAAGATAAATTGAAACATGGATGATATGGACTCAAAAAGATGATTCAAATTTTAAAAGATGATTCAAATTTAAAGCTGATTCAAAATTAAAATATTGATGTTTTGAACTTTAAATTTTGGACATAATTTATTTACATATGGAGTGTTATAATGAGCGTAATAATGATTCGTGTGGCATGGAGCATTTAACATTCTTTAATTTCATGATTGTTGTTAAATTATTTTTTTTTAAAGATTTTGAAGAAGATGGTGTATGTCTTTTCCATTTTTATGTTATGTTAAGATTGTAAAGAAAGCTGCTGAGACTTTTGAAATATTGCAATTATTTGGAGAATTTCTGTTGAAGATTAATAAAGAATTTTAGTTTATTTTAAGATGAATTTCGTTATAAGTTACGTATTTATTTAGTAGATTAATATTCATCAGAGAATTACAAAAATTTGGATCAGAGAATTACTGAAATTTGGAAGGTGAAGGGCACAAAATAAAAATACAAACAAGTATTTGCCAAATGTAATTCAAAGAAATCAATATCTTCAAGTTTTTATTTGGATAGAGAAATGAATTTGATAAATGCTTTTTTATAAAGTTATCATAAGCAAAATCATACAAGAAATTATTTTGTAAATAAGCTTTTAATAGCAAAAATTGCAAGGCGATTACATCATAACTTATTTTTCCCAGGATACCAATTTTATGATTTTTTTTAATTGACGAGTTATTTATTATTCATTAATTGCTGCTATGTCCTATTAAAAAAATTGAAAAAAATAATTTAACTAAGCATCAGGAGAGAAAAAGAAGTAAACAGACGATATGAATTGATTTTTTATTGCCAATGTTTTTTTTTTCCTCTCAAGTTCCTCATAACTCTTTGCTCTGTCTTACATAAAATTTAGTGAATTTCCTGTTTAGAATATGCATTTAAAAAATTATGAGAACTTATAAAATGCAATTGCTTTCATATTTTAGTTTATAAATGATAAGCATAAAAACAGATGTTAATAGATTATCTGATTTTAACAAAAGTTTTGATTGAGTTTTTATCTTCGCCCAAGAAAAAACATTGAATGATTCAACTTGAGTCTAGTTTAAAAGGCAACAAATCCTTTTAATCCATCACATTAACATGGAAGAATTGGTTTGTTTCAATGTATCGTTTCTGATAGCTATTAATGATCAAGTAACATTCTATTTCTAAATCTTATGACTCATTTGCAATTAGCTGAGTCTAATGCTGTAAGAATTGAAAGTTAGTGAAAAACTGGGCTTAGCAGAGATGAGGTGAAAAAAATAAAAACTCAAGGGTTGAATTCTTTAAGGCTTTTCAATCTCAAGGCCATGTTTGCTGATACGTTGAGTTTGAATCTGGGCTTGGAAGTTTCCTATTTTTATTCTGTTTCCTTGCAATGACTTGTTTTCAATTTCATGCCTTGTTCCTGATGCAGCTAAGCCTCTATTGCTCTTATGCCATTAAAAATTATGCACTGAAATAGTGCCGCAATCAAAGAAACAAACAAATGAGTTGTTTAAATATAAGTAGCTAAATTATGTAAGTAAACATGGTAAACATACAATATTGCACGGTAGTCATGACTTGAATGATGGTTAAAGCGACTGATTTTTCAATGGTAAAATTTCGAATGAACAGTGAATCACGTATTATCTTTTATCTGCAGCCTATTTATTTGATGCAAATATTAACATAAAACCAAGAAAATAAAGTTATAACTTAATTTTATTCTTCTTCCCTTTGTTTTTCGTTCTCTAATTGATATTGTATAAAAGTAATTTGTTTATTATTCATGATGTGTATTTCCATATAATAATATTGAAAGTGGACCATATATACAAGAAAACCAACAAAAAAACATATTTCGGGAGTATATAATCTCCCATCATCAGATTACAACATAAAATAAAACTTCGGAACTTACCCGTCCCGAGTAAATTATTTGAAATAATAATTCCAGAATTCCAAAATGTGAATGAGCTGTCAAACAGCATATGGCCAAACTACAAACAGCTATCCAATCCCGAAACCATCCTAATATGCAAACGAAACTCTAGATTAATATTTGAAGAACTTCACGAACTGGATTTCAAACAACATTGAAAAGTTACAACAATTCTATCTTGGACAACAAAATCCAGTTTGTTCAGGAAATGGTAAACTTGATAACAGTAAGATAACCGGCAATGTGCAGTATCCAATCGATGTAGTTCCTTGTGAGAGTACTGATACGTGCAGAAATTGGTAAAGATGCTGGCGGATGAGTCCTATCACGGACCAACGGTAGCACTCCATGCTGCGTCTGTACTTCAATGGAGCGGCAGCAGAAGGCGTCTGTTATCCATGTCAGGAGCGGCCTATACTATTAACCCTGGCAGCTAGCGATAAAATGCATCTCCCAATACGTCGTTGAAAGTCAGCGTGGGAGATTAGACTTTCTACCCCCCCCCCCCCAAACAAGATGCCAGCAAGAAAGAAGGAAGGCCGTATAAGCCAAGGCCAAAATGGGCAACAACCAAACGTGACTACAGTATCCCTATATGAAGGGCCGCACCTAAACCTGTACAGGAGGACGGATCCAGATGTAAAGCAAGGGAAAATTAAACACCCATTACGATAAAAACAAAATAACGCTTAACATTGGCACATATAATTGCCGCACATTAAATGGAGAAGACATATTGGCTGAACTCGAAATTGAACTTAAAGAAATAAAATGGGATGTAATAGGGTTATGTGAGACGAAAAGAAAAGGGGAAGAGCTGAAAACCTTGAAAAGCGGTCACAAATTCTACAACAACGGGGAAACCACACAGAGAACTATTGGAATTGGATTTGTTGTCAATAAAAATATAAAACATAGAACACCAAATTTTAGACAAATCAGTAACAGAATAGCAGAATTGACAATAAAACTAAACGAAAAATACAAAATCAAACTTATCCAAATTTATGCACCAACATCCCAGTCATTAGAAGAAGAAATAGAATCATTCTATGAAGACCTTGGAGAAACTTTGTCAAGCAATACGGAAGAATTTGTTATGATAATTGAAGACTTCAATGTAGGAGAAGGAGATTACTATCATGATTCAGCAGGAAGATATGGTTTAGGTCAACAGAACAACAGAGGAAAATTGCTTTTAGACTTTGCCAGCAACTACAACCTATACATCATGAACACTTTCTTCAGGAAAAAGCCAAAGGTTAAATGGACGTGGAGAAGTCCCGACGGAAAAACAAAAAATGAAATTGACTACATATTGAGTAATAAAAAACATATAATTAAAGACATCACAGTATTAAATAGATTTAATACAGGTAGCGACCATAGACTGGTAAGATCAAGAGTGGTGATAAACACTCACTGGGAAAGGCTTAAGCTCATAAAAAAGAAGAAAATACCCTCATGCAGAGAAATCAACAGAGCAAAACTTAAACTTGAAATAAACAAAACAATCATGGAAACACCCACAGATGATATGGAGGGGCTAAATAAACATATAACAGATACACTGTCGAAGGCAAAAAAAGAAGTCATAAAAAATGAAAAACGAACGAAGGCAAATAAATTATCTCAAAATACCTTCGATCTACTAAAGAAAAGAAGAGAGTTTAAGAAAGATATAAATGACAGGTCCAGAATAGAATATACTGAACTTTGTAAAACTATCAGAAAAAATATGAGGAATGAAATAAGAACTTATAATAGAAATATTATCAGGAAAACTATTGAAAATAATTCAAGCATGAAGATTCTTAAAAGAGGTCTCGCTGAAGGTACAAATGAAATAATAGCCATAGCTGAAAAAGATGGAACAATAACCAGGAATACAAAGAAAATAGTAAGAAGAGAACAAGAATTTTACTCAGAATTATACAAAGATGATACGAAAATAATCAGGACTCAGAAGGATTCGGACTATCAAGAAGAAGTACCTATGATCAGAATATCAGAAATCAAAACAGCTCTAAGAGATATGAAAAATGGAAAAAGTCCCGGAGAGGACCAAATAGAAATAGAAACAATAAAAATGGGAGGAGATAAACTAATGGAAATTCTGGCCTCTCTATATACAATCTATGTTTGAGAGAACGAAGAATCCCAGAGAATTGGAATAATGCCAAACTAATACTGATCTTTAAAAAAGGACAAAAGGAAGAAATAAAAAATTACAGACCAATAAGTCTACTTTCCAACTTATACAAGATTTTTACCAAAATAATTACCATCAGACTCACCCCCACATGAGACAATGGTCAACCAATAGAACAAGCGGGATTCCGGAAAGGATACAGTGCAATAGACCATATACATACACTAATTCAAATTATATAAAAACGAACGGAATTCCAAAGACCTCTCTGCTTGGCTTTTATTGACTATGAAAAAGCCTTTGATTCCATCAAGACCGAGGCAATAGTGGAATGCTTGTCCAAACTAGAAATAGAGAGAACATACATTGATTTGATACAAAATATTTACAACAAGGCAAGAGCAACTTTTACTCTAAATGAAATTAGCGGAATCATAAACCTAGAAAAGGGAATCAGATAAGGCGACTCCCTATCCCCAAAATTGTTTACTGCTGCACTTGATCTGATTTTCAATAGATTAAACTGGAAAGGGGAAGGAATTAAAATAAATCAAAAGAAGATTTCCCACCTAAGATATGCAGATGACATAGTAATTATATCAAGAGATCCCCAGCAGCTGGAGAAAATGTTAATAGATATAAACCAAGAAAGCAAAATCATAGGATTACAAATTAATAAAGAAAAAACCAAATTAATGTTCAACAAATTTGTGAAACTAAGGAATATTCAGTTGGAAAATCAAGATATCGAAATTGTAGAAACATTTAACTACCTAGGACAAATATTACAGATTAATGGGGGGATGGAAAAGGAAATCAAAAGAAGAATTCAACTTTCATGAATGGCTTTCAAGAAAATGGAGTATATTTTTAAAGCAGACATACTTATAAGCCTAAAAAGACAAGCCTACAACCAGTGTGTCCTACCTGTATTAACATATGCCGGAGAAACATGGACAACGACTAAAAGCCAAGAAAACAAGATTAGGGTTTTTCAGAGACGTATGGAAAGAAACATGTTAAATATAACATTGAGAGATATGAAGAAAAACACATGGATCAGACAACAGACCAAGATACAGGACGCAGTTATATGTCTAAAGAAGTCAAAGTGGAGGTGGGCAGGACACCTGGCCAGAAAGACTAGGGAAAATTGGACGAGCCTGACCACGTTTCGGAAACCCTCCACAGGTCAAAGGAAGAGAGGAAGACCAAAGGGCAGATGTAAGGATGAGATGGAGAAGTTTGCGGGGAAGAGATGGAGAAGCAAAGCTGATGACCGTAAAAGATGGAGATGTATGGGGGAGGCCTTCGTCCAGCAGTAGACTGATAAAGGCTGAATGATGAATGATGATAATAATAATTATTCAAATAATTTACTCGGGACGGGTAAGTTCCGAAGTTTTATTTTATGTTGTAATCTGATGATGGGAGATTATGTACTCCCGAAACATGTTTTTTTTGTTGGTTTCCTTGTTTATATGGTCCACTTTCAATATTATAATATGTAATTTGTTTATATCATATGGCCAAAACTTTTCATCCTCTTTTCATTCTACATTTGTCTTCTGTTTGTTGTTTTTTTGTTTTAACTGTCCTTCGTTGTTCTCTTCCAACAAATGTCAGTTTTAATTTAACTAAACGTTAATATTTACTGACATTTATACAGTATCATTTACCATTTAATTGTGATTTTAATTTTGTTATTTTGATTACTGGAATATATTGCAGCCACAAAAAAAAATGAAAACTTTCTTTTTTATTTTTTAAACAAGGTATTAAAAAGGATGAAGTGAAAGAAGTTTATATGGGGAATGTGTTACAGGCAGGACAAGGCCAATCTCCTGCCAGGCAAGCCGTAATTTTTGCAGGTATCATGATTCTATTTTTAAACTAAAAATTATGAAAATATCACTGATTTTAAGTTTCCTAATATTTCTGTTTGATTTAATAAAAGCATTTTTATTTTTATCATTTAAATATTTTTCTTTTCATTTAAAAGATAAAGTGACGAAGATAATGACTAGAGATGGTAAAAATGATTTAGTCTAATTTTGATGTCTGTGTTGGCAAATACTTATTGATTTTTGAGTCATGTCATTTAACTTTGTGTGCAGCAATATTTAATTAATTAAAAATGGTAAATGAATGGTAAAGATGAACACAAATTTATCTGGTTTACATTTACAGTAACATAACATAACATAACTTAACATAAAATGGGAGGTACTTTTAAGTCCCTAACACTGCGGCCTCAAAAGGCATATTGTGTAAACATTTAGACTAAGTTCGTTCTTATAATATTTAAGAATAGCAAATTTGATTTGTTTATTAATAAAGAACTCGGGATAGTAATTGCTGACAAAAATGGATCGAATGGTATCGATTTCTCTGGAAAAACTATTTTCATTATTAGATAATATGAAGGCCCTCTTAACTGCCATGTGAATATTGTTGATTTTGAAGGATTGGGGACAATGGGAGAGGTAATTTGATGTAATTCCATGATTGCTTGAATTTCGATGAACGGAAGTAAGGAAATTATTTTCTTTGGGAGTTATTAAAACATCTAAGAACGGTGTTGGGATGGTGTTAGACTTTTCTTTCTCTATTTTGAATTTTTTATCGGGATGGATAGGATTTAATATATCCGTAATCCCTTCTTGAATTGTTGAATCTGTGTAGAGGGTCGTCTACATATCTGCAGTATAGGGGAATATCAATTCCCCCTTCATCATAAATGTGGAAGGCGGAGTCTTCTATATAGATCTTGACTATTTCAGCCAGGAGAGCGGTGGTTGGTAAACCTATGAATAAACCTACGTTTTGAAATTTATCTTCAAAAGAAAACAATTGAAGTTAAAACAGTACTTTAACCAGTTGGAGAATGGAATTAATTATATGTTTATTATTGAAATTGTTATAAGATTTAAGTGTAATGAGATCGATTGATTTGCAAACTAAATCGAAAGATATTAAGTAAATAGTGCTTTAACATCTAACGAAAAGAAGGAATAATTGGAATTATTTTCTCAACTTTTTATCCTATCTTTAAGAATTGAACTGTTGTAAATAGCACAATTGGAAGAGATATTGAAAGAATTGAATTTACTATAAATGATTTATGAGAGCTCTTTGATAAGAGAATTATTACAGTTAGCTATGGGACGAGCTTGGAAAGTTTCATTATCAAAAGAAACAAATAGGCTTTTAGTTGTTTTAGGCAAAAGTCGTAGTTTTGAGATTTCGAAACAACTATCCTTAAGCTTATCCACTGTGTTTTGAGTAAGGTAGCCATCGTAGGCTAATCCTCAGGAAATCTTTGTGTTGTAATTAAGAACTGATTTATCGTTAACGGAGAAGAATTACATTCCCGGATTGGCTTCCAAAATTCTTTTCCCATTACTGTGTATTGAGAGTCATTCATGACAACTGTACTACCATCTTTGTCGGCGGGAATAATCTTTTAAATTCGTCATCTGTTTGAGTTCTGTAAATATTTCTAATGGATTAAGATGACAGGTTTTAGCTGCTTCAAATAACGTTTCCAAGTGTATGACATGGAAGAAACCATGTTTATCGGTAAGGAGGTAACTTGTCGAAAAAGCGTGGTCGAAAAGGCGAAACCGGTCCCTCTCTGTATTTTTAACGTGTTAAAACTTTTAAAATTTTTAAAATTTTGTGTGTCATTGTCTACTTTGTGTGTGAAAATACATGGATTGATCGTTTTGTATTTGGTAATATGATGAAATAGATTTTTTTTGTATAGTTTTGGCAATTAAAAAAAACAAAGAAAATAGAATATGTAGTATTTTAAGGAAAGTAGGCTTCATGTTCTTTCAGGAACTACTTATTTTTCATCAATATTGTAGTTACTGTGCTATACTAGGATGACTAGATTTTAATAAGAAAATATGAGGGCAGTTTAATGTAGCGGACAAAGTCAACCAACACTTCCTGTTGGTATTACTTACTTGGAAGAAATAAATGTCATTCATACTGAGAAGCATATGAACTGCTAGGGTTTAGGGTTTGCGGCTCACTGTTGTCTGCCTCTTCAGTTTGGTATTTGGCTGAAGATTGAATATCTTGATGGAGTTTGTATTCTGCTTAAGTGTACACTACAGAATGGTTCGATGCAGATGGTTAAAGTGAAAATACATTTATCTCTTCAGTTTCTCACCTTCTCAACGGCTTAAAATAGAACTTAAGAATTGCGGATGAATTGTTATCTTGAAATTATAATAAAATACGGAACAGTTGTGTGTCCTGTAGTTAATTTAACAGGACAATCCGCGATACAACCTCAAAAAACAGGATAATCTGATAAAATATGGAACATCTTGTCACCCTATATTATACACAACAATTCCAGTTAATAACGACTATGAAGAATATATAAATCATTTGGTTTTTATAAATATTTGTTTATATTGTCTGCTTTTTACTAAGTATTTATAAATGCTTGATACAGCAGAACTAACAACATTATTGATAGTCACTTCCAATATTGTACTAAATTCAACAAATTTATATTTTAGGATTACCCATTACAACAGAATGCACCACTATTCATAAGGTTTGTTCCTCTGGAATGAAAGCTATTTCGATGGCAGCAGAAAGTTTAATGCTTGGACATCAGGT
>JAFIDM010000004.1:22812494-22832520 GCA_023159025.1 Thereuonema tuberculata | reverse complement strand
TGATATAAATTTAATTAAACATAATTTTTTTAATACCAATTTAATATGTTTTTAAAAATAGTAATTTATATTTATACAGATTACTATATTGATTTTTTTAATCTTAATAATAATTGATAATAATAATAATAATAATGCGATGTGTATTTCTACAGCCAAATTAAAGATTTCATTAAGCGTCTGCAAAATTGCACATTGGTAATACAATGAAAACGCGAATTTCCATTTCGCAAAAATTGTATGTAATCAGTTGCGAAACAACTGTAAAACCTCACATATTTTGAATGTTTTCTGATGAAGTTTCATTCAAAAAAGTATACTTATTTAAAAGAATATTTAAAACATGTATTAAAATGTTAAATATATAGAGAAATGGGCAACAAACCAAGGCACAACGCTAAGAGAAAGTATTCGCACCCTGAGCTGTCACCGGGAAGAGACTCGAACGGACCGTTTCGTTCTTTTTAGGACTCATCAGCCAGCCAAACTCCGCCGAGGACTGACTAAGAAGGTGCAAGAGGTTAAGATGCCAAGTCTCGCTACCGAGAACGGGACCTTCCCCCGAAGAAACCTAATTAAAAATAAACAAACCCATTTCTTTAAATTTTCAGGCACGTTAAATCTTTATTTCATTTTGAACACACTGCTTCGTTCTTTTTTAAATGCCTTTATTAAATTCCTTTTGTGCCTAGCAGATTACAGGACAAGGAACATTTGCATTTTGTATTTTTGTTTATTTTTGGTTAGGATTTCTTCCGGGGGAGGTCCCGTTCTCGGGAGCGAGACCAGGGATCATAACCTCTCGCGCCTTCTGAGTCTGTCATTGGTGGAGTTTGGTTGGCTGATGAGTCCTAAAAAGAACGAAACGGTCCGTCCCAGTCTCTAGCCGGTGACAGCTCAGGCTGTGAATTCTTTCTCTTAGCGTTGTGCCTTCGTTTGTTGCCCATTTCTTTAAATTTTCAAGAACACTAAATCTCTTTTTCATGTTAAATATATATTTAAAATATACAAACTTAAATTGACCATTTTTAAAGGTAAACTGAATGTATTTTCACATTTTACCGCTATGCGCGCTCATGTTGTAACGGTCACTTCCTGTTTTCAGAGATTTTTAAAAGCTTATAACTTCTGACCTAGAGGTCAACCGATAAAAATTTTGGTGTCTTTATTTTATGTTTTTTAGCTAAACATTTTGATATACATTTTATGCTAATCTGTTTTTGACAGCAAAACGTGTCTCCAAGTAAATACCTCAGTAAAGCATCGTTTATTACTAGAAATGGACGCCGGGAATAAAGTTCTGGTGTAGCATTCATGACAACTGTTATTACTTCACGAGAATTTTAGAAAATAATATTGGTGTATTATGTAGCAACTTATTTAAATAAGTGTTAAGATTTCTTATTTTTAAAAACTTTCCGTTGCTTTGGTTCTGAATAACAAATGTTCTACGTACAACGAAGGAGTTAGGTATGAATTGCCTCTGATGCCATCAAACATTGCCATCCTGTATGATAAACATAATCACTCTTATTTTTATATAATTTAAAATTTAAAAAACCACTATGATTTGATTTGCATACTATCCTTATTGCTAGAAATGAACAAAGAAATGAATTCTATTAGCAATCAATTTCCCCAAGCTTACAATATTGGACAGAAGTACCTACTAATAAGTGCTCTGTAAAATTTCTCCCATGAGCAGTGCCGTTTATAGTTAAATCAGTAAGAAAAGTATTACCCGTTTGTTATTTAGATATCATAGGACTGTTAATTTCCAGAGAAGTATTTTAAATAAGATACATTAGATACATTTGTATTTAACCACACTGCAATTCAAATAGATTTTCCTATCTGTGTTAAGCATAATTACTATTTCAGCACTAAAAGTAACTTATATGATTAAATGTGTTTAAATTTTAATAAATGGAGACAATAAGAATTAAACCGAATTTATTGAACTCTTGAAAATGATTAAGATCCAGTCAATTTTAGTTAAGGTACAATACATACAACACAATAAAACAAATGTATAGACATAGGTTGGGAATTTAGCAAAGCATCCATACACACTCATTTTTGTGAAAAATGCAACACCGTGAATAAAATATGCAAATGAAGTGAAACTTACAGGAACTGTAAAGCAGAGTATTACATGCAAATGATTAAAATTTGGGAATGATTCCGCATGTCTAGACCCAGCAGCACCTTCTCAACTCTCGTGTAAGAGCATATAAGTAGAGGACTGTTGTGGATCCATACAAGTAGTTTTTCATCATCAATGAGCTGTACACGTGCCTACTGGAGTCAGTATGCTTCGCCGACGTCAAAGGGGACCTTGTAAGCAAGCTACGGAGTTTGAAGGGGCCGAATGATCGCCTTGCATGAAGGGGGATTTTCATACCACGAAATTGCTGCTCGTACGGGGCATAATGCCATGACAGTGACGCGAATGGGGAAGCAGTGGACTGACGAGAACAGGACGAGTCGAAAATTCGGACCTCAAAATGTGACCACACAACGGGATGATAGATATCTCATCCCCAGGGCAGTGATGGGGACCGTTCAGCTTCTTCTCGAGTGTTAGCACAACGCTGGAACACTGCAACTGGTCTGACTTTGGTTTCACCGTTCGACGGTGTCTGCTGCTCAGTGAATCCTCCTTTGCAGAGGATTCCCTTGCCCTCAACCATCGACGCTTCAGGCTGCAATGGGCTCACGAACACATCAACTGGCGTGTAGATTGGCACCATGTCGTGTTTTCTGACGAGTCCCGCTTCAACTTGGATTACAATGATGGCCGCATACGCATCAGACAATATCAAGGTGAGCGCCATCTTCCAGAGCCATATTGCACGAACGATAGACGTGATGATTTGGGGTGCAATTGGCTATCATGGGCGATCTCGGCTGCCACGAATTGTGGGCACTCAACGCTACATCAGGGAAGTTGTGGAGGCTGACTTCGTACCCTTCCTTGAGCACAGTCCTGGAGCCATATTCCAATGCCTGACCACATGTTGCCAGAAATGTCCAGGTCATCTTCGAAGCAAGGCAGATATCTCTTCTTCCTTGGACTGCATGTTCATCCGATAAGTAACCTATTGAACATGTCTGGGATATGGACATATGGCAACTAGCCCGTCATTGTAGTCCAGAAGCCAATACCGATGAACTTTGGACTCGGATAGAAGCAGCCTGGCAGGCGATACCCCAGGAACACATCAAAGGCTTTTTGATTCGATGCCTGTTGTTGCACTGCTCTGAAACTTTATTTGTTTGTTTGTTTCACTATTAGTAATATGTGTAATAAATTTCCTTTCATTCTGATGATTCCTTCATGGTGTTGCAATTTCCACAAAAATGTGTATTTGTAATGTTCTGACAACAGTGTTTATTTTACATTTCAAAATTATCAGATTTTATTCACCTTCAGTAATTGTTTTCAGCAATGACATCAATGTGTTTCCCATTTTTAAATTCTTATTTCATTATGACATTCTAGTGGTAAGTTTTCTTCAGCAAGAAAATTCGCTGTATTTCATGACTTTTTTTTTCTAATAATTTATTATACAGTTTATCATTGTTCTGATTATGAAAGATTTCTTTTATTTCTGGAGCATATGGATTACTACGGATTAATTCCCAATAGTTAGAAATTTCTAATTTTCGAAAATTTTCCAATTTCTTTTCCAGCAATTTCTATAAAAATTAAAATCTCTACATTAATGCATTTGCTTGCTTATTTAGTTAAAAGAAAGCATTCGTCAATAGCTGAACTACTTTCTGTAAATTAATGTAACATCTGGACTTTGGAAAATGATTTAAAATAATTTTTAAAGTACTGGGGAAATTAAAAATTACAAAATATTATGGTGGAGTTTACTTTGAATCTTAAAGATATACATTTAGCTTGGCAATAGATTGTTCTCAACAGACAACAAAACGAATGTAAGAACTAATGAACTTATTTGTTAGAACAGTTTCGATTTCAGGTACAATGTTCAAGCAAAATTTTAAAACAATATTTTCAATTTACTAGGTATTCCAGTAAACGGCTTTGGTCAATACTTAATAATTCAGTTTTCACAAAATGAAAGATAATAATAAAATATATCTGGATCAAACACATAAATCTTCTATTATAAACATCAAATTTTAAGTTTATTTTAGGTTTCCAAGGTTACACAAGGAAAAGTTTCCTATTTTATCTGGTAGTAGAAACAAACCTTCCATTTGACAAATCGACTGCTCATTTACGATTCTTCAAGTTTAAACAAGCTACATGCCTACATCTATCCAACCATTTTGAAAATTAAAATACTTACTCAATATAACATTTTATATACATACGGAAATCTCAACAGTATCAACATAAAACCCTTGAATTTGGATCCTTTATTTCTATTGAAAATAAACAATGTTATGGCAACATCTTATTGAGTTTCACAGAAAATCTGTTTTAAGTGTTTTAAAACTTTCATCTAGGACAAACGAAAAATATGCTTTTAATATTATACTGAAAGTAAAATGTTACAACTAAATATTACTAATTTAATAGAATAAAACACTTCTGCTACCTATTATTATATTATTATTAGTAGTAGTATTATTATTATTCCCTCGTTAGTTTAATAATTAAAGATGTTAATTTTTTATTTTTGCCTTTTTGTTTCTTTCTTGCCAGTGACTCAGCTAACCTTAAGATGGATTAAACAAGTAAGTAAGTAACATCAGCAGCAACATGTTAGATCTTCCACTCATAATGTAACTTACAATTTTTCAATCAAAATGGCAGATCCTCCTCCTCCACCATTACAAATAGCAGCAATGCCCTTTTCACCTGGCTTTAGTGACAGGGCCAAGTGCCCTGTTATTCGGCATCCAGACGTTCTAAAAAATAGAAAAGAAATGGAATGTTAAATATGTAAAAATACATTGCTTTGAAATTAATTTCAAAAGAAATTGAAATAATTAAAATTAGCAATTAACGGAAAACTGGAGTGAAGCAAACATGCAAACTTCATTTCAGTGTGTGTTGTTTTCACTCACAGTGGCATTTATAGCATGCTGGACTTCATTGCATGTATCTACTGTTATGTTTACCCCCCAGTTTTAAAAGGTATCGGAAGTTTTAAAAATGAAAAGACGAAAATATTCCACTGAATTTTGAAATTAGACTGAAGTAGGCGATGAGAACTAAAGACTAATTTCGTCTGTGAGCACTTTGAAATGTTTAAACTGCCTCCTATCATACTTTGCTTACAATATACCTCAAATTGTAAGGTAAATCATCTCTATTTCAAAATATTTCAGTTACAGAATATCAACCTTCTTTTCCCATCTAATTACAGGGCACTAATTTAATTTCGAAATAGATTTTTCAGATAGGCTTCGTTTTGCAGCTTAAAACTGAAATTCTTTATATTTTTCAATAAATAAAAAAAATGTAACTTAATAATACAAGTCCAATAAATCAAAATTTATCCTTAATTTTTTTTTAATTTATACATTTACATTCCTAACATTCACGGCTTACCTGCATTCATACAGAAGTTACTGAAACTTACCCAAGAGGATGTCCAAGACTAACAGCACCACCATGAATGTTCACTTTACTTGGGTCTAGATTCAACATTTTAATATTGGCCAAAGCAACTGCACTAAAAGGTTCGTTTATTTCCCATAAAGCTATGTCATCATTCTGTATATTGAATCTTTTCATAAGCTAATGGGCAAAAAAAAATAGTAAGTGACTTCAAAGAATGTCGTAGTTTTTAATATTAGTAAAAGTAGCACTAAAATTACATATATTATTTATATTTGCTAAATTTTTTTAACTTTTGATAAAAGAATAGAAAATTGGTGGAAGGGGATGAAAAACAGGGAAATATTGTTTCAGTAAACTATTAAATTCTACTTTTATAAAGAGTGTATGCATTATCAAATTTTACACAATTCACTGCTATCAACACTATTTATTTACGTCAATTAATAACTTTTTGCATACTACACTCAAACCTTGTACAACTTCTGTTAACAAGTTCTGAGTATCCAATTTGTCAACTCTACAAAACCTGCGATGGTAGAGATTCATCTCAAAATTCAAATTTATCAGTAAGAGCATTTTTTCTGTTTGTGTTACCTCTACTCATGCCAACACAACCCTAAGCTTGGATAGCAAACAGTGCTAACAGTAAGCAGTTAAGCAAGTTCAATGTGCTAAGCAGTTTCATCATGAATTCGAAGATCTTTCATATTTTTGTGTGAAAAATCACACCTTTATTACCCCTTATTATTTCAAAATATATTTTGATTTTTATATATAAACTGTGTATATACACACCTATAAAAGGTAAAACCCACTGACTTGACTGACTCACTCACTGATCACTGCACGGCCAAAACCGCTGAATCTAAAAACTTGAAGTTTTTGGGATGGGTTCCGCTTATGATGTAGGCGCTCACTAAGAAAGGATTTTTAACAATACCACCCATAAGGAATGTGATGTGTGTGTGTGTGGGAGGGGGGAGGAGTTTCATTTACTGCATGTCAGTGTAGGATATTCAGAGAATTTGGCTAACTCTATAGGATAACTCTTTGATGAAATCACAACTTCATTATGCATGACTTTCAAGATGATGACATCGCAGTTGTAGTATCCGAAAAAGTTTGCTGTCATTTTTGAGGAGGATTGATCAAAATTAACTGACAACATGGTTTCAACAAAAAATGGTATCTCAAATTCTTAATACTGGGCGAACACGAGGCGATATTTTGGGACAATCATGCCCAATTTGATTGCTGGCAACCTTTTGCCCCAATTTGATTGTCCCAAACTGAACAATATTGCCCCAATTTTATTGTCGGTACCAAAGGAACAATATTGTCCCAATATTAGTTGTCGCAAAATATTGGTGGTACGAAAGCGAATCACATGAACGGATGACATCACGTGACAATGCTGACGTCGAAGGAGGAGGTACTTTGAACATCGGAAATTCAGTCACTCACGCCGGCCATTTTCTTTGAGAAACAAGGCTTAAAATTAGCAAAATGGGTCGGCCCAAAACAGATAATTCCAACAACAACATTTTGTCAATTGATAATGAAAGAATCGTAATTGATTTCTACAGAGGGACGGCGTTTAATACTATAGCAATTCTGTACGAAAACCCACTCTCTCTTTAGCTCTCCGTAGTGAGAAGCGCCGTAACTATACATATTCAGGACAATATTGGTTCAGGAAAAACTCTGTGTTCGCGCTTGATCCCGGTTGTCAGCAATAAAATTGGGCCATATTGTCCCAATAATATTGCCTATAATTGCTGTGTGTTCGCCCAGCTTTAGTGAAATAAAATTTTTTGATTTTGAATTGTTACTAATCTTAAAACATAACTGTGAATGGTAGTTGGATTTGAGAAGAGAAAATCCTGCAATCTTGGCATAAGAGAATTAAAATCATAATCAAGAATATATTTAGGCAATTAAATCCTTACTAATAACTACGAACTATTGTGTCATCATAAATATATATACAACTAAATAGAAATATCGAGTATCATTGATGAAGTAGGAGTTGTTAATTTCTTCTATTTAGTTATATATATATTTAGATAATTAATGTTTACTAACCTTAGAAATGGCATGAGAAGGTGCCATTGGAAAATCAATCGGATCAATAGCGGCATCAGCAAAACCTAAACAATAAAATAATGAAAAGACATAAAAGAAAAGAAAATAAGGCCTGCAGACGTCAATAGATAATATTCTCTGCTAGTATATTAATATAATACAATAAAGTTTTTGTTCCGTTTCTGTTGTGTTTAAATTTTAAACATAAAAAATTAATAAGATATTAACAGTTTCATAACGCTGTGCGTAGTCCATCTTCAGGGACAGTAAAAAACATTTAGGACAACACAAAATTTACGATTATACAAGATAAAGACAAAGAGTATGGGTGTGGTTTAGCAATAGTGTGGTGCGTTTTGCCTTGCGGTGATGGAATTGTAGGCGTTAAGTTAGATTATATGTATGTTTGTCTCCATATTTTTCATTAGCCTCTGGCTATTTGGGACAAACATGCCATTTCTTCCCTATACACATCAAAGAACACTAACATTCCTTCACTACCAAACACCAACAGAATAACAAATTAAAGTGAAATTGGACACATGCCTAACTTCACAACTGCCAAACCCCTCTCCCACCACAATAACGTATCTCACCGCCTTCTCGCCGAAGCTTCCATATAATCTGATTTAATGTCTACAATCCCATCATCGGCAGCTCAAAACGCTGGACATCTAAATGAATTACTAAACCACCTCCACACTTTACAAAGTGTCTTTACCTTGTGTCGTATTAAATGTTTGTGAAGATGAAATGCACCCAGCATTCTCAAACTGTTGGTATCGTATCACTTTTTCATTCTATTTATTTCATTTTCACCAAATGAATGTTTTTTTTTTCCGTTCCTATTTATGATTTTTATTTCATTAACACACGCTCAGCCTTCTCATTCATTATTTGCCTGATTTTACTGTTGTATTAGAGCTGACTTAAAACCAAATTCAAGAAAAATTCTCTTACCTATTACCATGCGTACCAAATGAAATTTGAAAAAAAAAACTTTTTAGTTGTAAAAAACGACGATGTACAAATTTTGTTTCTGTTTATCCAAAATTCTTGGATAAAACCCTACAGTAAATCAAGGAGTACTTGAACTAATTACAAATTTAAAAATTTCTTATAATCATTTCAATGTATTATAAATTATTTGAATTTAAAATTATAGTAATAATGAAATTAACTGAGTTTTACCAATAATTCTAGCAAGGGGTTTAACTTTTAATTTCTTTGCTGCTTGCTGTGTCATTAGTACACAAGCTGCAGCTCCATCACTTAATCCGCTCGCATTACCAGCTGTCACAGTTCCTATAAAAAGAAAAGAATTTTCAACTAACAAAACTGACAGTGTAATAAAAGCAAATTACTTTAGTATAATTAAAAGTTATAATCAGAATTAAACAAAGAAAGAAACACCATACCATCTATCTCTTGGAAAACTGTTGGGAGGGTCTTTAATCTATCAAAATTAACTTTTTTAAGCTCTTCATCTTCTGAGACTGTTACATCAGCTTTCCCTGTGAAACACAACAATTTTAATGATTGAACTAATATCATCTGTGCATTTGGTAAAATGCAAAATATTATTTTAATTAGAAAACTGCTGCTTCATTAACAATTATCCAGAACCGCATGAATCTTTGCAGCCACTGGTTTTTGTTTTTTTTATTGAAAGGACTCATAACTTAGACATCTTGAAAGCTTATTTAGTCTTTTAATACAGAAAACAAATAATAATAATAATAAAGACTTTAGCAGTTGGGAGAATAGTAAAGATAAATAAAATTGTACTGAACAGAAAACTTACAATTTCTTTAAAGATTCTATTTATAAAGCTCAGGTTGTTTAGACTCATTGTTTTCAAAGAATTCAAATTTTAATTTCAACCATTAATTTTAGTTTATCAAAAACATTTAATATAAAAGTGTACTGCTTAAAATGAACTCTTATTTGTATTTCTTTACAATCGTTTTTGACAAAGTGGTAAATGCAACATAGAATGAAAATCAAAAGCTTTTTATTATAAGTTTACTATTTGACTTGTTCAATATGTCTTTTGTTTTATATCACACTTACTCTACAGTGCGTGCGGTCTCGGCGGCGGCCAACCGTGGCGACCAGTGCGCCAGTACCTGGGTTCGAATCCCGGCAGTGGCATGGCTGTTTCTTTCTTCTTCTGTGTTTCGTCCAACGCTGTTCAAGGGGTCACAGAGGTGACCTATGTCAGCGGATTCTTCTCATTAAATATATATACTCTACAGTGTGTGTTATGATATAAAGACTTTTCTCCAACTGTCAAAATGAAAACATCTGAATTTACTATAGGAATTGATATAGCTTTTTCTAATCAAAGTAGTTCCTCCTTGTCAATGCTATAAGATTTCAGCTAAAGGTCAGCTGAACTACACTTTCAATGTTTTCAACTGTTCAAAAGTTAACATCTAACAAATAAATCAAAAACATCAATTTAAAACTGTCTGTAAAACATTTCTTACTTTAGTTATTAAATTGATCACAATTGTGTCTACTTTTCTGTCATGTTTTTTCTTTTCATGAAAACACAATATTTTCATGCTCTGTTCAACATGAAACTGTCTGTTGTATATAATTTTATGAAGTGTTAGCTTCCATCATGTAAAACAATTGCTAATAAAAATTCAATATTTCACTAATATATTTCTAAAATAAGACTTACATGATGTGACGTATGTGTGTCACCCTGCTTTATCTCATTAAATTGAATGAATGCCTTTCAAAAATGATAAATACTTTCATTCAATTAAATATAATTCATAAATAAATTCATTCAATTTAATTTAACTAATAAAACTATTTTTTTTTAAATATTAACAAAAGAAACTTAACTATCGGGGAATCTTTGGACATATGATTTGAATCATTGAGATGTAAAATCTTAAAATAAATTGACGGAACGTTGATATTAGATTAAAATTGGATTCAAGATTCTCAAGTCATTTTTATGTCTTGAGCCATATTTGTTTTGTTCAAATAAACAAGTAAAAACGATAACAATTGAGTACAATAGTTCAAATTTTAAGCACTACGTGTAAAGGTTGGAGGATTTAAATTTTCCAGTTAAGAAAATGGATTTTCCCTGTGTTACTTTTTTTTGCAGAAAGGTCCTAAGGTTCACTCAATCTTCAAATGAGTAATGGATTACTTTCCTAGGAGTTAATAAAAGCAAATGTTGAAATGGTAATCCCATTTGTTTAGTGATCTCTTGTGCTTCTAGCCTTCAAAAGAGGATACCGGCATAACACTAACTTACAACAGATATTAAAACAAATGAAATTAGAAATTACAATAACTTCAACCTCGAAAAACTGCTTCACGCTGTTTGAGATGTCATCACTAAGGACTACCGTGCATTGGAAGGCAATCTCTTAGCATTTTTGTCTTGCAATTTTATATTTTTCTAATGTTTATCTTAAAAGGGATTATTTCATTTCCCAAATGTCACATTTTTTTTTTCGTTCCATATTTTTTTCTTAGAGGTTTTCTTGTGCCACGCTTTAACCCTTTCTTGACACATTTAGTATGGAGATGTTATGAGAATTAATCTAATTGAGGATTTGACCATGTATATTTACATATTTATTCTACGCTTGCTTTATTTTAAAATTTTCTTTTTTATGTATCTCCCATACGTGTCTGTATCTTGATTATTTGGCTCTTGTAAATGTAATTTTAAATGTAAGTTGTATCCCCAGTTTTCTTATCTTTCGGGGGTTAAAGGCGATTGCTCAGTTATTATGTAAAAAAATCTATATCCATTGAGGTCTAGAATGAAGTCTAGAATATTTAGTTTTATGATGAAACCTACTAAGATTAAATAAATCTACGCCATTTTATTTGCTCGTTAATGTCATTATCACCCAGGATATTGTTTAATGCAATTAGCATTGGCCTAAATGGCGCCTCGTCGTTTGCCATTTGGGCGAATGTGATGAATGCCAAACATATATATAGCCCCAGTGAGAAAAGTAAAAGGGAATTAAGCTTTAAGGGATGGGAGGATGATGTAAGTTTATCGTCTTCTGTTTTTGAAAAGGCATTATTTATATTTTTTTTTGATGGAATTTTCCAAATTTCTATCATTGTCCTCGATTTCAAAAAGTTTGAATTCTACGTACCCAATTTACTCATTGCTATGGATATTTGAAGATTCAAGCGATTTTCGCAGCCTCCGAGGAGCGGCATTGAGCTGCTTTCTGATCTGTAAAGGCCCAAATAAAACCCCAGAGTTACCCTGGATGACGTTGCGAGTGTTCCAGAGCGGGAGACTGCCAGAAACCAAGATAAGATGATACATCTATCGCCGCGAATTGGGAGAATGCAGCTTTATCTAAAAGTGGAACCAGATTTGGTGAAATCTCCGTGGCCTGTCTCCGTGAAGCTATCTGCAGGACCAGCGTATCATTCATTAAAGCCGACAACGAATGGTCACCCAACAATAGCGAGAGTTTGTGGGCGAATCCCTCCTGGTCTTCGGTACATCTTACACGACAGTCCGTAACGACATTCCCATGCATCCCTCAGGTACGGAGTGTTCAGGAACCCCTTTAAGGTGAGGGTTTATATTTCTTCCTGTGATTCATAGGAACGACGAAACCAAGTGACGATTTTCTGTGTGAACTTCAGACTGTCAGTAAAATATTTTTTTGTGTTGATATCGAGAAAAGCTGAAATATAAACAATTTGTCTTCAAGAATACAACTCCGTAATTAATCAAAAAAGAACCTTATCATTAACTGTCACCTAGTTCTATAGACTCGAAGTTGAGTTTTGATTTTGATTGAACAGCATTATACCTTAGGTGGAATTATTTTTTTCTGTAATATATTCTTATCTTTATCAATACTTAGTCACGTTATCTGTCCAGAAGATAGCAGTTATGAAATTTTTACATTTTTATCATTGCTCTTATGTTAGCTGTGATCATTTCGTCCTTACATATTAGAATGTGTTGGTTATTAAGATGAAGTAAAGAGTTAAGAATAAGTCTATTTGACTTTAGGTGTGACTGCCGGCCGATAAAGGTTGAACCGAGCTAATCACATGAATCGAGTCTCCTCTCGAAATCTGTTCGTGACTCTACCTGAACAGGTTTGTTAAATTTTCAGTTTGTTCCATTAAAAGTAAGTTTCCCTTTGTTTTATTTCTGTTTTCTCCTTTGATCATTTTTTGGTTCACCCCTCCCTCCCCCTTATCTTTGCGTTCACAGCAGATAATTTATCTGTTTTTCAATATTTATGTTGTCCATGTAATCAATCTTTTACATATCATTGAAAGAATTATTCCCATGTGGATTCACCATTGTACTAAAGAAAGCAAATATAGAATATAGTAATTTATTCATAATTCTCTGGATGTGTTTTGTTTTTGTTTTTGGGTAGGGGTTGTGGTTATTTGGACCCAGAGACTTCACCTTCGGACAGCGGATTATATATTTGAGCTTCCACTATGTCCGCATTTGTTTCCAGTACCAGGTACGTGAGTATTATCATTTTGCTATGATGTGGGTGTGTTTCTAGATTATCCGAAGTTTAGACTCTATCTTAGTCGGGATTTATTAGTAGGATTTTCCTCTTGATGTTAGTCCCTTTATTCATTTTTTTCTTTCTACCATGACACAACTAACACTTATTCAAAACTAAAACATACTAGCAAATATTTAACATAACTAACCTTTCTTTCCTGGTATTACTACAGGTACAATTTCAGCTTTAAAAAAGCCTTTTTCTGTTGCTTCTGCACTGCGTTTATAACTGTTAATGGCATACTCATCTTGTTCTTCACGAGTTAAATTTAATTTTTTTGCAGTCGACTCAGCACAATCGCCCTAAATAAATCAACAAATTTCATCAAACATTAAAAAATCTTTTCAATCCTCTCAATACAGTAGAAAGAAAAAAAAATCTTCTAAACACTGAAACTCTAACAGATTCTTAAATTGAAACCTAATAAATAAAACTGTCAAAAGGTGTACTTATTCAATACATGAAGGGATGGTGAGGTCCAAAGATTTCCAATTCTAAGAAATCTCATCCTTGGACAACACAAACACGGGATAAGATGGATGCAGGATACATGTAACTGCACACCATCTTATCTACTACTCTGTCATTTGACTGCTGAAGATTTAATCAGAATTCTGAAACAAGTCATGACCTCATATTTTGAATAGATATGCCATTGATCATTTTTAATTTTATTTATAGATTCAACAATAACTGTTAAGCCTATCATTAAAATTGAAACCTACTCTAATTTTCTGTTCTTTTCAGCAAAAAACATTTTTGGGTTATTTCTTAATGATCCACATTTAAGCAGAAGTATAAAAATTAAGATAATAATAATAATAAAAATAATAATAATTTATTATACTTGATATGGGTTTTATCCCTTTACAAGTGTAATTCGATTAGTGTTACAGTTTCAATACTATTGTTTTTTAATAATTATAGAAACGAAAAAATACTAATACTAATATTAATAATGACAACAACAATAATAATAATAATAATAATAATAATAACAGTAATAATAGTAATTAGTTATTACTGTTATAACTAATAACAGTAGTTATTATTAATACTAAAAATTATCTTACAAATCTTTTTTTTTTTTTTTTATTTTATTATTATTCTGCCTTTTCTATTTTCTCAAGAAACAATTTAATGTATTGACATAAATTAATGTTAATTCTGTTTTGATTTAACTGAATAGTCCACCATCCACTCCTATTGGAAATTTTTTCAGTTTCTAACGCTTTTCTTTCCTCCTTCATTTTTTCACAATCGAAAATTACATGATTCCAGTTTTCTAAATTATTGCAGCCTAACCTGCAACCTCTTTCTTCTCTAGTTAACCAATATTTACTCGAGTTCCAAATGTTACCACATCTAATTTTAATGTATATTTCTCTCCAATAGGAGTGGATCGTGTTCTTATATAAATAACTGGCCCCTTCAATTTGTACTTCTAAATTACAGTAATAATTTTTAAAATTTGATTTCTGTATTTTGTTATAATTACATTGCATATTTACCTCAATCAATTTTTGAATAATTATTTTTTTACAATCAATCTAATAATTACAATCTATTATCTTATCTAATGCCGCGCTGGTGTGGTCGAGCGGTCTCAGGCGTCGGTCTGTTGTGAGATCAATGTGCCAACGCCCGGGTTCAAATCCCGGTAGCGAGCATGGATGTTTCAAAAATTTCCTTTCCTGTGTTGTAGCCTCTTCTTCACTTTCTCTTCGGTCTGACGTCATTCCTTAATGGCGTCCTGGGGAAGGCCACGGGAAACCACCCCAGTATCTTTCCCTTGTAATTCTAGGGAGTCTGCTAGGGGTTCGCCGTCTTGGGAACACTAGCGCTCCCTGGAACACGGAGGCTTCGGCAACGAAGCTCGCACTTCGGTGCGAACCGACCACACACACATCTTATCTAATTCTATACCCAATCCTGCTTCATTAAATATTTCTTCAATCATCTTTATATAATTAAATTTGTTCCCTGACTTTGCATCATCTACCATATTTTCTAAAATTAGTTTTGGTAATCTTTCTTCGTTTTGCTTTACAACTTTTATTACATAATCTATAGCTCTTTTAATACAATCTATTCTCACTGGATATATGCCTAATTCATTTTCAATGATATAATTTGGTACAGTTTTTTCCACATTAAAATATAATTTAATAAATAAGTATTGTATATTTTCCAATTCCTTTTTAACTTTCCACCCATCTATTTCCATACCATAACAAATGACACTTTTAACCATGCTATTAAACATATATTTTATTTTTTTCCAATCGTTTATTTTTGCTCTTTTGATTAGTTTTATTAATTCCCAAGTGGCTGCTATTCCTTTATCTTTTCTATGTTTTATATTTACTTTATTACTATTTTGTGAGGTAAACCACTTGCCTAAATATTGATACTTATTTGTTATTTCTATCTCTTCATTATCCCATGTCCATTTTTCTAATTTAGCTCTCTTACCACCATTTCTGAAAATAATAATTTTTGTGTTCTCCAAGTTAATGTTTAAATAATACTCATTTACAAATTCTTGCAGAACTTTAATCATGCGACTAAGTTCTACTTGTGTTTCTGCCAATATAACCAAATCATCTGCGTACATAAGACTAAATATTCTCCCATTTTTTAATTTGATACCTCCCCATCCCTCTTCTCTTATCTTTAATTCCAAATTATTTATTAACACTGAAATTAAAATAGGGCTCAAACTACAACCTTGCCTTACTCCTTTTGTAATAAATATCTCTCTCCCTTTTTTATTATTTCCCACAATTATTCTAGTATCCTCATAAATGTTTTTTATAATTCTTAACATTTTTCCTTTTATCCCTACTTTAACTAATACTTTCATTAATATATTTCTATCTACACTATCAAAAGCTGTTTTGAAATCAATAAATATTGCAAAAAGTTTTTTCCTTTTAACCATTAATTTTGAATCAATAAGAGCGTTTAAAACAAAGATGTTGTCATGAGTTGAATAATTTTTTCTAAAACCTGCCTGATTTTCAACAATTATGTTATTACATTCTAACCAATTCTCCAATCTGTTTTTTATAATTTCTGTAAAAATTTTAAAAGATGTATTTAAAAGAGTTATGCCTCTATAGTTTTTTTGGTTCACTTTTATTTCCTTTTTTATACAAGGGTATAATTTTTCCATTTCTCCAATTTTTAGGAATTTTTTCAGTTTTCCAAATCATGTTATACAAAGGTAAAAATATCCAATATTTGTGAACATGAAACGAAATTGTAAATACATTTACGTGTTCATTTCATGAATTCATTTAATTTTCTCATTTGTATTTACACTTTATAGTCACGTTATCATGCCGTTATTTATTTGCTAGGAGCCATTTGATGTGCAAAAAAAAAAAAAAAAAAAAAAAGAAAAAAACATTTTGGATTATGAGCTCTCGAGGAACAAATCGGCAGAGTGAAATTGATATCAAGTTGATAAAAGTCATCTTCTAAATACCCTTTTTTAGTTTTCAGAGATCATTCATAGTAATTTTAGCTGTACTGACTGCATCCGATCAGTACAGCTAAAATTATACTAGTTATATGTTCAGCAACTATCTGTCATGTAGTGGAGATTGCAGTTTTATGAGCACGAATCAAAATAATCATGCTCATATGAAGTTAGATTATTAAAATGCCAAATTTTAAAGAACTCAGCCCAGCCAGTTCTGCGATGGATTTTAAGGGTTTTATTTTTGTTTTTTAAGGATGAAAGGAGTGGAAACCAGAATAAATGTGCTTGTGTTTTAAGTTGGATCATTAATACTTTCAGGTCGCATCCTTCGCTCACCTGCTTGTCCCCAAAGGTCGGCTATTTTCGCATATTTTCAAAGTAGATTTATCACAAACACCAATTGACAAGTTGACTTTGGATCAGAGATAACGAACTAATCTTTGTCTTCAAAATGGTATATTATATTTTATTGTAAGTATTATAATAAACAAGAAATTTACAAAGAAGCTAAAAATTAAAACGGAAAAAAAAGTTTTATACGATATCTATTAGGAAAAAATTAGATAATATTACAAAACAGCAAAAAAATACTAAATAATATAAAATTGTATAGTGTTATATTTACATTTTGAACAAAGTAAAAATCTGTTTTCAATTGATTTGAAAACAGTATACACAGGCTTTGAAACACATGATGACAAAGTACTGCACTTTTGTGACTTCCGTCAGCGACATACTGACAACAGATCATCTATTGATGCATTTTTGTACTACAATAGTCTACATACATTCTCGAGTAATCATCACTTGGATAAATGCCTTCAAAAGGGAAGCAAAGCAATGGGAATGTTGCGCTCGACTTTAAATTTGGGGAATCTGTAGCCGCACCGTAGAACCTCTGGGCAGCGACCTGAAAGTACCTTGTATTAATTACCTATAACAATTTTTGTGGTAATCCGTCCAGCATTTTTAATTTGATATACATGTATATACATGGACAAACAGCAGAAAAATGTTCAAGGAGAATAATAAAAATTCACATTCTCAGTTAATTAACATTTTGAATGGATAATAGGATTTCCCTGAAATTTGCTTCCTTTCATTTAGAATTTATATTAACTGAGTTATTCTTCAGCCTGGATTAGGAGCAATTCTTTTCATCAAAATGCAACTGAACATCTGACGCCATTCATCATCCATCCTCATAGCTTTCCTGTCCTTCTCTTCTCCAATGACGATCTCTAGTGTAGTATTGGTTTTCCTATTATTTTGTACTTAAGCCAAGCCCAACATTTTTTTTACTTAGCTATATATTCAAATAAATATCCCTCACTTTTCTTACATATTTCTAATTCACTGCATCACTCTCTATCTCTAAATGCTATTCTTAAATGCTATTCCTAAATGTTATCAATTATTCTGCAATGTTCTGTTGAAGTCCATGTCTGCGCACTTTACAAAAACAACTCTACCCGATCAAATACCTTAAATCTGCCTGTAGTGTCAGTTATTTCCAATTGAACACATCGAAAAACATTTTTTAACAATAATGAGTAACTGACTTACCATATGAATATTATTGTAAACATCTGTAAGGCCATCAAAAGTTATTGCGTCCTGAAAAAAAATCATTTGGTTATAACTTAATTTTTTACAAATATTAAAGTTTTTTTGGTAAACGATTTGCTAAAATTAGCATATAAGAACAAAAGTTCCCAAAAGTAAAAGATTTGAAAAAAGATTTTTAAGAAATCAAGAATAATTTTGATTAGAAAAGATATAAATTTGACAATATAATTTTGGGCTTCATAACTTTTAAAAACATTTTAATCCATAATAACACGAATAGTAAACTAAATGTTAATTTTTACCTACAAAATCCCTCAATCACAGATGAGTAATTAGTTCACTTACAAAATACTGTTCAAAAGGGGAATACATAGTATTTTATTTTGGGAAGGAGAGACAAGGTTGAAGGCCTTACCATCCAACCATAAAACAAAACAAAAAGTTTTCTTCAAAATGTTAAGGATCTAAATTCCCATCAACCAACTATCCAAACAGCAACAAAGGAAAAAAGATATTTGGATTTAACCTATTATGTTATGAAGTTACAGGAGGTGGTGGGAGGAAAGAATTAATTCTCACATATTGCGTTTGTTGTTCCAGCATGTTACTCATTGCTTTCAGAATATTTTTTTTTTAAATCAAAGATTAGTAAATTAATGAGGATGAGTCGACTGATCTACAGAAAGTTTGTATAAATAAAACCGTACAGTCATTAACAGGGTTTATATTTTTAAAAAATCAATTTAAGGACCTTCAAAGCACAACATATTGTGGAAATTCAAAGACTTTTTCTATTAACTGAAGTTAAGCAAGCTGGCATTAGGACACTAAGTACAGTTTCTGAACTTACACAGACCTCATTAAAATCTATAGGTATGTTTAGCTTACTTGCTCAACAATATTTATTAACTGCAATTATTCAAGGACTTGTCAAATATATAATACGTTTTTTTCATAATTTCAGGTATTATCATGGCCTTGAACAAAACGGAGGGTTCAGGGTATTTCAGGGTTTACAGCAGTACAAAGTTTGTACGTAAACTTCTTGACTGTATCAAGCGTTTGTAGAACAAGCTTAAAAACAATGCAAATTAAATATAGTTTTAATGAATCAATGATTACAACAGTTTCATAATGAAGTTGTCTGAAGTCCTTCAAGCATTATTATTATGACATCATTTGGAAAATCACAGCAAATTAACAAAAAGAAGCATAAATTTGTCAATTTCAAGTAGTCAAATCAGGACAACTGATGCAGTCTATTAACTTCTTTTTATTCCAATAATTTCGTAAATATGATTCTATTTCTATTAAGTATTAATTGCATTGTATATGATCAAATCTTCAATATACAAGTAGGCAAAAAACAGGTCACTTAACTTCAGCAAAAACGGCACATGTTAACAATATGCTGGCTTGTTCAAAGATGTTAACAGTCTAAGTCTAATTCTGTAATGCAAACTGAGTAAAGTCGTAATAAAAATAAAAGAGAATTGGGATTGAGACACTTGGAATCCACTCGAATTCTGCAAAACAAAAACACTGCCAAGTTCAGCTTCACCGCTGTAGATTAATATACATGCAATCTAATTGTATTTTAAAATATATTTACAAGTAATTAAAGTACAAATTTAGTTTTGTAAATTTGCTATTAATATTTATAAACAATGAAAAATATAAAATAACAATTTTATTACAGAGGATACTTGATTAGATAATACAGGGTCTTCACTCCCTAATGAACCCTGATTTTCCCTTACATTTTTCAAACTA
>JAFIDM010000004.1:22730130-22809291 GCA_023159025.1 Thereuonema tuberculata | reverse complement strand
AGCACTTTAAAGGGAATTAATTTAATGCCCTTTAAAGTGTTTGTTTTATTTTTTTAATTTAATACACTATGTATTTATATTTAATACACTATCTCAAGAAATTTCAATATTCCGTGTGTCCGTTTGTGTGTCCGGTGAGCTGTTTTAGTGTCTCTTTATCCACAAACACAGTTCTCTACACTTGTTTCTCAAAACTTCTTGATTCTTGGCAAGTATATTTCCTTGCAAGAGACATCAACCTTTGTTTTGGAAAAAATTTCCATGTTAATCCGTATCCAGGAACTTCTGCAAACAGTAACAAAGCTTTCTAAAGAAAAAGTATTTAGAAGGGAAACTGAATTTCTATGATGGTCAACATATTAACTCTCTTAATCCACTCGGGCAAGAGTTTGATATGATTAAGACTATTGGATTTAGAAACTAAAGAAAATACGAATTTCAATAAAAATTTGAAGATTTTTTTTTTTTTAAAGGATATTAATTTTTGCACGTAAACGGAAACTTCTCTCTTGTATTGTCTTCACTATTAAACAACACAGAAAAAAATGAGGCAATAGCTTCAAGAAAGTAGGCTTCAAGTTCATTCAGAAATTTCCTGTTTAAAATAAAACATGAATCACGATTTATATATTTGATAAGTATGAGTTTGTTTTTTAAATATAAGTTTATCTTATTAAAATTCAAATTCGTTGAGGAATTTTCAGAGTCGATAGTTCCTTGTCACTTTTACAGACATGTAGACAGATAGTCGTTTTCGAGCTCAGTCAATTCGCAGAGTCCAATCGAAAATTGAATCAATATTGGCTTTAAGGTACGAAGATGGTTTGGGTTGAAGAAATTACCCGTTCTCACCTCAAAGAAGTCAATTCCAAGGAATGTAATTATCTAGAGGAAGCCGAGAGAGGCTTTTCCTAATTTCACTTAACAGCTACCAATTTCGGATCCCATTAAAAAGTACGGTCTATCAATAAGTTTAATCAAGCAGGAAAATAGTTAATTAATTTTGATTAATAATATATGAGATATATTTAGATGTCGGTAACTCAAGATGTAGAGGCCCGAGGAATGGAGGCTCTGAGTTCGATTCCTGCTGGGATCACTGATTTTCCGGGCTTATTTCTGTACATACAGACCCTAAGTTTTAAGTGCATTCTAAAATACCTGATGGGAATCAAAGCTATGAACGTCGGTGTTGCCCGCGACATTATTTCTTTCCAAACATGGCAGCAGCCTGCCGTATCTTCTTAAGCTCCAGACTTTAATATCACTATTTAAAGAATTGCACATTTTTTTTTAAAAAAAATTCACTTTTTTGAATTCCTTAAATAAAAATGATCTGATGTAATGATCAAGTTAAGAAATGAAGATGATTACTGGGGTAAATTTGGAAACTGAAGATCGCTGTTTTGATTCTTTGCTTTTAGTCTAAATCCACTAAAATGATAAAAAAAATCATTTACAAATCAGATTTATTAAGAAGATCCTAGAACCTTTTCAGAACTGAAAATTGTTTCTCTCAAATGAGCATTTCAAATTGTAATGATCCTCTTAATTATGTAACTATGTAACTATTCCTCTGCTGAACATTTTTTTTCATCATTTACAAATCCATTTTTAATAAAGCAGATTTCTCGAAAAATAATCGCACTGCAGCATTTCATTGAGATTATGAAACCGACTTTCCGAAGCAAATTAGATTCCTAAAAATCAATGTCTCTATAGCTCTCTCACAATAAAGTTTGAAATGTGGCTTCCTGCAACATGGCATGTACATTTTACGACAAGAGACCATTTCATTATAGAGTTCACATAGTATATTTCTATTTACAGTGCTCGTGAAGATAACAGAAATTCCTATACAACTTTAGATGCAACTGACTGATTTCAAGCAAAACATAATATTATTGTTTTAGTCCACTTTACCTTCACGGGTTTTTTTGGTTGTTTATTTAAATTTATTTATTTAAATGTAATTGATTCTATTTATGCATTTGTGGATTCCCATTAATTTCCATAGCCTTTTGTAATTTTCATAGCCACTTGTAATTTTCATAGCGTCTTAAAATTTTCATAGCCTCTTATAATATCCATAGCCTCCTATAATTTTCATAGCCTTTTATAATTTCCATAGCCTCTTATAATTGTCATAGCCTCTTATAATTTCGATAGCCAGAGACATCTTCAATCTATTGTTTCCACAACTCTGAAACAAGAAAGAATAAAAACACAACATTTTAAGGAAAGAAGGCTAAGTTTATTTAGAAATCTTTGTTACTTTTAATTATGTTTTATTTGCAACCTTTCCTGTCACTTATTGTTACGATCACACGTAATGGTAAAACAAATCACTCTCTTCTTAACGGCATGGTGCAATTTATGATTGATGTCAAGTTGTGGTTCCTATATTTTCCTGTTGTGTTTTCCTAAGATTTACAACTTATCTTAACGCCACTGGAATCGATGTGAAGAGACTTTCCTTGTAAAGATGAATGAAGCATGAAAAGTTACTTTCATGTCTAAGGTGAGAGGTTTTTTTCTATCCAACATCACCAATCACTTTCATGTGTAAGCTTTGAGTTATTTTAGACACGCAGACAACAGTTTACGTCTATGTTAAGTTTTTCAATATTTTCAGACCTTAATTTCAAACTGATAGATTTGAAAAGTTTTTTAATGCATTTATCATTTTTATTATTTTTAGCAGCCGGTAAAGGGAAGCTATTAGGATTCCCTTCTCTGGGTGTGAGTCTTGTAGCGCCTCCACAGCCCAAATCTGGGAGTTTGAGTCATATCTCGTTAGAATTTCCCAAAGGTTTGGACGAAACTCCTACTTCTGTGTCTATCTATACTGAATCGACTAAGCTGAAGAATGTGACACTTTCGACGGACAACTGGCCACATACTTAAAGATTGTCCGAATGGTGTGAAATGGAGTCACGACAAACTAACTGAACTCAATGCGGGTATTGTTTAAAATTGTACTTAACCCTTAAATTAAAACGGCTTTAGTTTTGCGCGGCAATCAGTACTACTTTCATTTTTACCAACACAAGCGTTTGATAGACTGCACTAGGTCTCTTTATTTTGTGTTTACTATAAAACTGTGACTGTGATTGACTTGTTTGTTTTAAGTCATTTAAGATTAAATAAAGAGAAGACACTTTGAGTAATGGTCGTTTTTGGTTATTTGTGAATGTTATAGGAAAACTCGCTTATATGTTTCCCATCACGTGTTCGTCTGTTATTGGTGCAATGGATAGTAGTGTTGATGATATTCAGTGTTCCTTTTATTGTTACTAAATAAAATTCTGGTCTGTGATTTAATTTAGATAATGTTAAATAAAATATGCTTTTCTTCATTCTTTATTTATTCGAATACTGGTTGACTTTCGGTTATCAGAGATTTTGCAGGTCATTCCAAAGTACTTTGTGAATTATTGCACTTGTAAAATAATCAAAAATTAAACAAAAACTTCTCATACTTTTTTATCCATAAATAAAATGCTTTAAAAATTTTACTTTTACAATTAAAATTTTCTCAATAAGTATCCATTGACAACTTCACATTTGAAAATGAAATGATAGTTATTTCAATGCTAATAAGGAGGATCATTTTAGGTAGGGCATTATGCTTGAAAAGGAACCCTAAATACGGTCGAGGATTCGAAACGTTGCAATGATTTTTTAATTACTTTAAAATGGGGATGTGCTTTTAATAGTTAGTAATTTTATTAAAATAATCGTCTTAAAATCTATTCAGGCCTTACGCAGTAGGCCTATGTTTAATGTCAGTGTAGTAGTGTACGCACTGATTGACATACACAAATTACACAGAAAGTATTCAATAATCGGAAATTAATGTTTTCAATGAGCATTCCATTTGAAGGAACTGAATAAAAACAATAAATTATGTTCTCTTGCTTGTTTTCTTATTGATCAGTGAGAAGATGTAAAAATCTAACTAAATAATATATTATTTAATTGTAAATACCAGTATTAGATATTATCAATTCTATTGGAATACAAGTTCTTTCTAAATGCGAAAATATTAGAAGTTTGTCACTTGGCTTCAATTCAAGGTTACAAATACTGGAATTTGGTTGAGAAAAGAGACCTCTTGGTCAGCACTTTGAAAGTCATAGGCATTTGCCAAAAAGAAAGAGTGAAGGTCAATATTTCTGTCGATATTTCTATATTTTCAAAAATAAATTCAAATATTTTAATTTGGACTAAATCACATCCATCATTGAAAACACAAACTCTGTGGTTACTAAAATTTTTAATTACTTCTTAATAGATAAAAGAAATATGTCGTTAATTAGTAATTATTAAGTCTAATGTAATTACTAAGGAAATAAAAGAAATGTAGCATTTCCAAGAGACTAAGCCTATATAAGCCTATTATAATAGCTTTTTTTTAATAGATTATTACAAAACATTAGCACTATTAGGATTACAAAATAAAATCTCATGAACAAGTGCTAGGAATTAAATACAAAAACAACATTTAAATAATGCACAATATATCATATACAGTACATATAAATATCTCAGCCAAAAATTATCATTATCCTATGTGAGAAAAAAATCTAAATTTTAAATGTAATCAAGCAGAAGATTTATATTTATTATTAACCAATTTCTAATAAATTTTTTTGTAATTTTGAAATTTTAGAATATTTTAGCAAATTTTTTAGATTTACTTTATTTATCACATCCTTTAGTAATTTATTTTGGTGACATTCTCCATAACTATTAAAAAAATTTTAATATTCCAATTTAAAGTTATTTGTATCGCTAAGATTACAATTGTTATTCGAAATTGTATTATTCATGTGTGGGCCCGGTAGCCGAGTGGGTAAGGGAGCTTGGCTGCGGGTTGGAGGTGGCGGGTTCGGTTCCCGGCCTCAGCGGAGGACGGGAATTTTTCCACGCTTCTTTCTCCTCCAAACGGGCCCTAGGGTCTACCCAGCCCTCTATAGAATGGGTACCGGGTTTCTTTCCCGGGAGTTAAAGGCGGGCGAACGACGGGCCGACCCCCCGTCCTCAACTTTGTCCCGCAGGTTCTGAACACTGGAGCCTACCCTCCAGTTGCATTGCGCGGTCCTCTGGGCCTGATCGCAACTTTAACTTTAACTTATTATTCATGTAAATTATTTGATAATATTTTTTTATAATTAAATTATGAAAAGTTTTTGTTTAGATATTAGGAATTAGGTATTAGATATTAGGAATTCCCTTCTTAGATTATTATTTGAAGTATTTTTAGAATATATTACTAATTTTAAGGTTTTTCTTTTTTGTAAATTATTTATATTTTTAAATTTCCCATTATTTGTATTTGACCAGAATCTGCATAATTTAAAAAAGAATCAAAAAATTTAAAAACGTTATTTTATTATTTACTACAAAATTTTAACGTGCGTGCGAAGAATTACATGAAATAGAAAAGAAAAACACACAAGACTAAAAGTTCACTGATCTGTTTTTGGAAATTGTGATACCTGGAATCCAAGATATCCTATTTCAGGTTTCCTGACATCGTCAGTTGGATCCGCCCAGTATTTTATAATTTATTCGTGTAATATTTTTAAATAAAACAAATGTAAGAAATTGCATTTAATCTTTGTATGTAACATGATTTTGTAATAATTCATGAATTTTAATAATAAAACAACAGCAACAACAACAACAACAATAATAATAAAAATAATCCGTACTACAAGTACATACCACAAAGTGTATTAGAGTCACCCTCATATAAACTGTACAGGGATCGCCCCATTCACACAGACAAAACCATACATCACAACAGACCTGACATCATACTTGTTGATAAGGTCAACAAACAGACCTATCTCATTGATATTGCAGTGCCTATCAGCAAGAACATGCAGAAAACTCACACAGACAAGATCAGTAAAGACACTGATCTACCACACGAGCTCCAGAAGCAGTGGAGGCAGGATCGAGTACGTATTGTACCCGTTGTTCTGTCTGCCACTGATCTGGTGCCTAACACATTGCACCACAGTCTCAGCACACTAGGACTTCATAAAAACACTTACGCACAACTGCAGAAGGCTGTGGTACTCAACACAATACGCATAGTTAGGAAATTTATGGACACAACCACACATCCCTAATCATTCTTGCACACGTCTTTACACTTGGCAATATGTGCTTTGGTCCTTGACCCGCCCTATTGTTTTTGCTGGGGAAACCCAAGGTTTGAAACATACAAACATAATAATAATAATAATAATAATAATAATAATAATAATAGCCGTGTGGCCGTTGTGTCGGAACCTGGGTTTGAATCCCGGCGTTGGCAAGGCTGTTTCTTTCTTCTTCTGTGATTCGTCCGTTTCTCCCTGGGATTTACTATCTCAGGGTTATTCTGGATGAGATGTGCCTCTCATCCAGAATATGCCTCTTCTTGAATTTCCTAGCCTCACCCTGACGTTGTCAGTTAGGGCTAGCCCGTGGTCCATAGTTGGCCAAGTCGATGAAAGGAAGGAATATTAATAATAATCAAAGTCAAATTGGGATTTCAGTAAAAGTACTGTTTTATTTACGTAGATTCTTGCCCTATCATTAGGTTACGTCTAATCACTTGTAGTTGATAAGGAAATCATCGCGAATTGGATATAAATTAAAGGCTGAAAATTTTCCGAAACAAAGAAGTTATTCTAAGTTTTTTTCTAAGTCGAATACAAATTTAGAAATATCTAAATAAAACAAATTTTATGGTTGACATATTCCTAGTAGAAATTAAATTTTACAATTAAATTTAGAAATAAAAAGTTCAAGATATCCTGGGAAGATTTATAACTTAAAGCCATGTACAGAGTTGATAAAAAGCCCGTATAACTTTGATATTAATATATGCTACGAGAAAAGTTATATATATATAAATATATATATATACAGCCGGACAGTGATGTGAAATTTTGAAAAATGCTAATACAAAATTCAAATCACTGTTTTTATGAAGATACGGCCAATCCATCTTCACGTCATCAGCGGCATAAGTGGGAAAAGTAGAAATTAAAATTTAGAAGCTCTTTTTTATCTTATGTATTCTTATATATATATATATATTTAATGTTTCTGGAAATAAATCAGCGAGCAATGGAAGCAATAATGAAACAATCGCACATTCGCACATTGACAACATGCGACCACTCGAATAATGGCAGTAATCAAAGAAGAAAGCAGTGACGGAAATTATGGCTGATTTAAGCAGATTATCGATTGCAGAGCGTATAATGACTGCAGTTTGAATTCACAAACGACCCAATTTTCAGCTTCGATTCCGAAAGGCGCCACCTTGTAAGAGAACATTAGTGGCCTGAGAACAGAAATCTTTTACATCAGGATCCGTGAAGGATTCACATCGGACATGTGCTGCTGTGGAAGAATCCATAACACGATCTCCCGGGAAGATGACTCGCTGCCGAATTGGATATTCCCAAGTCAATCACGAGAGACCACCTTCAAGGATTGGAAAGTGAAACCTTTTCGCACTTTGTCAGTGAATTAGCTATCAGATGTAGATTTAAACAAGGCGCGCAGAAGCATGCAGTCTGCTTCAACATTTCCCAATAAGAGAAGATCAATGAAGAGTTGTGTTATCTATTGAAGTTCGAAAGATCGAACTTTTATTTTTGGTCAAAGAAAAATCCAAATTTCTTTTAAGAACTCGAACAAAATCCACCGCACGTTAGGATTTGGGTGGGGGGAACAGAGGAATATCTGCTTGGACCGTATTTCTTCAATGGCCAGTGAATCAGACGATTTATCTGCGTATGATTAACGAATAGTTGCTGCCTGAACTCCAGTTGAAAGCCACAGCTTACACTGAGTGGTTTCAACAAGACGGGAGCTCCAGCTTATTGCCACGAGAGCGGGTTACGGCCTAATAAGTTTTTCCCAAGCCTGCTGGATTGGCGGGGACCGGAGAAATTTTCTTACCTTTGCCATAGCCACCATGCAGCCAAGATCTCACCACGCCAGACAATTCTCTGTAAGCAATCATTAAACAGGAAGTCCGCCAAACAGCGATACGTTTCAAACGATGAGTTGCAGTTTTCTGTGCGCAATGTCTTCACGACTGTGACGCCACAAGTGCAGAGACCACGCAGGAGTGCATACAGATGTTTTGGAGCAATAACAGGCACATGGAAGGATGAGCGGAGAAACTTCGACAACCTTTCAATGAATTTTCTCAAAAAATATTCGATGTAAATCAATATTACCTATAAAGCAGCTGCTGCAATAAATATTGCATAAACATTTCAAGCTTTGTTTCTTATAGATCATAAACAACTTTTTATGTTTTTGACCTACACTTGGCAAAGGCTTGATCTGATAACATTTAACAATTTGCCAAGTGAAAAACAATCCTTTCGAAATCAAACACAACATTGTTATAACATTATTTATAAATTAAAAATATGTAGGAATGTAATACTGAGCTACTTAAAGATATATCGAGTATGGAAAAAAAATGTTAGTTTCATTATGCATTCTTTTAGTGATGATAGAAGTAATGACTGAAGCTTTATTATGATGAAGATGTAATATTGTCTCAACTTGTATTTATGTAAACCACATTTTTGCACTATCAGGTTATCTGTTCTTTCTATTCCATCTGTCCTCTTCTGATTATTCAAAAAAACTTACTATTTAAAAAAAATAGATGAAATTTTAATAGAAATGAATTATCCGCCATCTAGCTATTGAAAGCATCAATTACCTTTTCTCTTCAGTCCGTGTATTCCTATGGGGTCTGAATTGCAGATGGGAGATGTTAGAGAAAAAGCATTAGAAATGTCTCGGCTATTGAAGTGAGCAGCTAATTTATGGTCAGTTGATGCCGCAGAGGCCTTTCATCTCTGTTTTCGCTTTTCACGTAATGATGAAAGTGTCGAGTCATAAACATCACTAGGGAATTCTGTGTCAGCAAAAGCTTCCGTCATTGCTATAGCACCAAAATCCATTTCTCTAACGCCCTCTTCTACGCTTTGAGGGCAAAAAAAAGTTACAACAATTTCAAAAGTAGAAGTTGAATAAACATCTTCCAATACAAAGATCAAGTATTGAAGAGGAAGGATTATCTCCGATGAAAGAAAAGGTTGACCATCAAGAACTTAACAAATCCTACAGCTTTTCAAATGTTCAAATTTAACAAATTTGTGTATTACGTATTTTAGCTCATTCAACCAACATCACTTATTACCAGTGAATTATAAATCGGATTTTGATTAAATTTGATACATAGTATTTTTATTACTTATTACTAAATGGAAATAAGTCTCTTATTGAGTCTCTTTCAATATTTTTTAATTGCCTAATAATATTATCAGGTAACGATTAGTAAAAATTTCGTACTCAAGAATAAAATAATATTTTTCTTAATAAATAAAAGGTATTCTTTATCTATCTATTATGCTTTAACAAAATGCACTGTTAAGGTATGCGTTAATATTTCTTTCATATGTTTAATTCGAAGTTGTTTGGGGTTTTTTTTAAATCAATTTATTTAGAATTTGACTTACTATCTTAATTCTTGGTGTTAGTCCAACTCTCCCAACTAAAATCTTGAACTTACAGCTTTAAGGTTGATATTGATTGGTCTTCAATAAAAAGGGCCAGTTATTATTTAATTTTCTTATAATCCTAAAAACATTTTTTGAAAACTTTATTCATTCGTTGAAAAAAAAAAATGTTAATTAAGCGAATTTTTAATAACTGGAGAGACGCAATTTGAGAAGAATTGTCTGCGATTTTTCTCACGACGTAACCAAGATGAGAGTTATTATGTAATTAGAAGACACTGAAGCGGTGGTTACCTCGAAGAATTTCCTCAATAAATTTTGTCCTTAAGAAATGACTACCAAACTACTACTACTTTTTCATCTCGCGAAATCAGTGGATGGTTTTTGTAATGTATCTACTCATCCGATTATATTTGTTTTACATTCCATTTCGTCAAAAGAAGCGTCATAGATGGTTTTTAGTTTAATTCGAGCGAAAATCGGTTGTCATTCAGGAATAATCACTACTTGAAGACAACATATCGCTCAAAGTTGACTGTTCGAGTAATGATATCCCTAATTTAGTAAAGACAGTATTCATTCTGATTTATTTAACCATCTTTCTTCTAGTTTCTTTCTCAAATAAAATAAAATCAAACTTTTTACTTTAATTAGATGTACGATTTTATTGATTTTTCTATTGACTTTCCCATAGATTTTATTGATTTTTGCAATTTTTGGAAGATTCAATGAAAAGCTTGTATTGAACTAAATAACAAACTAGGCTGCGATATTTCACTTTTGGATGCCCAATGGAATCAAGTATTCTTTAGCAAACATAGCTAAGACACCAAGTAGATCATTCATTATAAAGAATGATGATACTAATTTTTTTCCTTAAAGCTTCTTTTCTAATAATTCTTTTGCGGAATCTTATTTTAGAGTTGATCTATTGTGGGGAAAAACAGATTGTTAATTTCTTGTGAATTTCTTTTGTTTGTTGTGAATAAGCTAAATTTTTCATAAATTTCTTAGTAGGATATGCTTAGTAAATACCTCATTATATACTTGTAACCAGAAGAGATAGAAATATCTAAACTTAATAGCCTAAATGTTTATTGCAACAAAACTGTTTGGATTCAGTCATTATTACACATATTCGAATAGGATATCATAATTGTCTCATTTATTACTATTCATTCATTGATTTGGCAACAAAACTGCAGTAATTTTGCCAACCAGTGATTCCTCTATAGAATCTTACTCAATAGAAATTCAATAAAATTTGTTGAAGTTTACGACAAAAATATTATGACTCCGAGTGTATAGTGGAATTGAAAACAGAAAAACCCACAGACTGAAACGACTGAGAGCAGCCCGCGAGAGCTATAAAAGAGATAACAGTAAGAAAGGCAAAGCATCGTTTGACGGCCACAGTCACCCAAGGAAAGATTCAACACTGGGCAACTATTCCTTTCCCAGGATAAACATCTGAACAGATATTTTCCTCAAATTTTCCAAAACAGAAAGATATTACAGTTTTTTGAAAACTTCAAAAACGAAGGACATATATTTTGTAATTATAAACAAACGGATGAGCTATTTGGTAAAACATTTAGTAAAATTAACAATACATGTAACTGCAATAATAATGAAGATATTGAAACTTTAACAAATACAATACAAATACAATAGGGTTTAATATATATTGAGGATCATATATATTGATATTGAGGATATAATAAAAATTATCAAATCAATGAAAAAACAAAAATACTGTTGGTATCGATAATATTGCAGTAAAGGATAGAAAAAACTTTACCGAAATATTTACAAAAATAATACACGAACTTTTAAAAAGCATGTATGATTTTGGAATTTTACCCGAATATTTGGAAAACAGCAAAAATAACTCCTGTATATAAAAAAGAAAAAAAATCTACGAAATCAAAATTTATAGACCAATTTCTGTTCTTTCTAATATGTCAAAAATTATAGAGACTCATTTAATCAACTCAATATATAAGTTTGTATCTAAATATAATGTACTAAAAAAAGAACAATTTCAAGAACATGTGAAATGGACAGACAAAATAAGAAATGAAGCTGTGCTAGAAAGAGTGGGTGAAGAAAGAATAATGCTGAAGCTGATCAGGAAGAGAAAAAGAAACTGGTTGGGTCACTGGCTGAGAAGAAACTCCCTAATGAAGGATGCACTGGATGGAATGGTGAACGGTAAAAAAGTTCGAGGCAGAAGAAGATTTAAGATGATCGACAACATTATGGTAAATGGATCTTATGTGGAGACGAAGAGGAAGGCGGAAAATAGGAAAGATTGGAGAATGCTGGGTTTGCAGTGAAGGACCTGCCCTTGGCAGAGAACTATGATTATTGATTATTGCATATCAAAAAAATTTAAGTACTGACAAACTCTTTCAAGATTTTCAAAAATACCCTTAATATTACCCTAAACAAAGGGCAGTATATCTATATTAGTTTTATTCATTATGAAAAAGCATTTGACAGTATTAATCATGAGATATTAGTAGAAAAATTATTTAATTTTGGCATAAGAGGAAAAATGATAGAAATATTAAAAAAATATTTAAAAAACAGAAAAATAAGAATTAACTTAAATTCAAAAATAGATAAAACATATAAATTAAAAACAGGAATCCCCCAAGGTTCAAATTTAGGACCCCTTTTATTTATAATATATTTAAATTACGTAATATCAAAATCGAAAATTTATGCTTATGCTGATGACATCATTTTCATAAATGTAAATAAAACTGTAAAACTGCAGAAAAAAAAACCTACAAAAAGACTTTAATAAATTAATTGTATGATCATATAATAATAAAATGAAAATAAACAGTCAAAACACAAAATGAATGATAATAAGAACAAAAAATAAATTTTTACATGCAAATCCATTAATAAAATATCATAATCATAATTGTTTGATGAACAATAACAAAGATGCAATCTGAACTACCAAAGATGCAATTGTAAAAATATAGAAATAATTAATACAAATAGATATCTAGGTTTATTCATTAACAATCAATTCACTTGGAAAACACATTATATATATTAAATAAACTAAACTCCTTAATATATATGTTTAAACATACAAAATATCTTTTCTATAAGATATAAGATATTAACATATAAATCATTTATTGACTCATTAATAAATTATGGATTATGTTGGTGGATACATCTAAGCAATACAAACACTAATAATATAAATAGTTTGTCATTTTATTTAATATTCTATGTAATAAAAGATTTTTGTACATCAACAAAAAATGAAAAAATAAACATAAGAATGAAATACAAAATCGTAATGCCAAAGGAAAAAATAATGTATTCTTTAATAATAAAAAGTTTTTACAAAATAAAGGAACAGTATAAAAATAATAACTCAGAAAATAATTCTAGAAATAAACTAATACAGATTATTTATTATTAAAATCCAAAGAATAGCTTTGATCTAAGAAACCAGAATAGATTACTATTAAAAATTTTCACACTAATAGAAGACATATTAAAATAAAATGAACTTAATACTAAAAAAAAAAAATATTACAAAATATTACAATGAAATATTACAAAAAATAATTTTGTCTTTTATTAATATTTTATTAGTAAGTAAGAGAAAAGTAGAATCAGTAAGAAAACTTTTGACTTGTTATTAATTTAGTAAGACTATAAATGATAGTGTTTAATTAACACAACATACTGTAATGTTAAAAAAAATATTAATTCGGTTGGATTGTAATAGTTATAAAAAATTAATTTAATTCACTTAACAAATTGTAATATTCAAAAAGAAAAAAAAAACTAATCAAAAGAAAAAAAAACCTAATCACGAACTATTAACTATTAAATAATAAATAATAATTAAAAGGACAGAAAGATTATATATTGTAATATTTATACTGTTATTCTTACGTTAATACTGTCCTATAGTAATACTATATTTATATTTATTAAATTAATACTCCGTATTATATTTATTAAATAATAAAATTTGTACATTTATATAATAAATTACTTTAATTTATATATTATTGTGAAAACTTAAAAGTATATGTACTACAGAACCTACAGACAAATCCGATTAATATAGGTATCTCGTAAGACTAAATTCGTAAATTTATTAAAATAAAAAAAAGAATATTTACCATTCTTCTTGTTGTTCAATAATTTTGTATGAGCAGAATTAATATTCTTAATTTGTAATATTCGTCCCTTAATATCTCATTTGATAATATCGGGATCTACAATTTCCTAATGTTTAAATAACCATCTTAAAAATCCAAACTGGACTGTAGCTTAATAAATAAATTAATGACAAAATTAAAGAAGAATTTTTCTAAATATCTCCCATCCTAGAAGCATTATCAGTGTCAAATCTCTCGTACTTTCCGGGAAGATGTATTGCAAGGTACAAACTCTCCTCAGTTGTAATAGTCAAAAGATTTGAAATTCAATATTGATTATTTTAATCCTAACATGGCACGTCAGTTAAACAAATTCCTTATTCATTTCCTTTTTATAATCTCATTGGTGTGATAATTACTGTAAGTTTCAAAACTTTAGAGATATTTAAGCTGAAGAGAGATAATATCTCGAAATTTACAAAACCTCCACGTACCTCATTGTAGTATTTAAAATAGATTTATTAAAAATACTGCAATTACGAATTTTCGAGAAGTTTAACTCGTCTTCTCTTTTTCAAGCATATTAACATGAGTATTAGCAAACACATAACAAAAGTATAAATTATCATAAACTTAAACAAATTCGAAAAACTCGTGAATCATATAATTTGGTTGTTGTTACAAAAATACATCAATAAGAAATCATCTAATTATTAAAAACAATAAAGACAAAATAATAGGATGATATATAAAAATTTGTAATAATAGAACACGTCAATTGTTGCCTTTTTTTAGTATTTGTTTTTATTAAAAACGGCAACAATTGACGTGCTCAATTATTAAAAATTTCTTTGTGATGCTATTATTTTGTTTTAATGTTTTTAAGAATTAGATGATTTCTTATTGATGTATTTTTGTAACAACAACCACATTTTATGATTCACGAGTTTTTAGAATTTGCTAAAGTTTCTAACCATTTATGCTTTTGCTATTTGTATTCCACTCATGTTAATATGCTTGAAAAAGAGAAGACGAGTTAAACTTCTCGAAAATTCACAATTTGCAGTATTTTTTAAAAATCTGTTTTAAATACTATAATGAGGTACGTGGAGTTTTTGTAAATATATTACTCTAGTAATGAAAAGGAAGAGTTTACAGGAAGAATATGGAATATCTCGAAATAGTTCTTCCTGAGATGTTCAAAGGTTTCAAACTTACGACTCTTCTACAATGAAGGATATTTAAAATCACGCTTTAGTTACTACGGTGTACAAGGAGTTACAGCAATAAAAAGAATGCAGAACTTATTTGGAATGAAATCACCAGAGAAAATATCTCAAAATGTTATAACAGGTTTTGTACATCATAAAAAATAGAATGTAAACAGATTTTTGATAAGCAGTCGAATATCTGAATTACAAATAAGATGATAGAAATAGAAATTGATGTAGGCCACCCCCACACTTCCTTGAAACGCGGACATTACGGAAGCCTGTAATAATAAAGGTCGACACAAGATTCTTTCCCTTTTTTACGAATTGCTTCACATCTTTCGCAATAAAACTTCAGAGATAGTTAGATTGCAGTAAATTCCCCTACTGAAAGAAGAATTAGCTTCTAGATTGGTCAAGAAAAAAAATTAGTTTATTTCTTACTGATTTCTTCACGTTAAATTTGCTTTTCATGACTTATACCTTCTTGGGGTTTTTTTTCTTTGTAATCCTTTCTGTTGTAACCCAAATGCCTTTCTGATCCTAATGATCATTAGGTCAAAGGTTTTTGAGTGCACTTTAGCCCCTAATTGTTGTAGTTGTTTATTCAGGAATCACTTTCGGGAGCGAAAGGGATTTCCTTTTATTTTCATGCCTTTCTGAGTTTATCATCGAAGGAGGGTGAATCGGGCTGATGAGTCCCTAAATAGGACGAAATGGCCGTTCCGATTCACTCTGATGATAAACTCAAAAGCCTGAATGATTATTTAGATGAAGAATGGCTTTATCCTTATTTCCTAGAGTGATCATGTTTTTCTATTTTCATTAGTTTAATTATGTATGCAGTGATTTTGAAACCTTATTTTAAGATTCTAAAATATTGTAATTTTTCACGCATTTTTCTAAAAAAATTTCTAAAATCTTTGAAATTCAAAAACAATCATTGTTTTGTTTTATTATTTCGATTAAAGAAGTGATTCATTTCAATTCTTAATTATGATGGTGTCCGGGAATCTCTAAAAATTACAAAAAACTGATATATGCAGGTGGAATTTTCCTGAAAAAAAAAGAAGAAAAATCGGGAAAAATCAGGGATAAACTTTATTTTCCTGATAAAGTCCCTTTATCATAAGAATTTTTCGTTGCAAAGCATCAAAACAGTTCAGCAAGCTTTAGTAGTGTTCCTTACTTTATCATGGGCAAGTAATTTTTTTCTACAGCAATTAATAAATATAGCCACCACCTTGTATTGTTTTGCAATTCCTGCAGTCATCTTCTCTTTTCAACCTCTCCGAGTCGTAATTCGTTTGGCCTCAACCATATCTTAAAAGTAGCCGTGCGAGGCGGGAAATACGATCGGTTTATTTAACGGCATCTGCCGTGAATCGATGCGGTCTCTGCGGCGGGGAGGCTTTAGATTACATCCGGACTTGCCGCCCGTCAGTTCAGGCTGCGCCGTCAGCGTAAATCAGAGATCGGGGTGAATTATGTCAGATCTCCGAGATCAATGGCATGCTTCACAGATCACGTCGTCCGAATGCGTTTGCGAACCAATTACATATATTTTATGAACCAATAAATCTTAAGAAGCAACTCCACCACGGTGGACATATTTGATATCGGAAGCATGTGAACCATATCAGATAAAAACCCATTGTTTTGAGTGCCTAGTTATTGAGAATAAAATGCTATATTTCAATCGATCGTATTTTGCGAATAAACAAAGCAACCCCAGAAACCCCCACAAACTTCTCTGTATAACTTCGATGCTTCGCAGTGAAATTTAGCTCATCTGCGGGGAGAGCAGCTTATTAAATAATAAAGAAATTACACTTATTTATATTTTGTTCAAAGGCGTGTTTGGTATAATAGGTTTTATTAAATTCTGTTGTTTTATACAAAACTTCTAGACCTCTACTAAACGAATTCTTTAAGAAAGTTGCCAGGGCAGCAATGTTCACTAAAATTTATTGCAAATATACAAATTCTTCATTAAAGAACAAATTTAGGATCAAAATTTCAAAATAAAATCTTTCTCAGAGCAATAATTTCGATGTTAATGAATAAATTTCAATATTTTGCGATATTTACGGTATAAATGTTACACAAATTACTGAATATTAAAATAAACATAAATTCCATTTTATTTGTATTTATTTTTTAGTATCTGAAGAACATTTACTTTTTAAATTACAATAATGTAAATTTTTATCAATTGCAATTGGTGCAAACTCTACTTATATTGGAGATGAATCAATGTAAGAGCAATTATAACTAAACGGGCAAAATCTCAATGAGGCAATCTTTAGCAGTTATTCTCAATTTGTCCTTCTAATTATTTAGTTAGTTTGGTTAGCCTAACTTTTTTTTTTTCCTTCTGTTATTTCTTAAATATTTGTCTTGCCATTTTTGAGATTGGCTGCATGTTTTTATATATTAATTACATTGCTCCTAATTAACAATTTAATTCGAATTCACTTTCTCAGAATTAAAGTGATTGACAATGTGGTTCATATTATTCTGTTTTCCTTACGTTAAAAACATAGGTAATGCAGCTCTGTTCATCTGTTTTAACTTTTGACTTTTTTTTAAAATTTACTTATTAAAAAAACACTCATTTTAAAAAATATATGAAATTTTCTATAAAGATATCTCCAAAATAAAGTGTTTCTTTATTTAAACAAGAATCATTTAAAATTGATGAACTGAAATCATAATGATAATTTTGAATTCAAATAGTGCCAATCTAAAACCTCGACTTCAATTACATCATTAAAATATTATTAGCAAAGGATTAACAACTGATTTATTCATTATAATTTTATGACAATAAATTGTGTTAAAGTAGACAATGATATATGAGGCGTACGGCTGTTGTTGTTGTGTTACAATTTTAATAATATAAATATTTTCTATATCACATTCGACTCTGACTCAGACTTAAACTGCGAAAAGAGGATCTGTAATTCTCTGAAGAATCTGAAGAAACAATGAAGAATCATTTATTTAGCTTTTTTAAGCATATAACAACTATGAATTTTTTTTCGCTATGTTACTTACATTGTAACTCTACCAATACAGGTCCCAAGCCCGGAAATAAAAGACGAAGATCACCACAAACATGGTATACAGTAGTGCTGTCCGTGAATCAACAGACATCAGAAGATTCGCAGAAAGAGACTGGGATGATAGACTAAACAGCAGATACAAAGTGAGTGACGGAGATAGCCTTAATTGAAACTCGCGTAATAAAAATATTGTAATATTAGGAGAGACCGGGGCTAGTTGGCATAGATTTTGGTTTTTGATTTTTCTATTTTTTTGTGCAATACTTAGGGGGATTCTGGTGAATGCGTTGGATAGCTTATCTTTTTGACTACATAATTAAATCTGGCCATTAATTAAATCTGGGTTTAGGCAACCCCAAAAACACTTTTCCTAAAAGCTTGCAACTAAGCCAACTAACCCCGGGTGCGGGCTAGTTGGCATACCCCTAGGGGCGAGTTGGCATAATGTGCTATGGATAGGGATACTTGAGCAGAACACAGCAATTTTCGAGAAAACATTTTATTTTATCAAAAATTTTATTTTAATAATACTTGAACAAAAAAACAACAACTGTATGACAAATTAAATTAAATGTATGAACAAACAATGAATTCCTAGCTACCTATAGTTATTGTTTGATATCAAACACAAATGTAGGAGTTATTTGAACAGATGGTTCAATTTTCGCAGAACTTTAGTTTGGTCGTACCAAATTTAGTCTTCCTCGTCTGGCCATCTCCAGTTTTTCCCCTTTTTCATAGCTATGCCAACTGACCCCTACCTAACTATGCCAACTAGCGCCACAGGGATTTCCAAAACAAAATGGATATCACACAATCCCAAACATCAGAAACAAAAGATTATGATACATGCATGCAACCACAGTTATCCACTCTTTCGAGAACCGCCATCAGCAGTACCTTATTCCGATCTACATGTTCACCAGACCAAAAAAATTTACGATGAAAAAATTTACTCACCAGTCAGAAAAACGATGAAACAGTCATTTCCTTCCTGACGCTTCCAAGCAAACTAAAGTCACAGTGGATGGTGCACCTTTACATACACTTCCCACTACCAAGATGTCAGCGCTCTAGCTACACGGTGGCAGGAAATAGAAGCTGTGTGCCAACTAGCCCCTTATGCCAATTGACCCCGGTGTCCCTTACAGAATAGTAATTTTATACAATATATCTCGTTATTACGACTATCATATAAGATGATCTCAAAAATCTTTTTAAACACTGACAATGAAACAATACAGATTTATACGTTTTCAAAGATTTACAGTAGAAAGTAAATTTTAAATTTTTAACAAATAAGCCTAGATTCATTGTAACGGAGATGCTTCAACATGTATATTTATTGTTAAAAATGTTAATTTTATTTATTACAACATATTTGAAAATATATAAATAAGTATTTTTTTCATTGATTTTTATTGACTATCATGGTAAACAATAAAAAAAAAATAGATGCCTAATAGTCTGGGATGGGATGACTCAGTCGAATGGTTTTATAGTTACTAGGTTTTGTAGTACGCGTAGAGAAAGAAGAATTACCTTATAAGGAAATAAACGGTTCACTTAGTTGATACTGTAACCCATTGCTGTAGAAAGCAATATGGCGGCATCATAAGAACAGGTTACTGTAAGACCTTCACAGTCAAGTTAGAAGTACAATTTAAAAGGTTTACCACTATTTTAAGAGTCAGGGTGATGGAATATGTATTTCTGAATTACCAAGAAGGCCTGCTATTGCTACAAATTTGATCCATTTGACCGTGAAGAGAATTGTCAACGAGCGAAAATCGACGGCATCCGGTGATTTTCCTTAGCCCGCGCATTTCATTTTCGACGTCCGAAACCTTTTGAATATAGATGATATTTATAAAAAAATGTGTATAATAAAAATATATAATAACATAAAATAATATAAAAATAATAATAACAGTACATAAGTACCTTTAAGATGCAAAGGATATAAAAATATCGAAAATCTTGTTCTATTCTACTTTGATTTGCATAAATATAGGAATTAGTTGCGAAGCTTTGCGATAGATGTCACTGTAAATAGTAATCCATAACCCTCGATTTTCATCTTTTTTTCAAACGTCCTATAGATTCGGTTGTAATGCTGTCGTATAAGCAAGTTAGATCGTAAGAGGGAAGTACAGCAAACTCCCGATTATCCGCGGAATTGGGAGGCACGGCAACCGCGGATGAGCGAATTCCACGGATAATCCGAAATAGGACGAAAAAGGACGGAAATCAACCCAAAAATACTTTTAACATGTTTTATTTACATTAAAATGGCAATACATACAGTTAGAGTATATATATTATAAATATTTTTTTAATTTTATTTTACTTTATTTACGGAAACGTTACCCTCTCCATGTACACTACAACTAATACCTCAAGCGTCAGATGTAAAGTTTTGTTTCAAATAACACTCAACTTACGAATTAGTGTACGTGAGTGAAAGAATGTACAACAAATTTTTCAAAAATAATAAAAAAAATTCAAGTTAGTGGCTTATTTGACAAGTCAGCTTTCTGACGTGTATATAGAAGAGAAGGCTCTCCCGTAATTTAGTGTAACCTGTCGGCCTAAGCTCCGCCCACAAGGTCGTTCTTTAAATTGTTTGTCTATAATTGTCTTCAGTTACTTTGTTAGCTTCTTTTATTGTTTACCTTATTCTAGATTTTTTTTTAATTCCGTAATTTATTGTACTGTAAAAAAAAATGAAAACAGGAGAGGTCCGCGGATAATCCGCTCGAGAATAATCTGGAATTTTATGTATTTATAATCAATTAAGGTATCTAAAAGGATTTGAATTTTATCAAAATATCTAAAAGAATTAAGAGTTGTAAATCAGAGTTCACCGTATTTGGGTCAATCAACTGTTCTTTGTACATATGTTTGTCCCGAACACAAATTTAATAAATATTGTTTTTGGAAATAATTATTGGACTTTATTTTTACCCCAAAGTATTATTAGGTCATTGATCAAAAGCTTTAGAGTGACCGATGTTAGTTTAATTACGAATATTTTATTATTTTTATCAGTAACTTTTCCCCGCGAGTATTTGGTTTTCCTGTTACTTCAGAGACTTTGCAAACTCCCAAAGCGAATGTTTTAATACAGATTGCTATTAAATATACAAAATATATGTCAAATAGTAGTAACTGATAGTAAGGATATGCGACAATGACAGGGAAAAGTAGGCTGTTTGTTTTGTTTTGTCCCGCAGGGACAGTAACGCAGGGGACAAATTACCGCAATAATCTCACTAAATAAAGCAAAATATTGCTCTTCAAATTAAAAAAGTGCTCTGCCCGTTATCTTAACTAAATCTTCATTCACTAATCGTTAAAATGTGCTCCATAGAAAGTTAGATTTTCGATTTTTGTTTGTTAGAAAATCATTATGTCGCCACTCGCGTTTAGTACAATGAATAGTTGATTGACCCATTTATAGCCACATTCTGAATCACTCACAAGATAATCAACTTAAGATTTTGATTATCTGTAGCCTTTCTTTGTAGCCTTTCTTTTTCATTTAAGGATTAAAAACAATTACTTCTGAGGAAAAGTGATATTATCATTCTGATTCTCTGTCATCTGTTACTAAAAGCATAAAGCGCCTTTTATGTGTATATTTCTTATCTGATTGTAGAAGAAGCTTAAGAGAGATATGACCAGAGGCGCCTGATGGATGATACACGAAGAAGCTTTAACACAAAACTCAGACAGAGATATAGAGAGAGAGACTTTTAAAGCAAGCTCCTAAAAATCAAAAAAAATTATAAAATGAAAAAAAAAAAAAAAAAAACACACATTTTTTTCCTACAAATTTACGTTTTTAGAATGCTCATGATGCTTGTTGTACAGCATCATTAAGTCATTATGTTGTACAGTCAGCATTATGTTTACAGTGGAAAAATATATGTTTAAAGTTCCAATTGAATATAACTAAACTTTAAAGTAAAAAAATCAATCTTTTTGAATTATTGAACAGCTTATAATCCAAAATGAAAATATCATAAAAAATTTATAAATACCAAACCAAAAAGAAATCATTGTTTGTTAGAAGAAATTACCATACTTGAAGTACAATTCTCTTTTCCTTAAATGAAATAATCGTAACTATTCAGAAAAAAATAATTTTAGTCCTCATTCAGTCACTATTAAAAATCAATTAAGCCTTAGTCGTTACATGAAAGCATCAGAAGTGTAATTCTTCAATGATTTTTATTTTTTAGATTTTTCATTTTTCTACAAATCCTCGTTGATAATTTTATAAAGTTGGAGCGATGCGTAGATTTTAAAACCAGCTATAATTTCGATCTTACTTCCTTCCTCGTCCTTAAAAATATTTCTGTTTTTAGCGAAAATTGTATAAATTCTACAACTACTACTTTACGTTAAGCGTAAAGTCTCATGTTCTCTCCTTTGAGTGTAGGCAGCGCAGGAAATAAGGCCTCCACTGTCAGAAGCTGAGCCGAACTATTTTGAAGTCGGAGAACCAGTCGGACGCTCGCACTCTTAAGAAACCAGGTATCCATTCGACAAAGGACTGATCGAACCTCGTATCTGTTTGCAGATTGAAAAACTAAGCAATAAAAATAGACAAAAATCCTCAACTTTCACAAGAAATGGTGGTCCTCTACTGAAATCTATCGAAAAAATAATCATTGAACTTTTTCGTTAACCTGTAATAACTTGTTTTTTTCCTTCTTAGAAGATTATAATACACAAAAGACTTTTTCCTGTTGTGCACAGTTCATTAAAGGTAGTTTTTCCGTTCTTATTTTTATTGGACATTGCATTTTCTGTTCCTTTCGCTCAAACTCCGAACAACAGATAGATAGGATTTATCACGCAAGAATTGCGTTTCGCGGTAAAATATCGATCATCTCCCGATCGAAAGAAGAAAAAAAATGCTGCCTCACAAAGCAGAAGATTTAGAGTAATTTCGTTGCTTTGATGTTTAATGGGCTAGCTTTTTTTCCACCGTATATTGTTTCTTGAGCCCCTTTTCTTCTCCAAAACACTGAGCGAAGTCCTGAAGCACGAAATGCACTAAAAAACGTCGTTTCTTGTTTTTCTTAGACGCCGTGTGGTGAAAATTTCACTGTGGCGATCGTTAGAGCAACGGCAATCTCTGTTTGTGAGATGTTAGAAAGTGCTCTTAGACCTTTCGTCTACGATGAAGTTATGAAGGTAATTTCAGGCAAAAACAGAAAAGAAAAAAAAAGTTACAGGCCAAATTGTTCCTTTCAATACAGTAAGTTATTATCCTCACAAAGAGCTTTTATCTTAAAGTTGGACGAAATTAGATTTCACTGGGCGGATAAAGAACAACTACTAATAATCATTTCCAAGATAAGTTATGATTTTCATATAATGTTTCCTTTTGTAACTTCATGTTTTTCAGCTTTTCATGGTGAATTATTAGATAAGAAAAAGGGAGCATTTTACGATTTACTTATCTGCGTGTCACCTTTAATTTAATTATCCAACCTAGCAAATACTGTTAATTAATAATCGAAATTCACCAAATGAAATATTTTAAAAGTTTTTGAGTTCCCGAAACTAAAATTCGCTGTTCACGGCCAGAAAAGAAAAAAAAGAAAAAATGTACAAAAGAAAATTCGAGTTTATGACATTTTTTCTTCTGAAAAAATAAAAGAAATGAAAAAGAAATCTTTGTAATTTGTCCAAGTAAAAATGTAATTGAACGAAATTTGAAGTTAATATGTTAATATCAAAATAATGAGATACGCTTGAGTAATCGGTCATTGCCTTGGAATTATCCATATCGTCACAGGAACTGTTAGCAGAGGCCATTCCAAACAGCCATGAAGATATGGTTAAACCAAGCGAATTGGCCCATGACATTTCTACAATATGACCCATTAATGTCCTCCTTACTATGCAAATTTTATGCTAACGATAATAATTGTGCATTATGTTAATTTTGTTTAGCCTAATCAAAACCTGTAATAAGCTTGTTTAATCAGAAGCAATCACGTTAGGTAAAAGGACCTAAATTGTATCATTTTTTGAGACTCCTTACACAAAGTGTAAAGGCGGAGGGGAAGCTCTTATGAAGGTTCTGTTCGTCTGTTCGTTCATCACCATCTTCACAACCCAACTATCAGTTGTACACACATGACTGATAACTTAGTGGAAATATTTTGATACTTCTAGAGATGGGGAAAAATTCGGAGTTCCAATCTTAGGTCGATTCCTGTCTCACAAGAAAATGGTCGAAAATGAAACGTGACGCCACCTCTAAAGTCCAAATTACAAGTCAGACAGACATTACTGGTAGGTTTTTGGATATCTTATGATTTTTAGAGGTGGGAAAAATACAAGCGAAATGGTCGATATGGAACATGCATGGGGAGTTTGTGGTTTTCAAGTACAATATGACACTAGCTTTTCTTAATATTTTTATTTTACAGCATAGAGATAAAATGAAGTCAACAACTGTCCAAGAAATATAAAAAAATAATATAGTATGTTTATAATAACGTATTAATAAAAATAATAATAACGTATAATAACGATATGTGCTTTGAAGAAAGCATGTATTACAGCATTGTTTTTCGTCGAAGACACTTTATAGTATTATTAGCTGCCCGGCAAAGCCGTAGGCTTTACATGATGACATGACTTTTATATCGTAGTTAAAGGGAATGCAGGATCCCACTTTGCAGACCATGTAAGGTTTTTTCAGAGCGCTGAAGATGTAGGCTCCGATGATTCTCTGGAAACTCGGGAAAAAAATTGGCGGTGTGGTAGTCATTCTGAAGCCCTTCAACTTTTAATACTAATAAAGAAATAGGGACCTCATTTTACTAGATAATTAGATGAACTGTTAGGCCTCGATGAACTCGATGAAGTTCCATCGGAGCAGAAAAACTAGGGAAAAGTCCCCGATCTCTGTCAGTAATTAACGCCAACTGCGCCTGCCCGCAACACAGCGCCAATGACAGTGACTTTATAAAAAAATTGTTATCTAATCTTTAGCAATAAAAGTGATCTGCAGCCGTTGTAAAAGGATATATTGTAAAAGGACTTCAGTACATGAATAATGACACTGGCCAGAGCAAATTAAACGAGGTATTTCCAATGAACTTAGCTGTCGGGATGAATGATATTTAAGACAATCGTAATGATATTAGCTCCGTTTGTACCATACCTATCAGCAAGTCAAGTACAGCAATCACCTAATCATATTATAATGTAGAATATTATAATATTCTTTTTTTATTGAAATTATGAATGACAGTGATGTTGTTATTGTTGTTCCCAGATCCATTTTTGGATCACTGGTTTTAGAGTCAAACTCGATAATGGGGAATTTTTGTTGCTGTATTGTCAGTTGGATATTATTATCCAGGAGGCATCCTAAGGTGACAGTAAGACTTCTGCCTCCAGTGAAGAGAAACCCACAATGATGAAGAAAGAAATATCCAAGCCCCGCGTCGGGATTTGAACCCAGATTCCGAAAGATCTGCCGCATGATAGACCACTCGGAACGGCAACGACAGTGAGGCAGAACTGAAAAATAATATAAATTGTCATTCATCATTTCATCCTTTAATGTCAATCATCAGGACGTCATTTATTTCATAAACAACTGAAGCTGAAACGAATTGTTTTGTCTTCTTTGATTAGATACTTCATCTATTGAAATCCTTCAAAAAATTTCCATAAAAATTTGTTTATTATATTTATATAAACAATCATTGCCAAAAAAATTAGCGCACCCAGAACGAATGATCCGGAAACGAAGAAATTCGCTATCATCAAAGGTAATTGTGCCATGCGGCTGCGATGACTCGCAGAACTGCCACCAGGGGCGTTAGTGTCGCTACAGCTGTGGTCATGTGAACTGCCGTCATATCAGTCTTGAGCGGTAATATGGTTGACTACGGGAGCTGGTTTGTCATTCCGTTAAATTAGCTGCCACCTGGGCTGTCTCTACTGTACTGTGCGACGGTGTTGTGAGCAGTAGAGACATGAGGGAACACACGCTCACTTAGGAAAGGCACTGGAAGACCTAGGCGTACTAACAGAAGAGAAGATCGTGTCATCGTCCGACAGACGCAAACTGATTCACTGTCCACCATCCAGAAAAACGTAGCTACATCACTAGAAACATGTGTCTACCGCAATATTGTGAGGCGATTAGCGCCCCTTCAGCTGTCTGCCATTAAAATACACCATTAAATCCCCTATGCTGAGTGTTAGGCAATTCTGGATAAGTCAATTCTTTTGCCTATACAAGTATAGGCGTCGTATAGGCGAACGACCCGACTTACGACGCTTACTTATCAAGGCTCCCCAAAAGAATAATTAAATAATTACTTTAATAATTCAGGAACTAGTTTCTTCCCTCGCATGTAAACAAACCCGCATGGAGCAAGCGGTTCATTGACGCAGCATCTTCACGCTAGGGGCTAGTCTCATTGTTAATATAGTCGCTTAGGCACAGCATCACTTTCGTCTTAACTTTTTTATTCGATTTTGTAAATCTCTGTTTATCCTTATGAGCATACAATACTTTCTGTTACTTATTATTACAGTACAGGGACACTATTATTAGAGGAGAAGGTAAAAATAGGGGCTAACACTTTAATTTTATGAATTTCACCAAGATAAAATTAAGATAATTAAATTGTACCAGTTTACTTAATATCGAAAATGAGTCTGTTTTGTGATTAAAGGTTGAAATAAACAAAAAAAAATTGCTTCAATTTTTTTTTAAAAAAAAAGTTATGGAAATCGGATTTTTGAAATTGTGGTATAATATTTGCCTGCATATATAAGTTTCGAATGCAGTGTGAAAATCTCAAAAATAATGTGTTTAAATATTACGATCTTTAATTACAGTTTTAATGATGCAAGTTTGTTTGTTTTAAAATTTACACAATGCTTTCATCATGTTGAGCAATGTTGGATACTCAACATCTGCAATTTAACTTCTTTCGATATCACAGAACAGATTGACTGATATGTTCATTTTGAATTTGGGTGTGTTTTTTCTTCTTCAATTTATATTTTGATATTGATATCACAAGATGATAAAAGACTTGTTTATGGCTAAAGAATCTCCTACCAGAGCAAGCCTTGGATATGGGTTTAAATCGATATACAACTCATTTGAATCATTGTGAAATAAGTGAATATCAAACTAATTTTATTAAAAAAAATCCCGTAAAATAAAAAAAACTTTGACCACAAAATCTGAATAAGTAAATCAAGAAGTTCCTGATATAACTTAAAATCAATTTTTCTTGAGCCGATTTTCTTCTATTTTTCTTTGTAATTTAAAATCGTGAATACAATTCAAAGGAGAAACAGTCTTATTTAGATACCATAACCTCTTCTGAATACAAACCTTGAATTTATATGTTTATTTATGTGCAGTTTTGTATTTCTTCACTTTATTACATGCCTGCACGTTAAACATTTTTACTTATATATATGTTTTTTGAGGTTCTCAATCCTTGCTTAAATTCTTTTGCGCCCGGTGCTTGCTGGGACAAAGAATTTGAGGCCGTGCATTGTAACGGTTATTTATCATTGTTGCATTGACTTTGCTCGAGCGCCATTTCGGAGAGCTGAAATGATTTTCGCATATTTGTCTCGCACTCTGAGCTACCATCAAGGGTATATGTGGCTGAAAAAGCCTAATAAGGCTTAAACAGTTGTCCCAGATTCCCGACATGATAGCTCAGGGTGCGAGAACCTTTTGTTTACTTATGTGCAGTTTGTATTTCTTCACTTTATTATATGCCTACACGTTGAACTTTTTTACTTATATGTATATATGAAACTTTTAATGAAATAAAAGCACATGTAAATTTAAAATGGTTTCCGTTGCTTTATTTATCATAATTGTTGCTAATGCTTATCTAAGTATTATTTTTTTTTATCACACCCAAATTTCTTTGAAGTTATCTTTTCATATACAAATCTTTTATCTTGTCTTTTGTGGTTATACATACATACCAGTTTCAAGGAGCTCATCCATTGGTTTAAAAGCAATTATGGGGAACACACACACACACGTACACACACACACACACATAGACTCAATATCTTAATCTTTGAAAGAAATATATTAAAATTAGAATTTTCTTTAGCCAGGGACTTTTTTTCTTGTTCTTTACAATTCTTTATTAAGACTATAAAACTAAATCTTCCTTTAAAACGTTGAACGACAGTAAAAGATGTTTTTGGAACCTTAATCACACACTTCCTGATGCGTAAGAGACTGCACGCAGCGATAAATTTCCAAATTCGAATTTAGAGTTTATTAATGTTGTGTATTGATTTTGTAGCTATTGTTAGCTGACTTGAGTTATAAAAGCAGGACTTCGACAGGGAAACACATTGACAGGTCTCATTAACGGTTTTCAATGTATAATTAAAGTTGACTACCGAGTCTCAAAGGGAAATTTATTAAGGGAACAAACCACAGTAAACAAGAACAGTGTTAAGCGAAAACATTGTGGGAATTTCAATCATCAAATCGAGTGGAATGCTTCAGTTTGGAGATATTCTTTTCATAGATATCAAATAGAATGAAAATGTTAAATTTATATGAACATTATTTAATAATGAGATTTTAATAAATTATACATAGTCTCAGTATTTTCAGTCTTGTTAATTTTCGGTATTTAGTGTTATTAATGGTATTAAATCTAATTTAATAAAAATATATAAAATATAAATTTACATCTTTTCATTTAAATTCTTTAAATAAGATTAAACATTATTTAAAAAGAGCTATGCTTCAAAAATCGGAATCAAAGCCATTCGAGCAAAAATGATTCTATTATGTTTTCTTTCGATGAGATGATCTCTATCATCTTTTACTTTGTGTTTTGTTGAAGAATCTCAGTTGCTGTTTAAAATTAGAAATATTAATTTTAAAGTAATAATTATTTCGAATACAGAAGAAGATTTATGAAATGTACTACTTGAAGAACGTCCAACACTAAAATAAAGGTAAATATAATTTTAAAAAAGAATAAAAAATATAAAAAAAAAACTAGTAGAATATGGAAAGTGCTAAAATACAATGTAAGTTGTTAGTCTTGAATTTGAGAACCTCTTCAAAATACCCACTTCAAGATATTTGCATTAAAATATTTAAGGGACATGCCATTTAACACCTTATTATCATAATTCCAGAATTAATGAAAGATATTTTTTTTCATTTTTGAGAAATACGAAATCACATGATGAATAGTTTCTTGTTCACATGAACAGAATTGTAAAGTTAAATTTCGCCAGGTTTACATTAAAGTTTCCATGCCCACTCGAAATTTAAGAGATGGAAAATGATAATTCAGTGTAGAGGGAAGTAATGGCATCACAAGAAAAAAGCCTTAGTAGTAAGGCACTTTCTTGAAATTATCCAACTATTGTTTCATTTTTCCAAAAGATACTCTCTTGTTCTTAAGAGTCAATCTGGTAAAATCTGAGTTGGTTTTGGATGTGATTAAATTTCTTTTAATTTGTTATTAGTATGTTTATCTTTTATTAAAGCACACAAAACAGATCATGAATATATAAACTGTAGACGATTATAAGTATCTCCTTGTTAGAAAGTTTTACCGCCTTATAATAGTTTTAATTCGGAATAAAAGATATCATTGGATATTTGAATATTTATTTATTGTTAACCAATTTAAGATGTAGACAGGATGTCGCGTAGTTTCAAATACAGCTAGAATTTTCGTATGGAGAAAGAGCTTATAAAGAGTATTTTGAGTAGGAAAAATGTAAGAGATATAAGAGATACATTTAGAGATCTCGAAACTATTTGAAGGCAAGCATTCCTTAATAAACACGAGGAAATAAAATAGGAGAAGTGGGAATATTGGTTGGCGACGACGCTCATCATGCTTCAGTCCTTCAGTATTTTCCCTTTGGAGCATAAGAGGTCTTTCATCTATGACATCGTATTGAATAGGAAGGAGGAACTGCAATTTAAAGTCAAAATATGAATATCAATACAGTGGTCAAAATTATACATCCGAGGAAGCTGAAAGAAAGGTTAAGTAACTTAAATTTGGTAGTATATAATTAATGAGAACCTTATCACACTTATTTGAACAATGGCATGTTTATTGTTTATTGTTTTAAAAAGAGGGAATGTATTTTCACAGCAAATTTAATGGTAATGAAAACATATATATGAGAGCAGTCATTTAAAATAGGAAAAATTACAAAATCATTTATTTTACAGATAATCTTATTCTTAAAAAGAAAACGACTGAGATATTTCTGAAATTTCTCATCTCTAACAAAAGCAGCCTCTTGGCGTCAATCGATCAGTTTATCTTTAAGAATTGTCCGCTTTGTCCTTTCTCTTCCGATCTTTTCACCCACATGTCGGAAGGCATCCCATGGTTAAGCAAAAACAAGGTTTACATTCAAAGCAAGAGTCTTCCAAGAATTGCTGGCACTTGAAAATTTCGACAGGGAAGGTATTGGAGAAAATCCAAATCCTTAAAAAAGGATCTTCAAGTCTTTGTTATTCTGAACACTAATACAATTCAAATCCTATTTTAAAGATTATCGAACACTTTAAGTCAGAAAGAGGTACGTCCAAAATGGAAACCCTTCTGATATCTTCCATTGTAAAAGTTGCGAAATCGTTTCACTTGGGTTTTTTTTTTTTTTAATATATTGTTGAAGTTAAAGTGATGATTTGCAGTTGAAGTGATGGTTTGCCGTAAAAGGTGGTGCTGTAATTCATCCATAAAATAAGTCCAAACCGAGCAAATTTAACAAGAAAATACTGAAAGAACTTGAAGCTCACTTTTCATAAAACGTTTTGCACTTCGTTACTAGTCCACTAAAGAAATAATGAAATACTTCCAGAATTAAAATAAGAACCTATAATTGAATATATACAAAATTATTGAATAAAGGGAGACAAAATATTTAAAGAATGAATATTAATAGACAGATCAAACAAATAACAAATTACAAGCCTAAAGGGAAAAAGATCAGTTCAATAGGATGGAGTGAGAAAGTAAAAGCCTCAAGGCCTAAGTTTTTTTTCAGTTTTTTTTTGTTTTTTTTGTTTGTTTGTTTTTTTTTTTTGTTTTTTTCTAACAGAACAACCAAAAACAATTCAAACTTTGTAGATTGCTTCAATGATCATAAGATTTCTTTATTTTTCTGTCAGAAAATGCTAAAAGTTGGTAAGTAGATTCCTTTATCATAATGGGATAAATGGAGCATGTTTCCCAAATTGAGCTTAGTAATGAAACTAAAATCTTTCCTTATACTCAAAAAATTTGTGAAAGAAAATAAGAAAATGACTGACATGCAGATATCGAATATCTCCTGGAATTTCGAGCATTAAACTTGGTTCTTGGCTCAGGCTTCACAAAAGCAGTAATTTTATACGAAAATCAATAAGGGTCCCATTTAATACAGCCAAATTTAAATTATAGTTTATTTGTAAAAGTAGTTTTAATTAATTTTTAAATAAATGTCTTTTTTTAGTTTGTTATGGATTAGAAAGCTCGGAGATTGTACATAAAATGATTAGAGTAAAATATTTTTTGAAATATCTTGAAAGAATAGAAATGATTTACGATTAAATTTTGTCTTCATTGCCTATTTTTTTGTATTCTATGTTATTCAGATGAATTGGAATGTAATGATTAGAAAAGATAAAATATTTGAATCTGTTTATTCTATTAACGGTTTTATTTCGTTATTTTTCTCTTTCACTTAAGTATTTTCGTGATTTGCAGCAATTTTTTAATATTTTTCAGGATTCTAGTCTAGTTTAATATAGTATTCGCAAATACAAGCATTCCTGCACATGTATCCGAGGTTTTTTGTATATAAAGTAATCTGTGCATTATAAGGTATATAACGCCATCATTCTTCACGACAACGCCACACGTCACACAGCAGCTCCTTCACAGACTTTGTTACGAAAATGGAGATGGGAAGTCTTAGAACATCCTTCGTATTCGCCAAATCGAAATCCATGCGACTTTGATTTGATTCCAAAACTCAAGCTGCAGTTACGTGGGAAACACTTTCCAACAAAGATGAAATTTTGACGGCGTTCGGCGAGAAGTCACATACAGCCAATGGTATTCTCCGCCTTCCCAAACGCTAGCAACGTATGGTGGACAATCTTGGAGATTACTTTGAATGGTATTATGATGTTCCTTCACTGACCGAGACCACGTTAATGGTGCCAATCAGAAGCACATCCAATAAGCTTTCAAACGTGTATATTGGAATTGCAGTGGTACCGCATGTTTGGCATAAAATAGATAAAAAAATAGTTGCCATGACGGCTCACTTATATATAGTCATATAGATTCTAACCTCCCTGTATAAATTTTAAAGGTAGGTTAATAATACAAAAACAAACCGTAATCATAGTTTAGTTTGTTTCTGTATTCCTGACCTACCTTTAAAGTTTGTACAGAGAATTTTGAATCACTCTGTATATATATATATATATATATATATATACACAATTAAATGTTACTCATTATTTTTCATATTGTTAGCAATGGTATTGCATTATTTATATTTTTATAAGTAATATTATTGATGGGTTATTATCTCTTGTTTTAACTTTATTTATACATATAGATCCCATCCCAAACATTTCATGTAAAGTAAGTTGCCAAGACTCACATGCTCATAACGCTTTCACTGTTAAAAAGATATGAGATCTCATGCAGAGCCAAGCCCCTAACTCTACAAGGCCTACCTCTACAAGCCCTAACTCTACAAGCCCCAACTAAACAAGCCCCAACTCTAAAAACCCTCTATCTTGGTCAAAAAGTATGGCTTGGCCGTTTCATGGCTGTCACACGGACAATGCCATGGAGTTATGTAAAGGATATGGAGTATGCTAAGGCATACTTTTTGACCAAAATAGTAGAGTTTTTAGAGTTAGGCCTTGTTGAATGAGGGGCTTGGCTCTACATGAGATCTGATAACTTTTTAACAGTGAAAACCTTACGAGCATATGAGTCTTGGCAACTTATTTTACATGAAACGTTTTGGATGGGATTTCATTTCTTTTTGTAAGATGAGATCTGATAACTTTTTAACAGTGAAAACCTTATGAGCATATGAGTCTTGGCAACTTATTTTACATGAAACGTTTTGGATACCTATCAGAAATTGTTATATAATAAAGAACCGGAATCCCCTTTATGAGGGGTTGGAGGGTGAAAGTTACAGATTTCTTAATTTTTTTGTTGTTTGTGTGCTAAACCTAGCCTGCATACCAAATGTCAGCTTTCTAGGACTTCAGGAAGTATCCTAGAGGTTTTGATGATCATGAGTCAGTCAGTCAGTCAGTAAATCATGGACGAAATCGACGTATTTTAGATATTAATAATATCCAAAGTATAAAAGCTAGATAAATGAAACGTTGCGTATTTCATTAGTCTACTAACTGCATCTTATCCTGAAAATATGTACTCTCTAGTATTATTTAGGCCGAAGCTTTGAGGGTACGAAGTATTACAGATCTTAATAAAATCCAAAATATAAAAGCTAGATAAATGAAACTTAGCATATTTCATTAGTATTGTAACTGCATCTTATCCTGAAAATTTGAGCTCTCTAATATTATCCAGGCCGAAGCTATGAGGGTTCGATAATACATAACCAGAACCCCCCTTTATGAGGGGTTGGAGGGTGAAAGTTACGGATTTCTTAATTTTTTTGTTGTTTGTGTGCTAATCCTAGCCTGCATACCAAATTTCAGCTTTCTAGACTTCAGGAAGTACCATAGAGGTTTTGATGATCATGAGTCAGTCAGTCAGTGAGTGAGTGAGTGAGTCAGTGACGGAATCGACGTATTTTAGGTATTAATAAAATCCAAAGTATAAAAGCTAAATAAATGATACTTAGCGTATTTCATTAGTCTGCTAACTGCATCTTATCCTGAAAATTTGAGCTCTCTAGTATTATCCAGGCCGAAGCTATGAGGGTTCGAAAATACGACGAAACGCTTCCAGAAAAGGTATGTAGTGCCCTTCCTGCCTTCGGCTCATCTTGGCGGGGGCACTGCCGTGCCCCCAGATTAACACGTATGACTTCGATTAGTATTAAAAAAATTCTGTAAATTTTAGATAATGTTAGCATTTACAACGTTCGGTGAGTCATTTATATTCGATTTTTTTTCTCTTTCCGTGTGTGTTTGTTTTGTTTTGTTTTTCTTAACAGTTCTTCCGATTAAAAAGTGTTGTTTTACAATGATTAATTTAATGATTTCTTTAGATTAATTTCGATTTATCGTTGAAATTATTCCGAAAATTGTTTGAATTAAATGTAGGTTCGATATAAATTGATAAAAAAACTTGATCTTGAGTGAATTCATACGATTTTCATTTTTTAGTTCTTAACATTAATTGCAATATTACTTTACAGTTCTTCAAAAAAAATACTACCTTTTCAAAAACTCCAACTGCTTTCCATTATAATTTAATCGCTTTTAATAAAATACCGGATGGTTACAATTAAACTGACCCTACTGTTAGCACCCTGGAGCGGGTTGTAATGAACGTATGACAATAACATTTGGTAGATATGAGGACGCGATTTCCGCTGGAAAAAAAATAGTTCAACTTTTCGCCACCAGGCAGAAATATGGCGCCGTACATTAGGCTGAAATTGCAGGAAATCATTCCGTTGGATTGAATGTTGGAAAGAAAGACTGCTTGTTAGTAAAGTTGTTTTATCAGAAAACAGCAATATCTATGTTGCGCAGAGAGAATTTCGCCGATCGAAAAGAATGCGAAGAGGAAAAATGCATTCCTCATGTAAAGAACATGATTACCGAAATTGAAAAAAATTCAGATTTCAGTGTTGCACCAGGAATAGAACAGTGGCCCAATCACATGGACGTTGATGACGAAGTTGCTGTGCCCTATGACTGACCACATACACATGCCAAACCGCTTCATTCAATGCTCGAGCGGTGGCACATGAATTGTCCATCCCCTGAACCACTGTTCTAAAAGTTCTGTGGTCCAATTTTTACTTTAATATCCACATGGTGCAACAACTCAAACCTCAAGATCAGTAGTAATGCATTGTTTTCGCCCATTGATGGCAGTGGATAATATGTGGCTTGTAAAAATCCTCTGGACTGAAGAGATGCATTTTTCACTAGAAGGTGCGGTGACTAGATAGAATTGCCGTATGTAGGGTTCGTCGTATCCACAAGTTGTGGCATGAACAGCTATTGCGCTCTGCTTCCGTGACTGTAAGGTGGAGGTTCACTAGTAATTTTATTCTCTGCCCAGTTTCGAAGAGATTACACTTGAAGGACCAATAAAGTGTACCGTTACAAATACACGTTATAGTGAACTCCTTTCTCAGCATGTGATTCCTGCCTTGCAAGAATGAAATTGTTTAGAGAACTGTTTTCATGCAAGATGGAGCAATACCGCATACTGGTGGACAAGTGAAAGAGCTGCTTCGTGCGACCTTCACGAAAGTTCGCATAATCTCTAGAGGTTTCCAAGACGCTTACAAGGGAACCACTCGAACCTTAGAAACGCAGTTTGTAATGAAACTTTGCAGAATGAATCATTAGATTGTATTAAGTAAATAACATGAATCTTAGGTGCCGAATCAATCGCTAAGGGGGCTAATTTTTGTCGAAAAGTTGGGTCGTTTTACCGCAACCCGCCAGACGGCGACAGCAGTCTTGAAGTCACGCACATTCATTAGAGTAACCAGATGTACATGGCGCCATCTGGTATCAAGTTCTGATATAACCTTATTCTTTGATGAAATTTGAATGTTTATTCGGAAAGATTATTCAACTTATTCTAACTGGAATAGAAGCAGATTAAAGGGAAACCTTCTACATGAGTTCTACATTTTATATATAATTTAAAGACACCAATGATATTTATTTATTTATCGATTAGGCGTCGTAAAATCATAAAAAAAAACCCACACTGCTTGTGAATTTTAATGCATTTTTATTGTTTTAAAAGTACAGATGGATTACTTAATAAAATATTTTATATATTTGGTCCATTATTAAAAAATGTTCTCGTTATTTATTTTGGTATTATTTTTTATTTCTTTAATAGCTTAAAAATGAGAAGTGCATAGCTTATAACTTACCTTCGAAATCACGAATTAAATCCGTGGAAAGGATTTTATTTTTATAATAAGTATTATTTTCTCGTATTTTCTTTTTTCTAATAGTAAGTCCCCTTTTTTTTTGGTCATATTTCTTTTCTTTGATTATCTTTATGTTAAGATCTTTTATTGTCTTATAAGATTAACTTAGTTAATAAAGAAATGTAAGCTAAAATTAAGTAAATAAAAACACTTTTAAATTTTAAACAGCAAAATGAACAAACAGAAATACAATAAATAAAAGTAAACACTTTGTGCAAATTCGTTTAATATTTTTGTTTATTGCAGTAAAAAATACTCTGTAATTCACACTCTTGTGTTATATGATTAACTTAGTGAATAAAGAAATGTACAATCTTACAAAAAAGAGAAAGAAATTGTTTTGGCAAACAAAACAAAAAGCAAAAGAAAAAAACTATAAATTTGTTTTAATTAAGAACCAAAAAATCTTTGTATAGAAAAAGGAAAATTCCGTAATTTTAAAAATTGACAGTGAAAATGATCTTATATAAATTCAATAAGATAAAACCAGTGAAAGAAAAGAAAGAAGAAGATAGAAGAAATTAATATTCACCCTAACACATATAATTTTGATAGTTTATATAACTGGAAAGAATACAATAATTTGGTTAATTGTCAAACTAATTTGAATTGTGTGTTTTTAAATATAAGAAGACTTAAGAAAAATTTTGATTATTTAAAGGCTAATATAGTGCAACTTATTGATTATATTGATGTAATTATTTTAGCAGAGGTTAATGTTAACTTGGAAGAAATCAAAATCTTTAAGCTAGATTTATTTAATACTATATTTAAATTACGTGAAACTAAAAAAGGTGGTGGTTTGTTAATAATATATAAAAAAAATTTATAACTATAGATAGTTGGAATATTGATTCTAAATCTTTTGAAAATGTAATCTGCACTGTAAAGGAAAAAGTAATAAATTTATATCAACGTAAAGAAATAGAAGCAACTATAATAGCAGTTTACAGACCACCTAATAGTAATAAAAATGACTTTATTATAGAATTAAATGAAGTTATACAAGAATTTAATAAGAAAGTTAATGACAAACATCCACTTTTATCAATTGGTGATATAAATATTAATTTATTAGATAATAAAAATAATCCATTAATACAAAATTATATAGAAATATATCATAATCTTGGTCTTAGGAACTATATCTATGCTGTTACCAGAGTTGTTAAAACAAATATCTCTCACTCCAAAACTTGTATTGATCACTGCTTTGCTAAAGCAAATAAGTTTAAAATTATTGGAAACATTACTAAAAATGATATATCAGATCACTATTTGGTTTTATTGCAATTTAAGTATTTTCACTTAAATTCTCAAAATATAAATGAAATTCTTGAATACAATAAATCAAATTATATAAAAAATGAATCATTTTTCTTAAGCAAAATACAGTCATGAACTAATAAATTAATGTTATATAAAATTAATGATCCAAATAAAATTATGAATTTATTAATGAAATGTATTCATGAATCAAAAAAAAATATTTGAGTGAGGTACAAGAAAAAGATAAATTCATAGCAATGAATTCACTTCCTTCAAATGTAAATAAAAATGCATATAAAAAAATATGGATGACTGATGATTTATTTAGACATATTGAAGAAAAAGATAAATTATTTCAAAAGTATAAAAAAATAACAAAACTAATAAACAATACCATAAAGAATATAAAATGAAAAGGAATTGGATTAACAGTTACATAAAAAAAAAAAAAAATATAATAAATGAAATGAAAATATTAAAAATGGAAAAAGTTATTGGAAAATAATACATTCTGTAATAAATAATAAAGATGATTTAACTGCAAACAAAAGCTTGGAGAAACTTATTCAGCGAAAAGGATTACATATCACACTTTTAGAAATGGGAAAATGTTTTGTAAATATTGGAAATGTTGAAACTTGCAATTGTAATAAGAATTTGACTGGAATTATACTATTCAGTCTTCAAACTCATTGATTATATTACCTCCTACTGAAAATGATATATTAGAAATAATTAAAAATATGAAAAATAAGAACTCTGTAGGTCTTAATTTCTTCTATCTTCTTCTTTCTTTTCTTTCACTGGTTTTATCTTATTGAATTTATATAAGATCATTTTCACTGTCAATTTTTAAAATTACGGAATTTTCCTTTTTCTATACAAAGATTTTTTGGTTCTTAATTAAAACAAATTTATAGTTTTTTTCTTTTGCTTTTTGTTTTGTTTGCCAAAACAATTTCTTTCTCTTTTTTGTAAGATTGTACATTTCTTTATTCACTAAGTTAATCATATAACACAAGAGTGTGAATTACAGAGTATTTTTTACTGCAATAAACAAAAATATTAAACGAATTTGCACAAAGTGTTTACTTTTATTTATTGTATTTCTGTTTGTTCATTTTGCTGTTTAAAATTTAAAAGTGTTTTTATTTACTTAATTTTAGCTTACATTTCTTTATTAACTAAGTTAATCTTATAAGACAATAAAAGATCTTAACATAAAGATAATCAAAGAAAAGAAATATGACCAAAAAAAAAGGGGACTTACTATTAGAAAAAAGAAAATACGAGAAAATAATACTTATTATAAAAATAAAATCCTTTCCACGGATTTAATTCGTGATTTCGAAGGTAAGTTATAAGCTATGCACTTCTCATTTTTAAGCTATTAAAGAAATAAAAAATAATACCAAAATAAATAACGAGAACATTTTTTAATAATGGACCAAATATATAAAATATTTTATTAAGTAATCCATCTGTACTTTTAAAACAATAAAAATGCATTAAAATTCACAAGCAGTGTGGGTTTTTTTTTTATGATTTTACGACGCCTAATCGATAAATAAATAAATATCATTGGTGTCTTTAAATTATATATAAAATGTAGAACTCATGTAGAAGGTTTCCCTTTAATCTGCTTCTATTCCAGTTAGAATAAGTTGAATAATCTTTCCGAATAAACATTCAAATTTCATCAAAGAATAAGGTTATATCAGAACTTGATACCAGATGGCGCCATGTACATCTGGTTACTCTAATGAATGTGCGTGACTTCAAGACTGCTGTCGCCGTCTGGCGGGTTGCGGTAAAACGACCCAACTTTTCGACAAAAATTAGCCCCCTTAGCGATTGATTCGGCACCTAAGATTCATGTTATTTACTTAATACAATCTAATGATTCATTCTGCAAAGTTTCATTACAAACTGCGTTTCTAAGGTTCGAGTGGTTCCCTTGTTAGCCTGCACGATCTCCGGACTTAAATCCACGTAACTTCTAGCTTCGGGGATATCTGAAAGATCGCGTCCATCAGGAACGCGTATGGTCTCTGTCTGATCTAACATCAAGCATACAGCTGTATGTCGCTGACATTCCACCGGAAATGCTGCATGTAATTGTTTATCACGCTTTATTACGTACGCAGCATATAACTGACCAACTGGTGGCAAAAACTTGACCATTATTTTTTTCAGCGGGTGTCATATTATACGCTCATTATATCCAGCTCCAGGAAGCTGAGAGTAGGCTTATGATAATTATAACCATACGCTATAAAAGGAATTTCTTATAAGCTGAAGATATAACTGGAAAAAGAATTTCATTCTGATGTTATAATTAATAAACTGCTTATTAAAACAGCATAATCAGATTTTTATTTTAGAAACTTCTATAATTAAAATAACAAAAAGTAAGTAAATAATAAACTTACTATAGAATTTGTTTACAACTTATACTAAATTAAATTCAATAAAAGATTTAAAGATTCAGGAACTCTTTTTCTTTAATTAATCTTCTTTAGTATATAGTACAATATTTCATTCGGCAAAATTGCCTAATTTCCTCAGATAACTTGTAGAGGCATAAGATATATATTTTATTTCATCTAAATAAAGAATCCGATAATACATTTTTAAAATATACTTACATGATTACATATAAACATACGAACCGTTTATTTTGAAAGTGACTTAAGTCCACTTATCAATTTTTTTTTGTTAACTGTATTAACGTGGGCAAATTCCACGTTAGCAGTCATAGACCACATTTTGCGATTGAGTATATTCAGATTAAAAGATAATTTTTGGCTACATAAGTCACTGCAGTAACTTCAATACTGAAAAGTATTGAAAGTGGCCTAAGTCCAATCCATTATTCATAATTTCCGAAAGTGCGGAGTTCCAATACAATAATAAACCGTCTTGACACCACTTTATAAAAATATAAGACAAATTACAACAGCGAAATACAGGGACATGATGGACTTACTACGTCCATCAGGTATATATATATATGTATAACGTTATACAGGGTGGGCGGAAAGTAACTCCCTACTGGAAATAATTTTTTTCTCCTAAGCGAATGTAGGTATGAAGACAATTTTTGTAGACATTTAGTTTATTGTGTGGCATGATATTTACAAAAGTTACAATTCAATGTGTGCTCTAGTATTTTCTATACACTGCCTTAAACGAACAGGTACGTTTGCGACGGCCTTCCGCAAAAACTTGTCAGGAACCCCACTTATGACCTCACGGATGTTGTTCTCAAGGTTACCAAGAGTTTGAGATTTGCTGCGGTACACTTCTTCCTTAGCCCACCCCCATAAAAAGTAATCGCGTGGGTTGAGGACTGGACTACGCGCAGGCCATTCTGTGGAACCTCGGCGGCCTATCCAGCGTCCAGTGAATCGCTCATCAAGCCACTGCCTGACAGCCAAGGCGTAATGAGGGGGAGCTTGTCTTGTTGATTTTGTAGGGCTTCGCCGCAAAATCTCCCTCACTGCGACCACCTTTTCCTCTGACACCGAGATCGAGGGCCGACCTGATCTCTTTGTGTCCAAAACACTACCGATCGTCATTAACTTCCTATGGCAATTTTTAATTGTCTTTGCATCCCAAACAGCATGTTTCCCATGTTCACCCCTCCACCACCGTTAAACCTGCATTACAAATTGCCACATCTCATACCTTGCTGCAATTTTCGCTCTATCCTGAATAATTAACCGTTGTGACATCTCTCATTCAGAGGCTCCGAAATAAAATAGGAAAAAAAAATATTCGACATATGAAAAAGGAAAAATTATTAGAAATAATAGCCCACTATAGTCTACAAAACAAGTAAGTTTCATTGCAATCTACACATAAAATCAATAGCAAATTCCAAATTCAAAATAGAAAGTTACTTTCCGCCCACCCTGTATATGCCACCGGAGCATCAAAACTTCTTCAAATTCCTCCCGCATACACAAAATGTAGATGAGCAGTAAATTGTTATATTATTTATATAGTTAAAAGATTACCTTCATTGCATAAATTGTGTTTTTGAATTATTATAAATAAATATAAAATAATATATCGGAAGCGCAGTGGTGCCTCAAAGAAAAAAAATACACAATGAAAAACTCACCAATAAAACATTAGTGAGAAAATTCATGTGCCAGCAGTGCGCACGCCTCAATGATTTTTTTTAAAGCATAAAAATGCAAACTGCGCATTTGAATTATTAATAATACAATGGGTGAGGCCAAATTATTTACAAGTGACATCCTGGAACAGCTGTTTCACTCGTTGGCGATCATCAGCCAGGAGAAGTCACAGTAAACAACGAGGTCTCCGTACTCAGGCTACTAAGTACTACTGAAGCTCAAATTTTCTCACTAGTGTTTCATTGGTGAGTTTTTCATTGTGTATTTTTTCCATTGAGGCACCACTGCGCTTCCGATGTATTGTTCATACTAGTCTCAGTACGGAGACCTTGTTGTTTACTGTGACTTCTCCTTGCTGATGATCGCCAATGAGCGTGAAACAGCTGTTCCAGGATGTCACTTGTAAATAATTGGATCTCTGCCATTGTTATTAAATATAAAATAAATTGAATTTGGTTTTATCAATTTGAAGCTTGCGTCGAATGGACTTGGGCGCTTCCAAAATAAAAAGTTATTTGTTAATTCTGAAAGAGGCCTAACTCCATTTGCGGTAAGAAAAACACATATTATTCACATAATAATTGCTGTTATTTTAATAGGAACTGTAAATTTAACTCTCTCAGATGCACTTAAGCAGTGTGGCCCATCGGTATCCTATACTTATATTTTTAATTTTATTGAAACGCAAACTCTTAAATATCTCAATTTAAACATAAATGGACTTAAGTCACTTTCAAAATAAAAGGCTCCTATATGATTTGATGCAAACTTTAAATATTTATGAACTGATTAAAGAAAAGAGAACGTTTATTTTCTGCCTCTAAATTTCTTAATTTTATATTAAAACCTTAAGAAAAAAATTTTTGAGTTAATTTTTCGTTTAGTTAAGGCAAGATTATAAACAAAAATTGGTAATATAAAATTGATGATAATGAATTTCATTTATTTCATTAAATATATAATATTTTTTTTCTATTCTAAATATGTAGTGAACAGAGCTTAAGTATATATGAAAGCAATGATAAGCGAGTCCAAAATTGGGAAAAGGGAGAAAGGACTTGCCTGAGAATTATTCCTGAAGAATAAATGAATCATACTGTAATTAAAGAATGAATAAAAGCAAATATGTCCATTACGGCTGAATAATTCTTTTTATTTGATTTTGCACTGTTTTTGTTATTATTCTTTATGTCTATTATTCAGATCCTGAGCTTCGTGATTGTTAGTCATTCATTGCAATTGCTATTTTGGAATATATTATTTTATTTGTAAATTGCTCATTTGGATTTGGTTCCTCGTTAAATGTGCTGACGATTTGTTTTATTCTTCTCCATTAAACTCCTTGTTTTGTTCTTGCTTTTATCTTTTTTTTTTTTTTTCGTTCAATTTTGCATCTCATTTGTAGCAGTTTTTGCAAATTATTAAGAAATTAAGGAGCAATTACTTCTACTAGAGGCGACTTCCCCTAGGACAGAATTAGCGCCGATTCAGAACGTGGGGAGAAGGGGGAGAAGGTTTCCTCTCATCGCTCGCGTGATCAGCTGCGAGATCACGCAAGAGGATGCCGGGAGACACCCACTCACACTCCGCCGAGACGTGCGGTGGAATGGTCGGGCTTAGCAGCCCACACGAAGCCCGCCAATGCCGGTGGCCTCCGGGACCTGCCCTCGCCACAGCCAAGCCGCTGTGTTGATTCAGCGCTGAAATGCCGAAGCAGGAGCAGTGCCGACCCCAATCTCCTTCCACGTGTTCCCTCGACGGAAAGCTGTCATCGCAACCGCATAGATTCTAGTACGGCTTCCACGATGCTCTGGACACGAATTTTTCGCTAATAGTTTTACGATCATTGAAGAAATGAATTCCACCATCATACAAAAAACCGAATTTACAGTTCTCTTCAGGATTTAAGTTCTCTAATATAGCTCTTCAGAGAAAATAAATGTCCTTATGTTTGGAACAATTCATAAAAGAAAGGGGTGACTTTTCAATCGGAAAAAAGTACTCAATCATTATAATTTGCCGTAATTGAGATCAAACCGTCAAATCGCACATGATTTTATAGTCGCAACGATCCTCTACAATTGCTCTGCGGGAGAGCTCTCCGAGAGTCATAACAGCTATAATAACTCAGAACAAAATATCAATGAACCTTTTTTTATGAGCGTTTCCAGTTGCTGTGGCTTCCGAACCAAATAAACAAATGCCTGTCGGGCGGTGCCAGAACGGCTGTACCTGCATTGAAGTCATCAGTGTGATAGTAACCCCTTACTTCAAGTGCTTTTCGTGACAGATAGTGAACAGTCTTCATTACGTGGACACCGGGTTACCACGTAAGACTTACATAATGATCTTTTATATATTTACATTACAATGTCGTGCTCTGTAATTTCCAACTAAAATTTTGCAATGAAAAATAGGAAAAACAAAGCTGCCTGTGAAAAAATGCTGCATACTTAGTCGTAAGGTAAGGAGCTTTGGAGTCTTAACTATGCATTCTTTCTGCACAACTTAACAAGAACTTGTTTATCTTTGAGATACAACTTTAATTAGGCCAGAAATGTCCCGCAAATTGGAGCGCACTTTCTGCGTACAAGTTTGACGTTTCAGCTGTACTCTGTTTTGGCCACATTATGGCTACTTTACTGACTTCCATGTGGCAGGTAATCACCCGTAAGAAGACCACAGATGTTCCGACTGATGGCTCCAATCACAAGAAAGTCCTGTCTGTGGTCGACCTCACGTCACTCGGTGAGTAGATATCTTTTTTTTGTTTGGTTGTTTGTTTTCTAGTGCCTGGAGTATTTCGATAAATGCAAATTATTGTTACACTATGCATAGATGTACATATGTTAGTATTGAAAAATTGTTTACAATATCTTTCTATCTATATGTAAACTATGTTTTAGAGTAAACGGATAGTCTATGTTAGAAACAAATAATAATTAAGGCAGGTAATTAAGTTATAGTCTCTTACAACAGGACTAGGCGCGGGAGTTAAGGCTTCCTGTGCTCTAAAGGGATTAAGTTGGGGTCGGATGGTCAGCCGTCTTTAGCTCTCAGAAAAGAAACCCGGTCTCCATTTTACAGAGGGCTCGGTTCTCCTTGGGATTCGTTTCGGAGAGAAAAACCTTAGAAAAAATCTTGAAATTTATAATATCATTAAAAATTGGAATTTTAAGTTGGAGTAACTATTTTCGAATATATTGTACGAAGTTGCTCATGTCGTATTGGATTTCCTTTTCCCCTAGATACGGATTTCCATTCCAGGATCATCACGAAACGGAAATCCTCAATTAATTTGAAATTAAGTTGATGATGAAAGAAATGGACGGGGCTTGTTTTTTTTTTTCGAAGTAAAATTGGATTCTAAAATAAAAAATTCAGATGGAAAAAATTTGCTAGAAGAGTAAAATTTTTGATTAGGGTTCTTATAACTTAACAAAACTATTTTGTTAAGCTTTTTGGCGATGCTGCCAATCCTGTACAAAATTATTATAATGAAATACCAGAAATTTATACATTTAAATTATATACATAATAACATATCCATTACCATCATTTTCTTTTCTTTTATTTTAGTTTAGTTTATGTTAGGACTTGCAAAACATCTTTTCCTAAAATTTAATTTCCCCATGAATAAAAATAGGCCTTAACCAATTACGACAAAGTAACTATAAATCGCTATAATAACAGAACTTTAAAAAATAATTGATTTAAAAATTAAAATGAAATAGTATTTATATTTGAGTATGTATATTTTTTTTAAAAAAAATTATCAATAATTCATTATTTTATTTCAAAATTTCAAAATAATGATTTATATACATTCTTTGACAAAAAAAATTGAAGCACCATAAAGAATGAGTCTAATTTAAATGAAGAGAATTGGAATTGATTCGAATTTTACGCTGAAAACACAGTATTTTTATTGAACAATAGAATATTGCTATTGGTCAATATTATCACTACCACATTGCTACATTATCACTACTGTGTTGGGTCACTTCTGGTTGCTATACATAATGATATACGTCGCATAAGTGAAACTCCTGATCATATCTTATGTTAGATAATGTCAAGTTAGCTGAAACTGCTGCCACAAATATCAGATGTACGATGATGGATGGCACTCGATATTCTAGTCTGTCTCAGATATGCTCGATGAGGGACAAGTCTGGGGATCTGGCAGACCAAGATAGAAAATGAATTGCTTGGAGACACTGCTGAAAAATGTGTTCAGTGTGTGGCTGTGCATTATCCTGTTGGAAAATTGCTCCTGGGAAGTGTGACACAAAGGGCAAAACAACGTGTTTCAGAATCTCCTACATATATTGGTGTACATTTAAAATTCTTAGAATCACTATGAGAGTGGATCTGGTGTCATAAGAAATGGCTTTCCACACCGTTACACCAGAAATACCGGTTGAGCACTGTCCATAAAGTGATGGCCCATAAAGTGATGCGATGAGTTACAAGGCAGAAGCGGGACTCATTACTTAACACAGTAAGAAACCTTCGGGAGTAGATCATGTCTCTCGGGCACGACTCTGTGAAGGAAACGATCTTACTATGTAATTTTCCTTATACATTTGAATATCATAAAATATACTTTGTAGATCTATTCTTTATCAAGCAGGAACAGTGTGTCTTGTATGCATTTAAGTATGCCATGTTTCAAGAACATGCATTAACCTAGTTGAAAAGTTGTTATATGATACATACTGTAAGTTATTTAGATTGATTTGAAGATTTGTTGATTTTCAAGGGTTCTGGATTTTCAAGGGTTCCCCCACCAGCACTTTGTACTTTTTAGGACTATTGTGAAAGCTCTATTATTTTTAAAGGAAGACAAACTTACAACGAAGAGAGAAAGAAATATCCAAGCCCACAATGGGATTCAAACTCAAATTCAGGCGTTCAACCGCTTGTCCATTCGGCTGTGTGTGAATGGCTGCTTTTACGAGTCTCACTTTTATTTTGGTCAGTTCAAATTATTTTCATCGTTGGAGATACTAAGAGCTATTTCTAAATGATTTCGTATTTGATGGAAAGTAACAAAAGTTCAAGTTTCATTTTACGAAAAGTAAATTTGCAGCCAATTAACACGCAATTAAAATATTTTACAGCTATCAATTTGAGATTCTTCTTGAACTTTCTCATTGTCTGGCGTGAAACAAAGTAAGTGTGCGGGAGTCTTGAGATTTTGGACCGTATTATTGACAATTTTACGAAAGCATCATCGCCCTTAGGTTGACTCCTTCAAATTTTTTGTTGAGGCATTTTAGCTGAGATGAAAAGTTTATATTTATATTCTCATCAAAACGGATGATAAATCTCTTTGAAAAACTATAATATGCTTCGACTTATATTTCAATTAAAACTTTTTAACTTACGTTTATGAACTTCTTATTTATATTTCTCTAATGAATTAATCTTCAAGATTAACAAATAAATTATACCATTAAATTTTTCTTTTTCAATTTAAACTTAGTCATCTACATTTTACCAATAGTGGTGAATCTTTGAAAAGGTCAAACCGTACTTTGCTTAAAGTGTATTTGAAATTCTATTTTCTCCACATTCTCCATTCGTCGCACTTTCAATTCCTCTCTGTTCTATTTCTTCATCTTATTCTTTGAATGAGGTACAATTTTAGCCCAAGTGCATTCGGAATTTCTAAATCAATGTGGTGAAAAGTGAAGAACATTTTGCAATTTTATTTAGCCTGTTATCTAAAACTATCTATATTTTTTATTTCAAGTTTCTGTAGAAAAATAGCAAGACTTGTTTCAATATTTCTGAGTGTTATACATATATTTCCTTATACATTTGATTATATTTAACTGGAATTTTTATTAAGCTGATACATTTTTATTAAGAACATATATATACTAGAAACTTTGAAACTTCCATTAGCAAGAGAAAATACAACATTTTTTTGTGTGTTACAGAGTCTTACTCATCATTTTCATCTATAATTTCAGATTCTTATGTATTTACATATTAGTCGTGCAAACTTAATATTAGAGAAAAGACAACTCCAATAAGAAAATAGCAAGTAACATGCAGATTTTCGAATTACCCTCTCCTCTCCGTTTCACGAAAGTGTTTGTCTTTAACCCTTGATCTATATGTATGAGCCAAAGTTGAATCTGAATCGTTAGGAAACTTCGAGATGATTAGCTGAAATTACCATACAAATGTACTGCGGTAACATAAGGAAGAAATAAGGAAGCAATATGAAGTTTGGTAAATGCTAATGAGTCGCAATTTTTATAGAAGAATACTAAATGAAACGAAAATGATAATAAAGATGCCGAGGATATCGAAGGCATTGGAAGCAGTTAAGATGGCACTAATACAAATATTTTTCCCCCAGAAATACTTCTTTCTAGGATTGAATAATAAGTAGCCCTACCTATTGATTGGTTACTCGCTTCAGAATGTAAAGAGCGTAAGCATTTGCGAAAAAAAATCTATTAACAGTCTCGTCAGGGAAATCACTTTGATGATTTAAAAACTTAAGAAAAACTCGATCAAACTTAATATTAACATCACAAAGCAAACATATTCACGAATAACTATTTGTTTTAGGTGTTTGGCTTTTCTCCCATTTCCATTTTTCTTGACTTGATGACTTTTGAATAAAAGTTATTATATTTCATGTTAATATTGTAAGTAAATGTATTTTATCTAATAATAAACAACCACAGCTAAAACCTTCAATTAACAGAAAAACAAATAATATATTCATAAGTTTGAATGTATTTAGGCGAATCTTCGCCTGTTTTAACTTACATTAGCAATATTAACTTTTGTAATAGAAAAACTCCACCCTGAACATCTAAAAGACTATTGGGAGTTTTATAAAATGGACTGCACCATGAAGAGGAACAATCCATTTCCTTGGAAATGGTCCAAACTAGAGTCCAAAAAATCCCAGCCCTACAGGGAAATGGTAGAATACAGCAGTTGGGATGGACTCCAGGTTTCCTTCTTTTAGGCTGTAAATACACGGATCCCTTGAAAACATTAAATTTTGTAATGATGGGACTTGACATGTTATGTTATTGAACTACTTTGTTTATTTCCTTTAAAAGGGGATTTCCCTGACTTTTGGCAATATCTTTTACTTATTTTCCGAAGATAAAGAAGGCTTATAAAATCACTGTATCTATATATGTCTTCACATCTTTCAAAGAACTTTTGAACTATCGAATAGATATGCTTGAAAACAAGCAAACGTATTTATGGGCAAGAAAATTTTAGGATTTGACAAATTTAAAATGCGGAGTTGAAATCGTGAGATGACAACAATAGTCGACAATAGTAGATGTTGGAAACATTTTGTAAAGGCAAACTTATTTAGCAACATAATGTAAAATTTATATTTTGACCTTGGGAATCTCAAGTGATTGAGGTTCTTATTTAGAATTTCTTTGCAACTAGTTAAAGATCTAAGTAGTGAAGCTGAAAATAACCCAGCAGTCTGGTGGGTTGAAAAACTATTCTTTGTTTGTTAATTATCTTTTAAAGCTTTATTAACGTTTGTTAATTATCTTTAGCAGGTTTAATAAAAGTTAACTCGTATCGAGTTTTTTTTAAGGTCAATAAAACTTTAAAAGTTTTTTCATACTATCAATATTAACTATGAAATTTCAACTCCACGCATATTAAAATTCGATTATTAATGCATCATAAGTTGTATTGAAAGTAGATTTCTTTTTCATTTACTCCAATTAATCTGTTTTCATAATAGATTGTTTAAGTGTGTCGTCCCGAACCCTACGATATGACATCACAGTTCAAACAACTGATTGCTATGAAGGTTTTAGAGTAGCCGAATACTAAAAAAGCTCATTTGTCGTCGTTTTTCTTTGAGATGAACAAAGAAAAAAATATCCGAAAGCAATTTTAAGAGTTCAGAAAGCTCATCTTAGTGTTTTAACCTTCTTTTTCAGAATTTTAGGAAAAACGTCAATACGAAGCAAAATGTATTTTTTACAAATTTTGGAGGTTTGTACTGCCATAGAACACATTACATCCGATTACAAGAGTGTTGACTTGTGCACTGAAGTTAATCATTTTTCAATATCATTTTTTTCTAATTACATGCTATGAAGCTCAAAAATATATAACGAAGCCTACTTTTTAAGGCTTTATTTACTCGCTAAAGTCCAAATTGACAGCTGTCGTATTCGGGTGCAATGTTGATGGCATTATTGTATAGATCTGAAAATATGCAAAAATACATCTTGATCAATAAATAAAAATCACTCCTTTTCCCTAAAATTCTCAAAATAGTAATGGGGGAAAACCCCACTACATGGGCATTTTGAACTCTTAAAATTCCTTTAAAAATGCTTCTTCTTTTTTTTTGGTCTTCTCAAAAAGAAAAACCACGACAAAAAAGCGGTTGTGGTAGTACTCTGCTTTTAAAACGTCCAGAGCAAAATAATACAACAATCTGGGACGTCATGATACAAATCGTATGTTACGACACTATGTAAACGGGCTATTACAGGATGTTCCACTCGAAGGTAGTCCCAATGTTCTCCTGTCGGCCTATCTAGTTAAAGTAAACTGACAATTTCCGGGGCTAACTTCGAGTGGGAAACCTGTATAATGAAGCTACAAACACTTCATTATAAATAGTAAGAAATGTGGCAAAATGTTGTGGAAGTTTAAAGTTGTAAATAGGCCTAATAACTAATTCAGTACTATTAAAAATAATACACATAATAAAAATTAAATTAAACTGCACTAATGATAAAAAAAATAACAAATTAGTATAGTGTTGTCAACTATAGATTTCCTACACTTAATCAGAAAGAAAATAAAGAAATGGGAGTTAATAACTGCAAATTTTAGTTTGTGCGAAGGATTTGAATTTAAATCTGAGGCAATTCCAATTTATAAACATTTGAGGTGATACAAAAAAAATAAAAAAAACACATTTATTTTCTCAACCTGCCCATTGGGAAAGCACCATGTTTTGAGTTGGAAAAACTTCAGTGTTGTTAAAAGTATTCTCCCTTTGGAAATCATTTTTCTGTTCTTTCGCTTTATGGTCTGGAAAAACAAATAGCTTTGTTGGGAATTGTCGGATATATCCTCGAACTGTTGAATCCTTATATTTATATATTCTCTCAGCAATGATTTATATTTTGTAATGAAAAGAAATAATGTATCTTCGTACCTGTCCTTATTTTTAGCCAATAAGAAGGTGAGTGTTACCAAATCTGTCAGTTTGAGTGGTATTTCCCCATCTCTGTCCTAATGACTTTTGAACCGTTGAACCGTTCATCTTGAAACATTTTTATATTCGAGGACGATCTAACTTTCGTTTTAGTGTCGACCTCACTTTTATATTTGAAATCTTTTCCAAAGGGGAACTTGTCGAAAAAGAGACGAAAATTCTGTCACAAAAGCATTGGAATCAAATCAATGGATTTCTGTCCTATTTCTGTTAACATGTCATTGTCTTAAATAATCAGAATTAAGTAGTTTTAGTTATTCCGTGGTAGAATACAATGAAATTTAGCCGATTTAGACAATTTATGTCAAAATGCGGATTAATTCTTCTTTTTTTTTCAGAGCTTGGAAAATATATGGTGTTTTTGTATTCAATAGATATTAGAATGAAATATAAATGTAAATTTTCTTTTTTGTCGCTTTTACGACCTGTTTAGAAATAACATTTTCTTAAAATATTATTGAAAGTAAGCTTTATGTATCATAAAGTTCAAAAGCTTTTTTTAACTAAGAGCTTTTGAACTTAATGGTACATGTATTAATTGGAAGCTTTTTTTTAATCTCTTATGTATCATAGTACAGTAGAGTCGTGGTAATCCGAGGTAATTGGGGCTGATGGTACCTCGGATTACAAAAAACTCGGATTACCCGGAAAAAAGAAGAAAAAAAACCTGGAATTTTCAACTAAAACAAATCAAATTTAATTTGTAATAGATATTAAAGTTACAGATACATTAACAATGTTACCTGGTTACATGAAAAGACTCTTTATAAGCATTTACAACTTTAAAAAACTGCCCAAGGTCTTCTGCTTCACAGTAGAGCAACGCTTTTTAGTAGCGATGTTATGCCATCGTCTAAGTATAATAGTAGGGTATCGCTTGGGTATGCACCTCGGATTACACGGAATCTCGGATTACCGGGGCTCGGATTACCGCGACTCTACTGTATTCCGTCAAGTATTCACATTATCTATCCATTTTCTTTTTTTTTTTTAATTTTCGATCAAAATAAATTTCTAGCCCATCTACTTTAGTTCTTAGCCTCCCTAAGGATTTCACTTTGATTAAGATCCTCTAATGAAAAAGGAAAACCCTCCAATTTTTCCGTTTACTTGATATCACAAGTGTCAAAAGATTTTCCCATAAAAATTCCTTTTTGTTTCCTTCCTCCCAAATTAAGAGAGTTACTTATTTTACTGCAATGCGCATGCTCATGAAGCTCTCAAAGAATAAAGAACGATCGTTTTCTTTTATAGCTGCAACATAAGGTACATCTGAGGAAACAACTTCATCATTTAAAATTAAAGATTTTGATGTAACCTACTTTCTTAAAAACTTAGCAATATCCCATCCAGAAAAGGAAGTATTTAAGTACACGAGAACTCTTTAACTGAGAAAGAAAAGTTTGTTTTTTTCCTTTTATTTCAGTTAATATCTTTCAAATTTCTTAACAGTTTAATTCAATAAGTTTTATTTAAATAAAATTATATGCACTGCCCCTCCTTAGTCACACAAACATTTCAAAGAAATTTGAAATAAAAACTATTCTTAGTTTTTGAAAAGATAAAAACATTTATTTTATTAAGGTAAAAATCTAATTTTACTTTCTAATTTTACTAATTTTATTTCAATTAATATAAAATTGTTCAGGAACTAAAATATCTTTTGCTCGCTAGATGGCTCCACATTTGGTTTACGTTCATTGCAAACTCTTAAAAATCTATATAAAACACTGTAAAGAAAATAAAGTAAATATTATGTATATTATAAAATATAATCCTTTCTCCGCTTTTTAGCATCTTAACTAAATAGTGATACTAAAATCTGTAACAAAAAGGTCGCACCCACCATGACATATGGTACAATTTGTCTCACCGAAGTGAGACTGAGAATTCTAGCGTCAGAGTCAATCACAGATCTGGGCTTTTTTTTTAAAAAAAATTACTTGACTAAAATTAATTATTCTTTTTCGTTTAATTTGGATAGGAATCATTTTTATTTGATCTACTTCACGTTGTTACACAGGAACTTCTGTAAAATAAATCTTTCTTTAATTAACAGAGCTTACAATATTAGCCCGCTCTGTGAACAGTATTTAGTATTAGCATAAAAGAATGGCTCATTATTTCTGTTCATTGATGTGCATGTCTGGTTAATGATGTTTAAATGCAGTAAGTCTTTATTTTATTCAGAAATTGATTGACGTGAATAGGGATTTGCTTTGCACGAATGTCACATTCATTTGCCTGAATGATAACTTAAAAGTTGTTTAATTGACTCGTCCTGGACAGTGATTATTTAAAGTTAAAATTGACATTGTAAATTTTATGGATTATTTCAAACTACCAACTTTGATGAAAAATGTTTTTTTTTTTTTTTCATTTGGAGGAACTTAAAGGAAAATGAAAACGTTTTAATGTTTTAAAGTTATTCCTCTGACTAAACTTTTATTTTAAACTTTCATTTTACTAGATGGGGTTTCTTCAGTTGATTTTTCAGTAAATATTTAGATGCTAGAAATTGTAGGAGATCTTTTTGTTATATATATTTGATGTTTAATATCAATAAATAAGATAGAATGTTTCATAAGTGCACAACTATCTCATCCTATTTGGTTCCAATCAGCTAAAGAAATAGAAAAGTTGATTATCAGAATCAGACAGAGGCATACAGTATATATAAATAAAAATATAATATCTTTACTACATTATGCCATTTATTGATATTTATTAATAAATGGATGCTCTTGTTCTGATTTTTAAAATTAGTTTTGAATTCATTAATGACAAACGTCTAGAAGTTAAATTAGTTGCTTTCCATGTGCTTGCTTGAATTTGTTTTTAGTCTTTTACCTAATAAAAGTACCATTTGATTCCTATTCTTGTATTTTGTATTGAAGACGCACATTTTCTCATTCCATCACTTTTCTTTTGACAGCATGTGAATTTGCACCTGGTATTTGGTGGCCCAACAAATTCGTTCAGTTTTTTTTACGTACATTGGCTCTAGTAACGCTTAGTGTCTTAACGTCATTTGACAGCATTTTGTTAGATTGTATTGTGACAGTTAGAGAAGTTACAATAAATTCGTTATCACATAACGAATTCAGTTGAGGAAGAAGAAAAAGATTTCTCGCCCTCAGTTATTCAACCTGAAGAAGTTTTCTGTTAAAGAAAATGAAATATCGTTGTTGTGATTAAAGAAGACATTTTAGGAGTATTGTGTATCTCATGATTAAAGAAAGTATATAGATTTAGGAATTATATATATTACAGCTTGGCTGGGAAGTTCTAATTCATCCGCCGTATTCACCAGACATTGCACTTTCGGATTTCCATTTATTTCGATCTTTACAACATTCTTATAATGGACAAAATCCAATTCCCTGAAAGACTGGAAGGCACCTGTGAACATTTTTTTGCTCAAAAAGCTAAAAAGTTGTGGGAAGATGGAATTATGAAGTTGCCTGAAAGATGGCAGAAGATAGTAGAACAAATCGTTGAAGACGTTGTTCAATAAAATTATTGCTGAAAATGAAAAATGGGTTTTTATTTTACTTAAACTTTTTCGCCAACCCAAAATTTTGTTATTTTTTTTTTTTACTTTGAGTTAAAGAAGTATCGCTTTTAGACTGTGATACAATTAATTTTATTTATTTTTATTATTTGAAAAATATAAATACGAATAAGTTTACGTCTAATACAAGTATTCATAAAATACCTCCAATTCATTCTATTATAAATTTGAGTTGAGGAGTTTAATCTGGGGAGAAAAAATCTGCATGGAAGCTATTTGTTTTCGACTACTTGGAAATTGGTGTGCCAACTATAATTTTCTTGTTTATTGAAATGTTAGATCAGCTATAAACGCCTCCCTTAATGGTAAAAAACATAAACCATTTACTTCATCCTTGCAAATATGTTTCGCGACCACAGCAACATTAAGGAAACTGCTAACACTTCAGGTTCTGTAACAAATGGCGCTATTAAACGTTGTAGTATCTGTAGTCTTTTAGACTGGAATTTGCTGTGGTTAGATACCGACAGACGACAAGTGTGAATGCGCAGTCTCCAATACTATTTTGTGTTTTATTGTGGCAATTCCGAATTATTACACCAACGATTTCTGTTGCGTGAGTTTTCTATCGTTGTTCTGATCTGTGTAGTGCACTCAGCTGTTTACCATATGAATTGCCTTTTATGAAGGGACTTGCCGCGTCCAAATCAGACTCCTCCTTCTATCATTGATTTCTTGTTGCCTTTATTGCTCTGATTTACTGCTAATAAAACCATCACAGTATTTGTAAATGAGTTCCATCGAACGAGCGCCATCTTTGCATATTACATCGACTAAAACGCGTAGGAAAAGAAGAAAAGTTTCTAAACTTTCTTATTAAGTTTGCTTTTGTATTCAATATTAATACTAAAATTTTATATTCACTTATTTTCTAATGGTATATATTAAAAACATAACCGATAAACCATGATTGAAGATTTAAAAACAATGAAAAATAAAAACCACAATATTTTAATTGAAAGTAGGCTTCTAGTTCATAATAACTTACATATATCTTCTTATTATGTTGTATATAAAATGACTTAAACTAACACATTTTCTTCTTTTCATATCTATATTTCGTCCGGATTAGAGGACTTCTTCAGGAATGTAAATAAAATCAAAATACAAGATAAAAAGAAAGAGAAACCTCTTCTCTTTCTAGTAACATAATCGAAAATAACTAAATTATAAACAAATGTACTGTATTACATTCAATAATTAATTTAAAAATAACAAAGTAAACCATAAACAAATGTACTGTATTACATTCAATAATTAATATAAAAACCGAAAATAACAAAGTGAATCATAAACAAATGTATTGTAATACATTCAATAACTAATTAAAAAAACAACATAAGCAGATTACTTTAACCAAACTTAATAAATCTAATAAATAATACAACAACTGAACAGACATATGGATTTGCCAATAGATCATACATAACATATTGATCAAAAAATCTTATGTAATTATGTCTATTTTAAGGTTAAATATTCTTTAATTTTCTTGTTCTTTAATAATGATTTCTTAAATATTCCTAATGAGACATTGTTCACTTTAATAGATTTGTCTCTATTCATACATTCACAACTGTTGATCAAGCATGATTCTAATTTATAGCGTTTGTTTTCGTCTTTGACATTACACAATTGGGTCCGGGCAGTGATTTCTGCTTATGCAATGCTTGGCCCACTCAGAAATTTTCTCATTCCTATTTTCGTACGCCGTTGTAGACTTCTAGTTCTTTCAAAAATACCTGAAAGAATTAAAAATCTACTTTCTTTAAAATATTTGGCTTTGTTTTTGTTTTGTTTTTCTCAAGTAAAACAATACAAAGAAAAAAGTATTGTTTTGATTGCAAATTCCCTCCTTCGAATAAATATATTTTAAAAAATTTTAAAAAATTGTTGAAAATTTATCAAATCTACGAAAACAAATTATTAATTTGTATTGTCTAACTCCAATGATGTTGAAGAAAATGAAAGCACTCTCAAATTCAAAAAGTATTACGCTGAAATACTGTCCTCCCAATGAATGATGGCCGCCCTGTTTTTGTGAGATCTGCGCATGTATCATCGATTAGTCTGGTCAGGCACGTCCGTCTGATTTCATGAAAGGACGCCGCCATTGTGCTAATCGCTTGTTACTTTGCAAAAGAGCATTGTATTTATAAATAATATATATTTATTTATTTATATAAATATTTATTGTTAGCAACTGGTATTGAAATAACGCTAAATAGTCGAGAGAAGTTTTAATTTGGCGTGATCAACATGTCTTTCTCAGTGAAAACAGACTACGTCATCCATTGTGACAGGAAAACATTATTGATCAGCTACCGGAAGGGCTGCGCAGTTCCAACTTCCGCCGGTCATCTTTCATTTTGAGGACAATAGGTGTTAACAAAGGAATCAATTATTTTAGTTAAGCGAGAGTTATTTCTTCGCTTTTTAAATCTTTTCTAGAAATTTTGGACCCTTGCACGCGGACATTTCTCTACAAGAAAGATTCACAAGGAAAAACCCTGCAATTTATCAAAAGCAAATTCATTCGCTAAGAAATTATTAGTTGGACGCACAAACCTATCATAGGAAATACTTATATCGTACTGGAATGTAATTGCATTTTATGGAGATAAAATGCTCAGTATTTCTGGATAATACATAGAATACTTGATTCGAATTTATAGATTATTTATTTAATATAGTAATAAGATTAAAACATGTATATTTAAACATTTTTAGATCGAAACTCTTCTCTATATTTATTAAACTACACAAATCCTAAGTAATCTATTTAAGTGAATTATTTTATTACTTTGTTTTTAGTCGTATGGACTCTTCAAAATAAATCTTAGCATTTCCACCCACATTAATAATTTTAAATAAGAATTTATTATTTATCTGAAATTACTAAAATGAAAAAGATTTCAGCTGTTATGTTGAATGAAATAAATGATGATATTTAGATTTGCATGTCATTTATTTGTTGTTCAAATATTTGCAATTAGGCTGTATAATCCTAGCGTTTTCACATGATGTAAAATAAAAGACTAGTCATTGGTTTTTGGGTCTCTTTATTCTTTTTCTTAAATTTTTTTGGTTAAAAGTTTTGTGTGGCTTATATTACATATAACATATAAATAATTTGAAATTTCAAAACTCTTTATTATTTTTCAATAATGAATCGTTGGGGAAAAATAATTACAGTGAAACTAACAGTAATTTTTAATTATTTAAAACCTAATGACAAAAAGTGTTATAAATAATAAGAATTGGCAGAGAATGGGTTTGACACTGGTTCCCGATCTCTGCGAATTAACCATTTTAATCAATTAACAGAGGGATGACATACAATAATAATTCATCAGCACAATTTTAACTTGCTAATTAATCAATCTATGTGCTTACTCTTGATACTATTACCAACGGCAATAGAACCTTGCTTAGAAGCCAAAACTAAGGTTACATGTAAGTAAAATAAGCTAACAATAAATCAAAATCAAGATTTTCTCTCTCGTAATTTTGTCCGGTTTAAGCAGCTGCTGGAAAATCGTTAATAAGTATGTAATGTTACTAATTATTTTAACACTTACAAACTCCTTGAAAAGTTTTTTTTTTCTTTTTTGATTTGAAACGGCATCAGCACTGCGTCCTCTATCTATCGTCGAATCCCGAGGTTGGCGTAGATATATTTCTTTCCTATCTATGCCAACCTCGGGATTCGAACCCAGATTCAGACATAGCTATGTTAGTAAACTACACCTGAACGACCGTTGAAACTTGTTCAGAGTAATGAAAGTAATTTTTCATGTTCCCTAACATCATAATAATTAACTTTTATAATTTAAACTTTAAATTGTTAAATAATGTCCGTAGTCGCATAGGAAACCGTTCATTACTAAAAGCCTTTTCATAAATTACAGTTGCTGCCAAAATTAAATATTAAAGATGCTCTATTTTTTTTTTGTTTATTATTCAACAATCGTTCAGTCAACTTATTACGAATTACTTTTAATTTATTACTTTTTTAAAGTAAAGTATACATTTTTTTTTTGAGTCAACTATTGATATTTGTCGTTTTCAATGATTATGGATTCTCATTTAGTCTCACGTAAATTTGATCCAATTTATGCCAAGCTTTTTAATCCCGTTATTTGATTAACAATCTTTTAATGATTTTATTGAAACATTTTTGCTTTTTCGATATTTCTGAGAATAGACATGGAGGAACGCATCTACACAGAAATATTTCTGAGTGTGAGATTTATGGATCCAAGCTATTATATTTGAATAGGAATTTTTAATTTGAATTTTTTTTCCGAATACCTTTTTTAACTAACAAACCTAAGAGAGAGTAGAGCTACCAAATACTTAAAGTATAAGATCTAAATACGATGGAGGTACTCTTCTACATTTCCTCTTACCTAACATATTCCATTTTCACTAAACGAGTGGGCGAACGACTTGCAGCACTTCTAAAATTGCCTCTTTATCGCCCTCCTCCAGCTGTACCATCCAGTGGCTTCTTTTTTAGTCTAATACTGTCTTGGTCTATTGAATAGCACACAGTCACTTACGCAATCGTCTGTTAAGCTTTCCCACTTAACTTGAAAATCCCATATTTTCTTTTAAATTTCAAACTTTTCTTAATCTAATTTGAAAGAACGAATGTAAGAAATTTATCCAAAACGTTATTTAATTTCAAAAATGGTGAGACCACGAATTTAAAGGAATAGAGAAGAATATGAATAAACAAAGAGGAATGACATAAAAAAGAGAGAATTGAAATCACTCTCTCACTTATTCATTCTCATCTGTACTTTGTCGGGTTGATGCTTTCATGGATCTTATCCATGGAAGATGTTGGTATATATAGAGCAACCGGTTGTCATTTCCTGTGCTGCATTTTAGTCGAAAGAGAAACAAGCAGGGAAGGAAGAATGAAACTTACCCAGGATTCGAACCCAGGTTCCTACACATCTGCTTCGTGGAAGGACGCTGTCTAGACCACTAGGCTATTCCGGAACAGCAGAATTGAAATAGATTAAAAAAAAAAAAAAAATAAAGGACAGTAACAATAACAAAGGAATATGTAAAATGTGTAATAAGCGTGAAAAGTGTAATATGTAAGTGAATACATGCACTTCAACAGCGTATAGGGTGTGAAAATGAAATACTTTTTGATAAGAGACTTGGAACCGGAAATGCACCGATTTCCTTTTAAATTCCGTTTTTTATGAATGTTTTCACAGTTTTGCATATTTTACTTAACGCAGAGCAGTAGATTGCTGAGTATACTATTGTGTTTTTAGCACAACATAATGATTACGTGAAATCAGTAAGCGTTATGTCACTCTCTTTTGCCTTTCATTGTTTACTATAGTTCTATTCAAGGACAAAATGACTGCATTTACTTTTGCTGCAACGCTTGCACCGAAGTTGGTGGTAGTCGCTTCGAGCATCTCTTGTAAACATGATGCAGTGAAATATAAACTTAACCTCCTGTTACGCTTACTGTTTTAAAGTGATCATTATGTGTTGCGCAAATGACAACAACGGCGTACGCTGTAAATCTACTGCCTTGCATTAAGTAAAACATGCCAAACCGTTCAAAATATTGAAGTGAATAAAAAAAGGGTGTAAAAGGAAATCGGTGCGTTTCCGAGCCTATGTTCCTTATCAAAAAATGTTCTATTTTCAAATCCTTGTACCCCCAAGAATTTTTTTGCGTGTATTCATTTACACCCTAAATATTCAGTTTCTATTTACGTTCGTTGCTTATAAAACTTTCATTTAAATGGTGACGCCACAAAAATAGACGTCTTGTTTACATAATAATGAAATCACAAAATATGAGGAGGTAAATTCTACCATTCATTATCTGTCCATAAAAATGTACAAAAGCTCTTATTACTTGGATTAAATAATCTCTTGCATAGGATATAGTCTTTCATAGTTAGATAAGTTCCTGTCTTGCTTTTATTAAATGCTTTCTTTATAGTTATCTTACTAAAATAGAAGGTATTCTATTCAGTGTTCAAAGTGCTGTCGTAATCATTTTTAACGTATTTTCTTAGCAATGTGAAACTTAAATATACCCTTTGTACGTGTTCATATTTCTCCAATCCAGCACACCATTAAATAGCGTTCCAACCTCTAGATTGACTTTTGGCTTACATAAAGACTGGCTGTCTATCATCTGTAGTTAAAACTTTTCCAAAAGGTCCTTCACAAGGAAACTTAGATAAAAGAATTAGAACTGAAATAACAGGATTTTATCAAAGTCTTGATTCATCCAGATTATCTTACAACATACTTTATGATTAAATACTTTTGAATTAGGCTTAATAGAATAGGAAATCACCAAACACACCAAAAATTGTTAAAAAATCTTTATAATAAAAATGTTTAAAAATGCATTACGGAAAACCAAAAGGAGAGCTTTCGGAATCTTGTGCGATTCCCTTGTCAATCAAAATAGACTATGTAAATGCCAATTCATTTTTTTATCTAGTAGTTTTGGATATTATAACTGACAAGTAAGCGTATAATTTACATTCCACAAATTAAAAACAAAACAAAAAAAAAGATAAATAACAACTTAGTAATTTAAGGAAACATTATTTTAAGGGCTTCAAAATATTTCAGAAACTTCTTGGCTTTATTTTTTAATGCTATTCTTTGAAATTTCTAAAGCTTTCGTTTAATTGTAACTCTAAAGAAATAAACATCATTTTTATATAAAAGAATGACATTACAAAGTATGGGAGGGAAAAACCCTGTACATAAAAATATACAGAAGCTCTTATTACTGGATAAGGCCGTATGCCGTATTATAATAATATTTAGTTTTCTTAACATATTCCATTTATCCCATGCATTAGTGAACGTAAATAATACTTTATTCAATGGGGATGATGGCGAAAAAAATGCAAAGAAATTTTATAATACTGAAGTATCTATTAATAATACCGAGATGTCTACACCTAATCTACGTGATTACCTTTAGATAGAAATTAAATGAACAAGTGAAGTGTGTCTGCATTGTTTTTTTTGATATTGTTATTCTTCTTGCAAAGTTACCTCTAACTTGTAAGCAGCGCTACAGCAACCGTTGTACAGCAATTTCTTAATATTTATTTGACTTTTAAAATTCATTTCATTATTTAACTGATGTTAAGGTTTTCCAAATTATTTTAAGAAGTTTAAATAATCAGCAAATAATCATGTCAACACTTATTAATTAACCATAAATAGTTTAATTATTTGTGTTTTTTATAGCAGTTATGGTAGTTTAATTTTAAGTGTGAAAGGATGCTACTTAAATACAGAAATTTCATATACTAACGTTTTGAATATGTTTTACGAATTTTGTAGAAACAAAGAAAGCTGGTTTTACAAAAGCTTGAAAAATAAAATATACGTTTTTTCTTTTTACTGCAGATTAAAAATGCCAACTTTTAATTGCTTCGAAATTTTTTTTCGGAAATATAATATTTTTTTCCACTTACTAATTGTTGTGAATTTCTAATTATAAAGTTTTCAAGATATTCTTATAATATTGTTACAAAAGAAATGAAGTTTGTTAGGTTACATCACTTTAAGTAAAAAAAGTTAATATCAAGAAATATTGAACGTGTGCCGATGTCATAATTAATTACGAACTAAATTAAGCAAACACACTAGACTACGTTTATTAAAAAATAAAAAAGCATATTTTAAAAAAGCATATATTAAAAAGAAACACACCAATGCAACCGGTATCGATCCTGTCAAAGGATCTTTTTCAAGTAATTGTGTCTTACAATGAAATGATTTTAAAGAGGAATCACAAAAGCTGAAAAAGTCCCATAACCAATCAACATTCAAACCAAAACCTACATTTACGCCGGAAATCATCGGTTTCTTTGTCAACTATGGAAACTCGCGAGAAATCTGTTTTGTAGCCCGTTTTTTGGGAATGAGTTACAGTGTTATAATTTGTGTCGCGGTTTGTAATGGCATATTTATGCTGTTCTAATCGTTTCTCAATTTTCTGTTTAGTTTGCCCAATATATTTGCAGGGGTGTCCATCTGCTCATTGAATGGAATATACTACTCCTTTTTGCTCCAATGGTTTTTTTGGTTGGTCAATTCTTTTAAAATTTCCACAAATTTTTGCTAACGTATTGTTACTAGGGGAAGTCAATATAATATTGTAACGTTGTAACTTTTTTGATAAGATCAGAAATAAAGTTGGATGGTAGGGAATAGAAAAACGAAACTTCTAGTATCCGGTGGGGCTATGTTTTTAATGTGTTGGTAATGCGCTTGTATGAACTGAGTAATGAATTTGTTTAAAAATTGTTTGGGATAATTATTGGACAGAAAAATACGTTTAATGTTACTGACCTCCTGTAAAAATAGGCTGGAATTACTGGATATGTTGAAAGCTCTATTGATTGCCATCCTCAAATTGTTAATTTGAATGAGATGGGGTATGAAGATTTGAAATTCGTGGTAATAGGTAGGGTAGTGGGCTTGCGATAAACGGACGTTTGAATGGATCGTTTGTCGCGCTGAATTAAAACATCTAAGTAAGGAATGCTTTGTGTATGGGGGTTTTCATTCTCTATCTTAAATTAAATGTTGGGATGTACGCTATTAATGACGTGTAAGATATTATCTCGTTGAGAGAAATCAGTATAAAAAATAAGGTCATCCACATACCTTGCATATAAATTAATGTTGATTTGATTTGATCATATATGAAAAATGCTTGGACATAACGATTTCCGCAAGGATGGCGGAGGCAGCTAACCCCATAAATAAGCCTGCTGTTTGTTTATTATGATGTTATTAAAAGAAAAGAACTGAATTTTAAATAAAGCCTCAACAAGCGGGATGACTTCATCCTGAATTTGCAGAGCTAAGAAATTAAAACTTGTTTTGATCGTAAATGTAGGAGGGCAAGAATCGCAAGGTCGAGGGATATGGAGGTGAACAACGCCTCCACATCCAATTGGTCCGAAAATTTAAAAGGCGGAGCTTTTTAACAAGTTTTAATTGTTAAACGATTGTTTGTCGGTGGGTAAAATAATTGATTATGGCCTTCAAAGAAAACAGAAAAAATAGATTGATGCAAAAGTGTAAAAATCCAAGCATATTTGGAAGATAAATTATGAAATAGGAGAAAAGAGAAAAATAAAATGTTTTTTTTCTTTCCTTCCTTTCCCCCTCCCCCCATTCCTAAATTGGCACTTACTCGCGCCCTCCCAGAATTCCACAGTATCTGAAATGTTTCCTTAGGTGAACCCGATGACTATTTAATTCCATTTTTAATTTTGTCTTAAACCAGATGAAGGCCTCAATTTTAATGAGGCCGAAACTAGTAGTTCAATTTTTAATCTTTTGAAATATTTTAATTATTTAAAGACTTGTGCGACGGCATTTTTATCTATTTTATATACAGTCGTTATAACAATTTGTATTTACAATAAACACTGATTCTTTGCATTTTCAGACATAATCATTTTTAGATCCGGCCAGAATCTTAACATTATCAATATCTAAACTATGTCCAGTGATTTGACAATTCTTACCCATAAGGTAACTTAGATCGTTGTTGTTTTTGACAGCGGAAACATGCTCGGATACCCGGACCTTCAGTGCTTGTTGGTATTTGTAAAGTTCCCATATTTCTTTTGTAAATCCCTCCTTCTACAGCCTCTACCATTAAATATTTCCAACATCACAAATTTAAATGTAAAAAAAAAACTACATTTAATACTAAAGCAAATTTTCAAAAAGATTACGTCTTTTCTTTTTCAAGCCTAAAATTAACAAATAATAGCTTGTTGGTATTGTTGACAAGTCGAAAGTCAAGATAATAGTATGAATGGGAATCTCTTGTTTATCTCGATGTTATGTTAATTCGCTGACAGCGGTCACACCCTGTGAAGAAAAGCCTTCAAGAAGTTCTGTGTCACTCACACCATCTAAATATGTTCCGGATGGCTCCTATATTCGATTGTTGTTGCTTACTTGGTGATAAAGTAGCTTCTGCCAGAGTTTTCAAATTCAGTATCTGTTCCACGGATTTACAGGAAGATATCTGCATCGATAAATCATGGGACTGCAGTTTTTTTTATGGTATTGATGGTAGAGGTTATTCACAGGTGTGCTTTAGAACTAAGGAAAGGAGATAGTTTTGACAGATTTTTCTGGGTTAGTGAATGCAAGATATTGACGATCTGGGCTCCTGGTACAAGTTTTAGAAGGTTGTTCATCGAGGGTGTGGGGTTTGCTTCCCCATATTTTAAAGTTTAAAGAATCCAGACCCCAAAAAGGAGAGCGGGTAAATAAAAGGTCACCACTTGGTAATCGATCTATCCCAAGTGGAAGGCTAGATACGATGGGGTTTCCCAAATCGGATTCCTAAAGGGATCGTTCACAGTATAAAATTTTTCGGTATCGTTGAACCATCCAGTTCTTGGCACGACATCTTCCAACTTGACTTAGATAGAACTATTCCTTCGTTAGCCAGTACGTTTCTGAAACTCCAACTGGGAAGAGTTTCTTAATTCATATCCGTTACCATCCTGTACGACAAGAACGTTGGATTGGAAATTTCTATAGAAGGCTCTCTTATCGGGAAATTCATCCAGAAGTCTTTCTTTAGAACTTGATTCTAACCATCAAATGGTGTTCCCAAATCAAACCAACCTTGGATTATTCAGCAAACATAGTATTCAGCAAACGTACTGGGAAATTAACAAGAATTTCCTAAATCCCATAATCCTTAAGTATTTTTAAATCCAGAAATACAAATAACTATGTTATTAGCAGATATTGTAATAAATAACTTTTCAATTACAGTAACTGCTAATCACAGCAGAATATAAAACTTTCATTTTCTGAAACTTATTCTCACGCTCACTCAATTACTTTCGAACCTCTTGATCTTGGCATGCAATTTTACTGTGAACTAACTTTTGAATTGAGAAATTTTCCCAAGTGGTCCTTCCCAATAAATTGACGTGTAAATCTGATTTCGCAAATAAAACAATTAAGAACCGCAATACTGGATTGTGGAAGAGAATAATTATATATGTAATGACGATTTAAGATGAACGCTTTTATCCCAAATTGTGGTTAGCTTGTGTAGCTAAAATTGATTTAATTTGATTATCATTGGTTATTTCTGGTCAAAATTAATAATCAGTTTTAATTAATAAATTGATGAAAATTAATAAACCTGTACGGCCATTGCGACTGCTTCATTGATCAGAAATGGCTTAGAATCGAAAATAGTTTAAATTTTTTGAATACTATCTACCCAAATCGTTTAAGTAAGATAATTTAAGCTTGATTAAGTTTTATAGAAACATAGATAGCAGCTAATGCAATGCTTAAAAGAATTGTAGTTTTTCTACCTTTTCATTGTTACTTTATATTGAAAATGCCATTCCAAATAAAGACAAAGATCTTAAATATTTAAATTACATTAACAAAATTAATGGCTTTGTTATTCCATTTTTATGACTACAAAGTATACAATGTTCCGTTTTCTTGCAAAAGTTTTAAGGATTTCTCTTGAATTATAACAAACAATCGCCGTTTCAAAGGATACAGCTCTTTCAGAGATAAGTTTCTATCTTGCTTTCATCAAGTGCTTCTGTCATTAATTTAGTAGACATTTAAAAATTACACAGATACAAAATTAAAAATTAAACATTAAAATTATTAGCAGCTTTCGACCCTTAAGAAGGTCTACATCAGATAAAATTACATGGTTACATTGGATAAAATTTACTTTAGTAAATAAGTACAGAAAACTACTATTATCTGAAGAGGTGAAGATAGGTTGGCTTCATCCACCGAGTATCCAGGGAAGACATTGTGGTGAAGATGTTATTAGTGAATTAAAAATATTTTAACGTTTTTAACTGAAAATCCGGTATTTTAGGTTTGTTTTTTGTAGTAATTTCAAACCAGGATTCAAGACAGGTGCGGATAAATGTATCTTCAGATTTGTCAACGTTATTGTAATCAAATTGATCAAGGTTATTATAATCAAATTGATGATTATATCTCCAAACATGTTTGGCTGAATTTTAATGGTCTATATCTGCTTGTTTTATTGCTCTTTTATGTTCATTCAATCTTTTTTGTAAAACACGTGACGTCTGACCTTCGTAATGACAGTCGTTATCAATGCATTGTAAATAACATGCAATTCCTTTAATAACATTCAGAATTATTTTTAATTCATTGATAACCTCTTCACTGCAATATGCCTCATGTCTCCCTTAAGCCAGGCGAACAGCATCCAACCTGTTCGTGCGACATATCTGGCGAAAACGTGTTTGATGTATGTCAAATAAAATGCCAGGGTAGAACACGATAGGACATTCAACGCATGTCTTTCGAAAATCCAACCAATAAAAGCCCAGATTTGAAATACGTCACTGATGACATCATTCGTAGTTTGCTTCCCTGAATATCTCAATTCCACTGCCTTTGATGAAAACCATCAAAAAAAGATATTATTGTAATAAGAAAGATCATCATTCGACAGGAAACAGACTTTATACTGAAATATAATAATTTTATGCATCAAAATACTTTAGAAAACATTTTGAAGAAAGAATTTCGAACGATATTGGATAATATTGTACTTGTTTCTCATCTATGAATTAAAAAGCGAAAGTAATTTTAAAGTTTTGAATTTGATAATTATTGAAGCTTTTAATATAATAAAATTCACATTCAGAAATTAACAGAAATTTAGCAAATCCATCCTGAAATATTATTTGGATTAATATAGAAAAGTTACTAAATTCACAGAGTATTATTTCTAACTCGAGAAATGTATGTAATATATAAATATATAAATAGGTAAGTATATCCCACAAGGGCCCGCGATGGCCCATCGGAAAGGTGAAGATTAGGCTCCCAACGTTTCGATAACCCAGGACTGAATTGAGATCGGGTGGTCACCCGTGCTCTCCTGCCTGATTTCTACATAGAAAAGCATAAAGACGAAAAGGAAAAAGGAAAAAACGATCCTGTTACAAACATTTTTAATGAAAGAAATTGTCTTCATTCTTTTAAACATTATATACATGTTATTTCATGTCACTATTAAGATAATAAGAGGTTCTTTTTTTTTTGTATATAACAAATTAAATGAGAAATTTTTCAAACTTTAATACTTTTATATAAAAATTGCATGGCCGAGCGGTCTGGGCGGCGGTCTGCCGTGTGGACGTTGTATCGGAATCTGGGTTCGAATCCCGGGCGTGGCTTGGTTGTTTCAATTTCCTTTCCTGTGTTTGTCAGCCTCTTCTTCACTTTCTCTCCTGTCTGCAGCTATTCCATAAAAGCTTCCTGAGGAAGGCCAGGTGTTTCTTTCCCCAGGTGCTTCTGTGACAATTCTTGAATTCCATAGGAATATGGAGCTGTCTCCGGACAGAATTACTATGGATGGATATAAAAATTACTACAACCTAAGTAACAATTTAAGGGATTTTTTTCAAGCATTTCTTCAATATTCGATAGAAAACTATATGTTAATAGTAGGATATAGGATATTTTTGGGTTTTGACCTATTTAATTAATCGCTGATCCAAGCCTAATGAAGACTTCCAAGTAAACAGATCTCCATAAGATAAAACAAAGAAAACGAGATCACAGAATTCTTTGTCAGTTTCCAAAAAAGAAGAAATATGAAATGTTTTACACTGAATCCTAAAAATTCTCCTCTGATCAAACACTGCATTTATTAAAAATAATCATTTTTTTACTTATTTAAACTGGAATTTCTCTGTAATTCTATCTCGAATATCTACAAAGTTTTTTTTATAAAAAATTTTACTAAAAATTCTAGATAACAACAGGGTAAAATAAAGTTAAAATAACCGACATTGCTTCTAATTCATTTCATACTTAACTACAATAAGTGGTCTTTCATTAACAAATTAAACAACTGTAGATTTTCATGAAATGCTAAGTAAATGGTGAGTCAAATCGTAAATAATTTTTTAGTTTCAGTATAATTTTAAAATATGCCATTTTTTAATATTATTTTAAAGAAAAACACAACAAAACAAAACAAGAAAAAAAAATGCTGAAGTGAATTATAATAAAAGCATTGTAGCATATTTTTTTTTTTTTTAAGGAATAGCTGAAGGACACAACATTGATGTTTTTGATTAGACTAGCTGCTCGGTTGGATATTAACAACAATAAGATTTCAATGTTTTAGAAATGGTTTAGAATCGAAAATTTTAGTAAAAAAAAAAACAGTTAAATTATTACAATGTAAAGGATGATGGCTTACAAGGATAATACTAAACTTTCTATAAAGTTTATGTAAGAATATTTTGTACAGGTTTCTATAAAGTTTAAAGAAACAATGAAAGCAGTTATTATAAGGCTTAAAAAAAGATTGTAGTTTGTCGCATTTATTCTTATTTTTCTGCAGATTCAAAAATCCCAAATATTAAAAGTAAGGCAAAGATGCTCAATATTTAGATTCTTTCTTTAAAAATTTTATCTTAGTTTTTTTTTTTTTTTTCAACTTGGTCATTTTTATGAATTGATAATTAGAAACTTTTAAAACAGGGTTTTAGCTTCGTTGCATGGAACTGCACTCTGAAAGGATACAGCTCTTTCTAAAATCTAGATATAAGTTCCTTTCTTGCTGTCATTAAATACTTTGTTCATATTTACATTAAATTCGAGGTTAGTCACTAATATTTAGTACTTAATTTAACCAAAGTGTGTTATCATCATCTGTCCTACTTTCTTAAGAAATTTTGATAAATTTTTACTGTAATTTTTACTGTATTAAATTTGAAATTTTTGTTTCTTCGCTTTCCTTGCTTTTTTTTGGGGGGGAAACCTCTTTTTAACATATAACAATAGTAAGCCGTAATGCTATTTTCGATTTTCTTGGAAAACTGAAATTTTCTCTGAAATCTTTCATTCTATATCCTATATTTCTTGATGAAATATTTTTTCCTGTTCTTCACCACTTACATCCACCAAAATTCTTAGAAGACAATTCTAACTCGTTATGGGAATGCAATAAATATATTTGACATTTATTTTGTCAGCGAAGTTTCCTAAAAATATCTTCTTCTAGCAATTCATGATTCTATTATGCTCAGCCTCCTGAAAGTTTTTAATAGAAAATTCTTATAGAAGCACATTCAAAATGTGGAGAGAAATTTTTTTAACACAGTAAATTTATTTTCTATTGTTTTGAGACTTTAAAATAAATCAAAGAAAAGTATTCGACAAAATTGTAATGTTTTAAAATAGTAAGTTTCAACTTCTTTCAGAAACGTTTCATTTTAATCTTCATCACTTTTAAATCGAGATGAATCTTTACTTTTTGTTTTGAATCTTATGAATTATATCTCTTTGGTGGAATGAATTTCTGTTTAATCTTCGACTTGCAAGTGTTGTTCCTATAAGTTCGGTATCTTTGTCTTTTTCTGTTAAAATGAACGAGGCAACAGAGGCCCAAAGGACGCTTCCATTATTTAACGAGGGGTTTAATGTTTTACCAGGGAAGGTCTCATGGGGAAACCTCCGGACTCAAGCCAGCCAAGTTTGCATTAGCGTTCTAATCTCGGATTTCTGATTGAACCATTTGCAAGATGTATTAAGGTAAGAACTAAATAACTGACAATCTATAGAACACACAAAACCTCTTAATCTTTATCTACTGATGAAAGGATGTTATTAAACGTTAAAAAAGTCTATATTTTATTCTTATTATTATATATTACATTATGCAAGGCATGACACCACATACTTAAAATCTGATCAGATCTTAGTCGGCAAGTTGAAACTCGAGAATGGCTTATAGAATTTTGATGAAAGTCGCTATTTGGTAATTTTAAGAAAAGTTAGGTAACTATGACAAGTTTTATATAGATCAGTGTAATATAAATAGTGGTGTCCAATAATATAAATGGCTCAATAATCAATGTGGGCTTAAAAGTTTCTAAAATATCTAGTTAAATAGAAACTAACAGACATAAACTTGACAATATTAAAATATTAAAAACATCGTGTTGAACAAACAAAAATTAACGTGAGAATCCAGCAATCAGTTGTTAAAAAGGGCTACTTCAAAAACAAGACTAAAAAAAAGTGCTCAATTTTTATCCACCTCAATAAACTTAGAAGAATTTGCTGCATCCCAGCTTCATGAAGGCCTCTTTGGTGCATACAAAAGAACGAACTAAGACTGTAAATTTATTTAGTCGCAACTAAAAATCCAAAAGTAGCAATTTTGGTGGTAATTTGAGATTGGAGGCAGAAAGAAGGGCGTTATAAAAATTATTTTAAAAATTATAATGTTTTAATGTTAAAAATTTAACAAACTTTCACTTATTATTAAAAAAATAATTTCTAGGTTTTCTTATTTACTATTTATGTAAGAAAAGTAGTTAAATATCAAAGGCTACTTAAAAGGACTGAACTTTGATTGTTTACTTTTCAGTAACTGTCAAAATAGTCCTAAATAAAGATAACAATGGCTACTGTCAGTTTCCACATTCTCTTTAGTCACCAAAACAGACTGTGTCCTTTTGGACAATAACTGATGTTTGTGCTTGGGATGCATATTTCTGCTAGAAACTCCTGTTGATTCAAATGTTTATTTCATGAACTTACAATTATTTTTTAATTTAATTAGTGAAGTTAATTAAGTCATTAAATCTGTTTATGTTATTTACTTTATTCCAATTTTTATCACTTCATATTTTATAGTTTTTAATCTTCTGAATATGAGGTTATTTAAGTATTGCAAGTTTAAATAATTTTTAGCAATTGGAAAATTCTTAAGATGCTGTTTGTAATCGGTAGGCATTTTAATTTACAAATACATTTTATATTATTTTCAAAACTTTAAAATTAGATAAACGCCCAGCTCTACCCCACGCGGAATGAGAATTAAGTAAGAAGTGCGGAAGTCCATTTTCAGAACTGGGGTGAGGGAGAGCCAAAATAATTTGCTCCTATTTTAAGTTGAGCCATAAATAGGCATCAAAGTTTAAAAATTGATTTGATGGAAGTAATGGAGACCTTTATTTATTTATTTTATTTACCCTATGCATTCATTAGCGATTGTCTGACTGGCAGAATTGCTAGTTCTTTAGCGTAACCCATGGTCCACTACGGGGGCGAACTAACTTTTACACCCGCCGAAACGGACGAAACACTGAAAAAGGAAGAAAATCCAAGCCCCCGCGCCGGGATTCGAACCCAGATTCCGACCTATCTGCATCATGGCAGACAACCTTCTAGACCACAAGTCCACGCCCAGAACGGCGGAGACCTACATAAATATAACCGTGTTTCAATTAGACTACCACTAAACTAAGTGCCAGTTACTATTAGAATTTTTCATGCACTGCTCATTGCACTAATAAATTGGTAAAGTTCATGCATCTGCTTAAAACATTTATTCATGACAACTTAATTCATACAAAATAATAGGACCGGTTTCTGTCCCGAGAGGTACCATCCTCATGCTATGAAGTTACACAATGAAATGACAAGAATTTATAAGGAACAGCATACATGATTATCCAATGACAATTCAGTAAGCTGCGCACGATGTGACGTAAATACATATGCGGATCTTCATCGCCGGTCACGGTGCGGTGGAGAAGAGCTGAATTATCTACCGCTGTGCTCGCCTTCTGACGGTAAGTTGATAAGACGCAACAAAACTCTACGCCAATCACTTCCCTTGGATTTGACAACTGTTAGGTTAGGCTCCGGATCACTGCAAATGAACTCTAAATTGGAATTAAAACATGATAGATGATATAATTAAAATTAAAATAAAAATAAATAAAATGATGACATTTTTCTTTCTTTAAAATCTTCTTGTATTAGTTTATTAGTGTAAGTGCTAGTTTTTTGGGAAATCTATCCAGTCGTTTTAATGCCATGCACATACAAACAGACAAGTAAACAAATACAACAAAACTAATAAGTAGAATAAGTAATATTTCGCATGCCAATTATCTCTATATATAAAAATGAATGTTTCTTTGTTTGTTTGTAACCGTATACGTTCCTATACCATTCATCAGATTGCGATGAAACTTTGGTCAGTTGACCGCACACCCACGAAGGTTTCTGAATTAGTAAACAATATCTGGCACGCGAATCGTTGCCATTCGAATTCGAACGTTTGCAGTTTCCGGTGCGACTCACATTTGCAATGACCATCAACAAAGCACAGGGACAATCGCTACAAGTGTGTGTACTAAATTTGAAAAATCCATGCTTCACATTTGAACAGCTGTATGTGGCCTGCTCAAGCGTTGGAAAACCTTCTGATTTATTCGTGTATGCACCAGACGGAAAAAAAAATTGTGTATCCAAAAGCACTTCAATAAAACACATACACTTTCTTTCTTTGAGTGGCATTGCAACGCATGCCGGCTACAGCTAGTTACTTAATAATTATTTAGTTGTTTCAGTCAAAAAACAGATTTTTTTTTTAAAAATTTCCATGAAAAATCAACGACAGCAGAGAAGAATAAAGAAAGGAAAAAAACCCACTTCCTTTACCATTTGCTGTCTCTCTCTGTTCCCTACTCTACACGACTAAGTGGGTATCAGGGTTTAGAAAAGCACATTCATGGCATCTGAGGTTGACAGAATGAATAATTGGTGCTCATAACCCACTACACACCACTGCTATTAGCCAACCATAGCTGAGTTTCTTTTTCGTTTTCTTCATCAAATCGCATTCCGACATATAAAGAGTGTGATTTATTGCTCGAAACAATGCAAGTTCATTCAATTCGACTGCTTTATTGCAAGTAATGAGTGTCGAAGCGGAATTCCCTAATAAAAGCGCCTAGTCCGTTGAGGCTAAGTCCTGAAGCAATTTTCTTGCTTCAATGAAGTTTTTTTTATGGTTTGGTCGCTCCAAAACGATTTCTTGATTAAAAAAAATAAATCTCAGCTCTTTTTTTTTTATTTGGTAAAAAACAAATCTACAAAAGAAAACCTGAATTAAAATTAAAACATTATTGGAAATTTTCTTACTGATTAGCTAATTCTGTAATTTTCCCAGAAAAGTTAGGCTTAAGAAATCAGTCCGTCTGTAAGTTCGCAACTGTGTTTATTTCTGTGTTCTCTAACTATTTTTGAACTGATAAATAATCTTGTTGAAACCTAACAGTCATACTGAAGGACAAAAGAAGATGTATATTTCATATTTGAAAATTTTCAGGCTTTATTCTTAATGAAAACTTTTAATTTACGAGCGTTTCATATTGTGGATTCTTGGTGTGAATCCTGATGTAACTGACAACACTTGTTTCTTAACACTCTCTGTTATTTCTCCCTTGCAGTCAAGAAAGGCGAAGTGAATCTGCACTTTTCCCGTGACAGACAACTCAAATGCCTTCTCATAATGGCAATTTTCATGTCAGTTACTGCAGCTGCAGACGTTGCAAGAAACAAAATAAAAGATACAGCTTTTAAAGAAATTTTTTTTTGGACACTTGTCAGACAGAACCAACCTTTTACCCACACAACAGTCTCGTTCTCATCTAATTCCATTATTTAAATCCTTCGTTGAAAACAGTTATTTAAAAGTCATTATTTAGGTCCTTTGAAATCTTTAGATCTCGTCTGTATAAAAAGGAAGTTTGCGTTTGTAGAAATAAATTTTTATTTTTTTCCCTCAAAAATTTTTATATTAATGATGAATAATACTTTCTGTTCCAAAAATAACTTCTTAATATAAGTTTCTTTAATATATCCTGTAAATAATTTCCTGTAAATAACTTTCTTAAATGTCTTTTTTTTAACTCGAACATTCTTCTTTCTACAAATTAATAACTTGTGTTTCAAGATAACTGTTCCAAAATTGTTCAATTCACATACAAAAGAAATTAACTAATGTTATTTATTTTTTTTTTTACGGTTTTTATTTTTCATCAATTAAAAAAAATCCCTGTTTTAAACATTTCCATATAGAGTAGGTTGTAGATTAAATATTATTACGTAATTATTACATTACATATGAGAACCTAATTCCTCTGGTATCATAATAGCGATTGTGGCGCCAGGTATATTACAGCGGTACAAACTGAAACTAAGTCATTAACCATGATTCAGCAAATTTCATGAGTTCATTATTCTACGAACAGCAGAAAAATTAGTTGACATGTCGAAGAAATTAATTTTCTAATTTTGAGTTTCATTAAGTTTGTTTTGTTTTGTTTTTTTTCTTTGTTTTTTGTTTTTGTTTTTTTAATAAAGAAATTTTAAAAAAGTTTCTAGTTATACTAATGAAATAAAATTCAAGAAAGTATAAAATTAAAAGTTAATTTTTGAATTGAAATTATATTGAGAAATTTTATTGAATCCAGAGTCATTAGGTGTCGTTTTATTATGGTTATTTCTGCAAAGAATTTTGTTTTCTCTCTGCAACATAACGAATAAGGATCATTATTCTTTCTAATTATTTACACTAGCAATTTTTATTTAATATTTGAGCGTTTATTTTGAAAGTGGAATTTGCACACATTACTACAGTTAACAAAAAAATCTTGAAAATGGACTTAGGCTACTTTCGAAATAAACGGCTCATTTCTTGTTTAAGCTGAATTAAATTCAACGAGATGAGGACAACAAAAAGTTGCAAAAGCAACTTAAAAAGAATGAAAATTGGTCTTTCGACAAACGAGACAGTCTATAAGAATATGAACTAATAGAAATAAGCAAGTAGGTGGATTTTATTTCAAAATTAATAATTAGAATTGATTCACTTAGATTCATTTAATTGTTAATTAAGTGAATCTAAGTGAACTGAATTAACAATAATTATTGTTTTAGAATTAATAATTGCTAATTATTAATTGTTAATTAAGTGAATCAACAATTAATAATTAACAATTATTAATTGTTGATTTACTTAACAAGGCACCACTGCGCTTCCGATGTATGTATTATGTACAATTTAATTAATTGTTCACTTAGATTCGATGTTTTAAATAAAAATATTTAAATATAGTAAGTTACTATGATGATGATGATGTGTATTTAATACACATATATCTCTCTCATCAATTTAAATAAAAATCATTCTTAACAATAAAATTGTATGCAAATTAAAATAAAGCTTCTAACATCCTCAGAAACAATTTCTGATAATAAATTTGTAGTTTGTGATTTTATGTTTTTGTTCTCAATGAAGTTAAATTTTATAAAGAAGTTTTGGGAAAGAAAACAAAAGTAATGATATTCTTCCTTCAACAAATAGAAGTAAATGAATATCGCACTCTATATCAAAATTTAGTATTTATTTGCTCTGAAAATACAAAAAATTTGATAAACATTTCCTAAATTATGCTATCATTTTACAACCTTCAAGTGCGATTAAATACCTATAAAATATGAAACTTATAAAATGTAGAATTGTGTATTATGTCAGCCTTCCCTAAAACAGAATATTCATAAAAAAAAAATAAGATTTTTCAAGCTAACATCACATTTTTTCATTAGCATTAGAATACAATGCATTAAAATAGGATTCCTCTGATAGAATAGCTAACATTCACGTCAAAATATTAAAAAAAAATTCACCTCAATTTACAATCGACCAGTGCTGACTCATTCACAAAGATTCTAATCAAGCCAGTCCCCTCAAGCACAAATACTGCTTAAATTATAAAGCTTAATACTGAAAATAATCGAAGCTAGCATGAGTCTGCGAAGCAAATTGCTGAATTGATCAGAAGTAATGTTGATAGCTATAAAAGCAAATTAACTTGAACGAGAGTTAGCAGAATGGCCTATAAATAAAAATGCTGTAAAATCAAATTTATCTCCAAATGAAATTTGTGTTTTAAAAGAAAACAAATAATAAAGGAAATTGTATTTTACAGATTTGATTAATAGTATATTTAAGAATGATTAAGTTGAATTGATTTAACATATTTGCAAAACACAAAATAAACCTGAATAGTTTTGCTGAATTTACAGTATTAAGATCTACAGTTAATTGCTATTAATATTTCAGCTTTTGAAATATTCCAGTTTAGGATTTTTCTGAATTTAAGATTGTAGAGTGTAATAGTAATTAAATATGTCATTTGTTGCAGCAATTATAATAATAGTATATTTTATTTTATAATTTTTATATTATTTATTTTGATATTTCAATAAATTTATTATTAAATTACTATCTAAATTATTAACTTATAATATAGGGTATATAAGTCATATTTATATATATTTTTATAAGTAGCTTTAAATAGTTCAGATAATATTAAAAATAATATTATTATTTCATTTGTTATTCGTAAATTGTTTTCATTATTTTTGTTTTGTTTTGTTTAACTAATTTGTGGTGGATTCGATTAAATTAATATTTTTCTTAGCCTTTCCTATTCGCATTTATTTAAAGCCGATCAACTTAAAGCGAACCACAAATGTCGCTTGAAGGTCATGTTTTTTTCTTCCAAAATATTTCTGATTGAAGTTATAAAAACAAAAGACACTGTTTTTTCGAAACTTACTTATATATTAAAAGATTAAGCCTGCAAAGAGATGATAAGACTTAAAGGATTGAGACTTACATAATGGAATTTAATTATTTTATTTTTAATTTTAGAAATAGTTTAAGCTCTAATAATTCTCAAGTTATTAGAGAAATTTGAGTATTTCTAAATCTAATTAAAAGTATGGAAAACCACAAACCTTAAAAGAATTAAGTGTTGTTTCGCAGACTATTGCATCGTTCTTTGATATTCAAATTTGCACATTCAGTCATTTCCATGAAACAACCGCAATAAGCTTCGTATTTTAGTATTTTCATTTTATTAATCTTTAATTAAATCATAACTTTATTTGTTTATTATCATAAAAGTACCTGTCTATTAAAAATTAAAAATTTACGAGATTAATGTGATTTGCATATAGTTATATTCATAGTTAATTATTCACTAATCCAACTTATTTGAAGAAAGATAACTATATGGTAAACAAAGACTTGATAAAACCAGGCAATCATTAATTAGCGAGTGTATTTTGCTATTTCTGAAATGAAATTTATTCAAATTAAAGTTAATCATCACTTTGCTAAGGTAGTTTTAGGCTTCTGAAAAACGCCTTAGGGGTTGTGCATTAATTACGTGAGATCAAAAGGGGGAGGGGGGGTCCGGCAAAATCTCACCAAATCTCACCAATGGGGAGGGGGAAGGGTCAATGAAAATCTCACGTCAACTTTTTCATTCAGAAAATATACGTATTATAATAGATTACAACATTTTGTAATATTGACTTTTTGAACTTTTTTAATTTTTTGACTTTTTTAAATCTCACGTGAAGTAGGGAGGGGGGGGGTCCCTCCACATCTCACCAAATCTCACCAAGGGGGAAGGGGGGGTTCAAATTTTTTAAAAAACACCTCACGTAATTAATGGACGGCCCCTTATAACCCCGGTTTGTCTGTCTGTCTGTAGACACATATCCCACAATGCTTCGCAACAGCTTCTGTTAGCTCAGTTGTTAGAGCGTCGTGCTAATAATGTGAAGGTTGTGGGTTCGATCCCCTCATGGGCAATTCTTATTCTTCATGTTTTTTCTCCCCATTTTAAATCTTTTCACAGTTTCTGAACTTATGACATTACGAGATATTGGTTATGTAATCCTTTAGAATTGGGATTTTGATAACTAATTTATTTTCTCTAAAATTAGTATCATATTGTTCAAAGTAGATACTTAGGAAGCGACTGTTTTAGGATTTCTTGAATGTTGTATGTGGCCTATTAGCTCAGTTGGTTAGAGCGTCGTGCTAATAACGTCGTGGGTTCGATCACCTCACGGCCAATTTTTATTCTTCATTTTTTTCTCTCCATTTTAAATCTTTTCACAGTTTCTCAACTTAAGTTTTTTTTTTTTTTTTAATCATTATTAGGAATTCAATGTATTAACAAGGTTTGAGTTAAGAATGACGATTATTCCATATAAATAGGGGTGGATAAGATAGCATGGGGTCGCATAGAGACTCGCGCGCGCATTTTCCAGACCTACCCGGCGCAGTCTATTCTAAAGTAAAGGTGACTAAGAAGTCATTGCGAAGCACTATGATTGGTTTTCTAATCATTATCTCTACATTGTTGTTCTCTTTAGATAATTAATTGGTTGTTTTGAAATAACGAAGAACGTAAACCAATCGACGAGAACAACTGCTTCCCCTTTGGTTCTCTGCATAGCAGTAGCGTCGTACAGTGAAACCAACTAACGGGGGCACTTTTTCAGAAATCAACATTATACTAAAATCAAATCAAATATTACTATTATAATTATTATTATTATTAACACAATAAAAATTCCAATATACTTTAATAACTGGAAATTATTCTAGTACTCTATACCAAAATAATAAGATAACCTTAGAAAATTAAAAACCTTAAATCTATACTATCCAGATAAGCACAACAGCTATGCAGGAAAAAAATTCACAGTAACTAACTTGGCTGATCAATAATGCTAGCAAATAGAGGCAAAGATTCTAGGAAAATATAAAAGATGAGTACTCGAAATAAATTATCAATAATAAAACGGAAGAAATAGGGATTACATCTCTCTACTCATTATATATTTTTCTTTCATTCCATCTTGTAAAAATTAAAGAAAAAGAGAACATCAGAAAAATAAAGTTGTTTT
>JAFIDM010000004.1:22623431-22725130 GCA_023159025.1 Thereuonema tuberculata | reverse complement strand
TAGTTACGTAGTTTCTTATAATTCAAACAGAAGTTCCTTTCTTATTTTCATTTAAACGCTTTTGTTCACATTAATCTTATTAATTAAGAGATATATCAGATAGGCCAAAATTCTAGCAATGCCATTATTTTTTTTAATTAAATTTAAAATCTTTTCATTTTAACCTTTATTCTATTTTAACTTTCTTTAATGTTGGAATATATTATTGACACATTGCTGCTAGCGTTTTTCTTAACCGCCGTTGGATATAAATGGTTTTGCAGGAAAAGTGGAAAAAGAAATTTTCCCATTTTCTGTCGAGACCCATTCTTGTGAAGGCTTCAATCGGTCTGAAATAATTCCATTTCCATTTCCTGAATTTAAATTAAATTTCTATTTAAGCGTTTTTTTGTCGAAATTCATCCAAGTTTGATGAAAATCATTTTTTCTTATGCTTTACTGCTATTAAATTGTCCGGCAACTTTAAAAGCAATTGGAGAAATCTTCTAAAAGTTTTATATTGTAATAAAAAAAAGCGCTCAGTCCATTTTAGGGCCTACTGAAAAATTTAAGAATTTAAAGTTACAATAACTTCTTTTTATACATTTAATTTTAATTTATTTTTATTTTGTTTTGTTTTGTTTTTTCAAATTTGGGATTTCTTGTAGAAAGACTTTGAAGTCATAGTCTGAAGTTTTGGCTTCCAATAATATTTTTTGTTTTGGTTTGTTTTTTTTGTCTTTTTGTTTCCACAACTTATTCCATGCCTTTCTTAAACGAGATTTTGAATCAAAGCCATAAAGTAAATTTATGCGTCTGAAATCTTTTCTAAAATGCCAACCGCATATGCATTCGGTGAAATGAAAACTGGAATTCAATCAAATAAGGGCGCTTGAATGTTTTTTCCAGCGAGCTAAGTCAATCCTCTATGGGACAAATCTATACCTTAAATTCGCTTAGGAAAGGAGTTTTCTTTTCTTCCTTTACAGCGTCATCAGTAATTCATGGACGGTTGCGTTCATTTCGGCGTCTTTCGTAGTTATTTTAATCTTTGAAATTTTTAAATCTTTACTTTAAATTGAAAACCTTTCGGACTTCTGCTTTTGAAAGGCAGAACTTAATAAGAAATCAATGTCATGTTTACATAGAGAGATGACCTATCAAAAATATGAAGGAAAAAAAATAAAATTTATTTTATTTAAATAAAAATGTAAAAAGCCTGCCTTGTTTTGACTTACTCGTATAAATTTAATAATGTTGAATATTTACGATAACTGAATAATCAACTGAGAAAAAGGACATATCCAAAACTTCCCACAATGTTATTATTGTATCATTATTTTTAATTAAAATAGATTTTAATTGATGCCGCAGCCAGAAATGAAAATGTTTTTCATCTCTTGTTGAAAAAAGAAAAGTTTAGAGATCATCCCAAATTCTTTTTCATCATACGCTATCTGATAAAAAAGAATTTACATTAAAAATAGGATCTTTTCTTTTGAGATAGAAAGAACTTAGTTGGATTTTTTAAACCATTATTGATGTCAGGATTGTGTTTTTGTTAGTATTATTAGCGACCCATTTGGGAGGTATTGTAATAGCGACGAAAATCGGTAGCTATTGCGCTTCTCCTGTCCGTCCGTGTCTGTCCACTGCTAACTACTCCCGAACGGAAGGTCGGATCGACAAATGGATTTCACGATCGTATTCAGAGGCCCAAACACTGTAGGAATCGGGTATTTTCAGGGCCAGCGTCCCCCCCCCCCCCCAATGTTCCAGATATTTGGCATTGTTTTCATTGCACCCTCTTAACACTTCCGAACGGAAAATCGGATTTCATCATCGCGTTCAGAGACTGAAACAACATTAAAATAGGGTATTTTTAGTGGACAACCGCCTCCCCCCCCCCCCGTTAGAGATATTTGGCATTGTTTTCATTGGATTTCTGCTATTAGCTTAAATGTAAAAAAAAAAAATCTCATTTCAGTTGTCAGCTGTAGAGTGATCGGTAAGTTCTCGGAATCATATGCTGAATGTTGTCGGTTCGAAACCGTGTATCTACTGTTGTTTTGTTTTTGTTTTTCTTTCTTCTTCCTCTTCGTCTTCTCTTAATCTTTTTTCTCAATATCCGAGTGGACTTTTTTTTTGGTTTTGTTTTTTCCTTCTATTCCTACCGTTTTGTTTATTTTTAACCTAACTTTTCTTTTTGATTTTTCCTTACGTTAATGCACTTCCTTTATTATCTATTTTGAATTTTTTTTAATATTATGGATCGCCCTTAAATTTATGCTTTGACACAAAATTATATTCCATTGTTTTAATCTAAAAATCTTTTGTCTCTTGCTTCTTTATTACAGCGAAATAAATACTGCAATAAAGAATACATATAAATCTAGAACTCGACATTTCTAGATTTACATATACTTTCGTTTAACTTATGTACAATTGAATAAGAATATTCCTTAGGTATGTATGTTGAATTGCCCGAAGCATCAGAATAATTGAAGTAAGTTAAAGACTTCTAGCCTGCTTAGACCGAGCAAGAATTCATCTCCACTTAAATAAACTCAATAACAAGGTAAAGGAACAGAGCCAAAAGGCTTTAATAAGTTTTCACCGCTAGCAGATAAATTTATTACATAAAGTTTCCGCTGAATAATTTTACAGTATTTACACAAACCATCAACGAGCTGCTACGGCACTGATAATTCGCCATATTGCAATCATATTAAATGTTCACCGTTAAGAATTAATAGCAAAATCATAAATTAAACCGAACTTCAAAGAAAATGACTTTCTTTGAACATTATCTTAATAAAAGTAATATAAGGAAGTGTAATTAGTCATTTATTGGAGAAGATGTACAATTACGGGATCGTTATTAAATATGAACTCGTATAATTACCCATAAAACTGCTTCAGTTTTGGCAATTAGGATTTGAAACATCCCTGAACAAAGCTACCAAGCCTGTAATTGCTCTTCCATGCTAAGCGTTCAAAAAATACCAGATTAAATGAGTACTTATTGGCATTAAAGTTTTTGTGTTTTATGGTTATTAATACGCTAAGCGATGCAATTTAAAGTGATCACCATAAACTACTTTTATTTACCTCTCTCTCTCTAATGGTTTATTAAATACTCATCAACACATAATCTACCAACATAAAATGCATCAGTTCGAACAGTAACTTTGTCATAAATTTAAATATTTATATATTTATATATTAATATTTATGTTAACATGAATATTAACATTGGTCGCTTAATGAACATTTGTATATTATATTCCAATAATCATCGTTAAAAGCTGATTTTTTTTTTTTTTTTTTTTTTTTGTTAAACTAAATGAAGCTTTATATCCAACATTCCTGAATCATCAAAATAGCAAATTAAATGAAAGAAATACTCAAACTCCACATGATACCGATATTTCGTCTTTACTTATCGTACAGACTTTTACTAGGTTTTTATTTAAATACAGAAAAGGAACAACGATTCACAATTGAACAAAACTAAATCATAACAAATGTATATCAAAAATTAACAATAAAACATGACCTTCCAAACAAACCTTACCAAACAAAATAATCTAATAACAAAGGAAGAGAACAACAAATGTATATCAAACAGTAACAATAAAACATAATCTACCAAAAAAAATTACTAAAACCGGAGAGACAATTATTTGAATTGCAAAATTTCTTTTAATCTCTTATTCTCCATTAAGAATTTTCTATAAATTCCTAGTGATATTCCACTTACTTTTAGAGATTTATTCTTATTGAAACAAATGCAGCAAGACTCTAATATTAATCCAGACCCCGTCGTACATCTGATATATGATAATCAGGATGAGAGCAAAAGGTTTAATATAATAACAAGAGATTAAAAGAAATTTTACAATTCAAATAATTGCTCTCCGGTTTTAGTAATTTTTTTGGTAGATTATGTTTTATTGTTATTATTTGATATATACAGTAAACTCCGGATTATCCGCGGACCTTTAAAATTTTTTTTAGACATTTTAAAAATTTTTAAATCTAGAATAAGGTAAACAATAAAAGAGGCTAACAAAGTAAGTGAAGATAATTTTTTTAGACAAACAATTTAAAGAACAAAATTGTGGGCGGAGCATAGGCTTAGGTTACACTAAATTACGGTATAGCCTTCCCCTTCTACATACACGTCAGACAGCTGAATTGTCAAATAAGCCACCAACTTGATTTTTTATTATTATTATTTTGTAAATTTCTTGCAGTTTGCGAGTGTGATTGCCATTTCAATGTAAATAAAACATGTTAAAAGCATTTTTGTGTTGATTTTCGTCCTTTTTCTTCCTATTTCGGATTATCCGCAGTTGCTATGTCATCCAATTGCGCGGATAATCGGAGTTTATTGTCTTTGTTGTTCTCTTCCTTTGTTATTAGATTATTTTGTTTAGTAACGTTTGTTTGGAAGGTCATGTTTTATTGTTAATATTTGATATACATTTGTTATTATTTAGTTTTGTTCAATTGTGAATAGTTAAATAAAAAACCAAGTAAAAGTCTTTATGATAAGTAAAGACGAAATATCGGTATCATGTGGAGTTTGAGTATTTCTTTCATTTAATCTTGCTAAATAAAGCTTAAATCTAGCTTATCTATTCTTTTTAATTAGTCTACAAATTAACTACAACACACCATTATATTATAGATTCACGTGCAAGCAGACGTCTTCCAAAACACGAACTTCATTTTTTCACTTTTTTTACATCCTTGTAATACTCGAAAATAGAATAAAAGAAAAACAATCGGTAACTTTATAATTCGTTAAGCAAAAGGAAATTCCTAAGAATATTTTGCATTGTTGTATCAGTAATGAAAAATAAGGGTCTAAATTTATTTTTAAATTAAAAAAAAAATCCAGGCTATCTTTTTTTTTTTCATATTTTAAATATTTCGATAACTGGAGAAATCATAAAGAATCCACAGCTTCTATACAGAGTATTTTATGTCCGTAGCCTACATATGAATTCTTGACAGTGGTTTCTGTTTATACCTCGTACGCAGCATTACAGACAGGGATATTTGTGTAGATCATTGCAGATAATTAACAGTAATAGTGATTTATAGTTTTCTGTTAATGGTGTTAATAATTAATAGTGCTAATTGAACGTCGTTTGTTTTGGTTATGGAAAAAAAAATCGCTTACATCAAGTTATTGTTAATTGGGACACTCTTCCATTTCAGATTCTATCTTCCTAGAAGCATGATCTCAACGACTGTGAGATTTTTCCAGTGAGATCTTAACAATCCATGGAATTTCAGCTTCTGTCTGGTAATGCAGTACCGACATATACAGAAGGAATATGTAGTTTCTATATTCTCTGTACAGGTTGAAATTTTAATGATAGATACACGATTTTGAAAAATACTAGAAATTGATTCAAATGCTGTTTTTGACTTTGGGATAAATCTAGCCAAAAGAGGGTGAAATATAAAAGAAACATACAATTTAATTGGAAATTTTCCAGACATATCTTTGAAAACTGATACGCCAATGAAAAGTTTTCTTGTTTCATTAAACTTTTACTTCCTTTTTTTTACTTACGTTTTCCTATAGGTAATTTATCTTATTGAAGTTTTTTTGTTTCAACGTATATATCATCTGTTATTTACATAATTAATGAACTATGTAAAGGGCAAATTAGTTTCTTGTGAATTATTCACAAAAGGGAAAAGAAGAATTTTTTCAATGTTTGGTTTCTCTTAAAAATTCATCTTTCAATTTCCTTTTCTTCCGAGTATCTGAATTTCTCTGTTGTTTGTCTTGGATTCATTGTTTTTTTCTGGAGCTTTGGGAAGAAGATGGCCCCAGGATTCGATGCAATATCTCCATTGTCAGAAAAGATTATTTTTTAAAATAAGAGAATTTGCAAGTTTAATTTGACTTTTTTTTAACGGAGTTTTCAATAAAGATGTAGAATGTCGATAACAAATGCTCTAAATCAAAATATGAAAAAACTTTTATAGTTTAAAATAGCAGGATCGATGCGACTGTTAACTTTTCATTCAGTCTTGTTTTTTGTTTAATTTGCTTTTTATAATAGTTTCAAGGAGACACTTATTTGAATAATTTCTTTATTTGAAGATGGGCATTGTAAGAATAATAAGGAAGAAGAAAGAAGTCCACAATTCGTTTCAGTTAAACTTTATTGAACAAATTGTGTATACTTCTGAAAGTAAGCCATTAATCTTCTTGCTCATCGTTATCCAAGATTTGATTGATTGATTGATTGATTTGAAAGGGATGTGCATATATCCATGCAGAATTGCAGCTTTTAGGCCCATTGTACAATCCCTAACAAAGGCCATAGACAGCAGAAAGGAAAAAGAAGGAAAAAAAGAAAAGATCCATGTCTGCCCGGGATTCAGACACATTAACCTTAAGTTAATAGGCTACCACCTAGACTCCACGGCTGGATCTGAATATCTCATTCTCCGAAGATAATGGAAGAAGGTTTTTATATGCTGGAAATATGAAATATAAATGAAATATAAAATGAAAATTTTTCAATTTTTGCAATCATTTTTATTTATTCGAATACTTTTAAGTTTTATTAATTTAATAAATAAGATTTTATTAACTTTTCCTTTTTTAAAAAAAAATTAACTGAATAAGAGTCAGCTACTACGTTCTTCTTTAGTAAAACTTACTTAGGATTGTAAGACGCTTTTCTTCACAGAATCTAATTCCCAGCGGACGGCAGAGGAGTCCTTTAGAACATTTTCTAAATTGAGCAACGGTTATTAAATCTGGCGGTCTCTGTCTGAATCAATAACTAACCACTTCAAAACTGTTTTCCTTAGCGACTATCATGTTCCTGTTATTCTACCCACTTCGAAATAAGAAACAAGATAAATGGACAACAAAATTACTGACTTGGCTTTTGTTGTTACTATAACAGGATCCGCCTCTGATCGCTCCGATATGCTGTTTTCTTCCTGCGTCCTTTCATTAACTATATTCTATTTCTTCATAGTTAATAAGTTTTAGCATTAGTTTAATATTAATCACTAAATTTGATTCTTAACATTAATTGCAAATGGATTATTGTTTTATATTTTTTTTTCTTCATATGAAATATGTCCTTTAATAAGCAGTTTTGAATCAAGCTGTAACCAGCAGTCAGAATAATGCGTTCTTTATATTTCATATACTCAGAATCAATAACGGATTGCTTTAAATAATACAGAAAGTGGTATTCAAGAAAAAAATTTTTTTCATTGATCGTGTTATTATTAATAAATAAATAAAGAATATTATTTTTCTTAGTAGAAAGTGAATATCATCAAATCACTCTGTATTTGTATGATAGACAGAGTTCTTTTATGTCTTTTCTATGTGGGTCCTTATCACCTTGAAATCAGCGAGTGTAAGTGGCAAAATTCCCTTACCGTGAATTTCTCCAAATAGTCTTAAGTTAATCCTGGATTAGCTGCAATTGAATCCAATGAGTTATGACATTAGTTAATACCATTTAGAGAAAGCGATATTTAGAAAAACATTCGAACTGAACATTGATGTCTAAAAGGCATATTAATCCTTGTAGCTAAATGAAATTTTCTACTGCTTGCTTTAGACAATTTATAAATAAACGAGGAAATTGTTTCTTTCTATGTAATTTTTACGACATTAAAAAAAGGAAAAATAAATTACAAGGAAAGTAGGTTTTTAAGTACTTTCAAGAATTTCTCATTGTATTTTAATTTCGTCAGAATGTTGGTGTTTTGTATAATAAATAATTTACTTAGCTTTTCATTAACTTCTATTTCACTTTTCAAATTGATACATGAAAAAAAAAAACATGAATTTATTACTAAAGTAATATTTTTTAAATAAAATAAATTGAATTTTTTTAGAAATTTATGAAGGTCAATTCAAATAAATAATCGGGCGAGAAAATCAAAAACAATTCAGGAAATTAATTTCGTAGCGATTTTAATAAATTAGCGCGAAGTTTATAAAAGAGGCCATTCTGTATGAAATGTAAATGATAAACTGAAATATTTTTAAAGGAAAAAAAGATACATCTTAAACCTATTCAAGATATTTGGTGATCAAGTTTATTGCAGTATCATTTGCAATAGATAAGGTAGTTGAAGCAAATCTGGCCAATGCTTGTAATATGGCCACATTGCCAACCTGCCGTTAATTGAAAAGATATCCAATAGATAACGCTAGAATATTAAACTATGAAGTAGAAAGTGTATATGGCTACCACAGTTTGCAGGATAATGTAATCACAGAGCCCAGGGAACCCCGTCGTTTGAGTTTTGACAACGAATCGAGAATCTGTTATGGAGTAATATTGTTGTTATTATAATATTATTGTTGTTGTTGTCTTTTATTTCCTTGCATGCAATTGATGATTATTGTTCATATATCACTTGCTGTAGTTATTCTAAGTTCGTTCCAGACACCCAATGCTTCTTTAATTAAACTGATAATTAAGAGATTTTTCCAGATGGGCTGTAATCAGGTAAAATGGCCGCAGTAGGCCATATTACTAGAACGAGGAATGTATTGGACTCATAAAAGACGATAAATCTGTATTTATTTGCTACACATATACCCATGATTGATATTTTTTATATTCTATTAGCTTTGATCATTTAATGATTTTTTTTTCTAACTCTATGGATACACATATGATCTAAATTGCAACTTTTAAATAATTTTTGTTGTAGGCCCCTGGAAAGTTAATAATTATCTGTGTGAAAATTTTAATGAAGTCAAGACGCATTTTACTTTCAACCCAAAATTATTAATCATTAACAAAAAAATATTTTCCTAAAATAAAGAGATATTTTTGAATTTGGCCACATTACCTTCACAAGGGCATATTACCTGCACAGTGCAAGCTTTTTCAAAGATTGAAAAACAGAACCTTTGGGTTTTAAAAAAATCTTGAAATATTTTTTTTATACGCCTAAAGAGCCAAAGTTCTTGTCTACACATTTTTTTTTTTAGTGAATACCATAATCATGAAAAAAAAATATTCAAATTAAGGTGGCCATATTATCTTCAGATATCTTATTTCTATTCCATTATATGCACAGTGTGATAAACATCAATTTGTCACATATGTAAAAATATGAAATTGATCGTGAAATATCGTTGTCCCAGTTCCATTCCACTTCTAAGTAGCGATAATCTTTAATTAAAAAGGTTATAATCATGTAGAATAGATACTTAGTTTTCATTATTAATTTTATTAACGTTACTTTTCTATTTGCTTTTTAACATTATCAGGCAAAATATCTATGTTTCAATTTCATATTTTGACGTCCCTACAATGAATGCATTTCGTTGTTCTACTCTAATATCTTTATATTTAATGTGATATGTTATTCTAGAATTGAATCGTGTGGGAATAAAAACTGTAAAAATATTCACTATCAAACTTCTAATGTAGACGTTTCGTTTTATTGATGAAGTCTTATGGAGAAGAGTGTTAAGATTATTGCTTTGTAAATTAATTTTAAAGGCTACTGTATGAAAACAACTACTATTCACATACAGTTCCAGCAATAATGCAGTGCCTTTCCGGCATAGCCTTATGGTCAAGGTTATAATTCCCATTTAAAGAGAGAGTTTGAACTTGAATTCCTCTATGATGACTGTTTGTGTTTTCTCTGTGCCCAAATTTTCTTCATATGTTCACTGTGTTGTTTCTTACGCTCCGCTGTCCATTTACATCCCCGCCCCTTCTGTGTTGTGGTGTCAAATGTATGTTTTTTTGATAGTGTTCCTGAATTTCTTTCTATCTTCTGCATCATCTATTGTCATGTGTGCTGTCTGAGATCCTCCTCGACTTCATTTATCCATTTCGTTTTTCCCCTGCCTAAGTTGATGACCTCAAGAATCCGTCTTGAAATTCTGTCTTCGTTCATCCTGTGAATATGTCCGTAGAACTGCATTCTTCTTTTCCTGAATGTATTCGTAATCCTATTAGCGTGTCTATAAATTTCTGATGCTGGTCTCTTCATCCAGATTCCCTGTTCCTGTACCGGTCCCAAGATTTTCCTGAGAATTTTTCTTTCTTGTTTCTCTATTTCTTTGATTTTTGCTTGTCCACCAATTTGTGTCGTTTCAACATCATATAGTGCCTCAGGAAGTACGACAGTGTTGTAGTGTCTTAATTTTGCGTTAATGGATATGGACTTTTTGTTGTAATAGTTCCACGGGAGTTTGTATGCTCTTTGTAGTTTTCTTATTCTTTCCTCATTGGCCCTCAGGTTGATCCCTGATGGTTGGATAATTTCTCCTAGGTATTTAAAATGCGGTACTTGTATAATTTTCCCGTGGGTTGTTTCAATAGGTAATTTGTCTTGTGGCACTCTTTCTATATATTGCGTTTTCTCATATGAAATTCGCAAGCCAATTTTTCGTGCAATTTCGTGTAGTTTTTCTACGGCGTTTGTGGCCTCTTTTCTATTATTTGTGAAGATTGCGAGGTCATCCGCAAATGCTAAGCACTTCACATGGAATCTGTTCTCTTTTTTATGCCAATTTGGATTCCTTTGACTTCTTTTTCCCATGTTCTGATAATTTTCTCAAGAAGGATATTAAAGAGCAACGGCGAGAGCCCGTCACCCTGTCGCACTCCAGTATGGATTTCAAATGGATCGGAGATTTCCCCCAAGTATTTAACCTTGGAGGTTGTGTTAGTTAACATCTGTTGGATGATTGCTCTTGTTTTTCTGTCGATGTCGAATTCTTCCAATGTGTTGAAGAGGATCTCTCTGTCTATGGAGTCGTAGGCTTTCTTAAAGTCTACAAAAGTGACCACCATGTTTCTGGTGTTTCTCATCTGGAGAATCGTTTTAAGATTCCAGATCTGTTCTATGCAGGAGCGTCCCTTGCGGAAACCAGCCTGGTATTCTCCTATCTGTGGTTCAGCTTGTTCTTCTAGTCTATTCAAGAGGACTTTTGAGAGAATTTTGTAAGTGACTGGCAAGAGTGAGATACCCCTGTAGTTATTCGGATCCGTTTTGTCCCCTTTCTTGTGTAGTGGGTGGATGATTGCGCATTTCCATTCCGCAGGGATCTGTTCGGTTTCCCAAATGTCTAATATGATCCTGTGGATTCTTCCCGTTAACTTTTCATCGCTTAATTTCCAGAGTTCTGCAATAATTCCATCTTCTCCTGGGGCTCTGTTGTTTTTCAGTACCTTGATAGCTTCTACTATTTCCTTGGTGGTTGGTGGTTCAGCCTCGGGATTTGGTGTGGATGTTTTGAAGTGGATATCTGTGGGACCCTCGCAGTTGAGAAGTTTGTTGAAGTAGTCAGCGAGGATTTGGCAGTTATTCTTCGTGTTGGTTTCTAGTGAGCCATCTGGTTTCTTGAAGCAAAGATTGGGTGGCTGGTATCCTATGGTATATTCTTTAAAAGTCTTATAGAAATTCCTGGTGTTATTTTTCTTAAAATCTTGTTCTATTTCCTCTAATCGCCTTTTGTCGTAAATTCATTTTTCCCTCCGAATTGTTTTTGATGCTTGTTTTCGGATTTCCAGGAATTGTTGCCATTTTTCTGATGTTTTGTTACTATTCAAGTTTTTCCAGGCTTTCACCCTTTCATCAGTTGCAAGGTCACATATTGTATTCCACCACCTGTGTTTTCTCTTTTTGGGAGGTTGTCCCAATTTCAATGTTGATTTGAGGACGTCCGCGAGTTCTGGCCAATTTGTGGTGTTTGTTTGACTGATTTCGTGTAAGATGTTTTGCTTGTTGAGTTTTAAGTATTCCGGGTCTGGTCTCAAAACTTTGTTCAGTTTTGGTTTTCTTTTGTTGGGTTGTAGCCTGGTCTTTATCTGTAAGAGATGGTGGTCTGATTATTTATTATTATTATTATTATTATTATTATTATTATTAAAAGTTACAATCCTACGAGGTTGTGTATCCAGTTTGTCTGTAGGTGCTGAATTACATGCAAGACAAATTATTATAAAGAAAGAAAAAATTAATTAATCAAAGTAAGTAACCAACTTAAGTTGATTAACTACAATCTGTAATTCATTTTTAATTTTATCAGATACAATATCTTAAATAATTATCAGTATTTTAAAAGTAAGATAATATTAATAGTTTCTTCATGAATGTGTAGGCTATTATTTCTTAAATTGTAAACGATTATTGAAAACAATTACAACACTATATAAAAAAATATAAATGAAATATACAAAGAATATGTAAAGGACCAATAAAATGTATCTTATGGAAAATAATATATACTTAACAAATTAATAATAAATATTGAAAAAGCATAAATTTTAGAGATTATTTCCAAAAATATTTAAAATTAAATAAGTACGGAAAATTATTTATTATTATTAAATAGTCTAATAATAATAATAGATTATTATTATTAAATAATCTATTAATAATTGTTTTCTTTTTCTTGTCCTACCCTTTGTTTGCATTTTGATGTAGTCTTGTATATCCTTAATTCATAAAATTGGAATCTGTTGAAGTGCTCTTAGAAATGCTAGTAAATAAAAATATTTGTGATTATCTATTTCTCTATTATTTAATAAGGAAGCAAGACTAGGTATATTTATTACTCCTTTTTAAAAAGTTAGATTCAAAACAACTATTGAAGACCGTTAACTTGGTAACGAAAGCTCGATAAACGCCATGACAACCAATGAAGCCGAGTACAAAAGGATTCTAAAATTATCATCACATTCTTTGAAGGAAAAATAAAAAAAAAAAAACAGGATGTGAAAAGAAACTTTAAAGAAATGGAACCAAACAAAGCTCAAAGAAAGACGTTTCCCAATTGATAAGAACTTCTCAGAGCTTTTCTCAGCCCAATTAATTAGCTTCCTTACCTCAACGAAGACGTAGGAGGGCAATTACCACAGGTAAACGCTGTAATTGGACCTTGAAAGATAGTTTATGATCCTCCTTCGGAATGCAATTAGTCTAATCAAGCGAAAGATAATCGTCAACGTGAAGATTAAACGGTTTAAAAGCCTGATTTTCAAAACTTTTCATAGGCTCTATCCATATTCATTAAAAACAGACAATGAAGTTAAGGAACTTGAGATATCTGTACAGTCGTATATTAGATAGGAAACGACCGTGTAATTAGCGTAGTAAATTGAAATATAAAATATTCTTTACAGTAGAATATATTATTACATATTACACAGTTGATAAGCTTCTGTAAGTTCTAAATATGCTAGCGCATACAAAAACTCAAAATTCCTTTCCTAAAACTTTAAAATTCACCGAACTTAAACTTTAAAAGTATATTTTTCTAAATATTCATGTTTATTTAATATAATGTCGTTGATTCCGTGAGTTCCATTATAATTTTTAGTTGTATATTGCGCATTATATTTAGAAAATAATTGTTTGTGCTAATTAACAATGTTTTAATTATCGGAAAGGGCCTATATTATTGGGTTGTTTTTTTCAAACTGCGAATTAAGATAACAACTATCTCACTTGTTTTTGTTTATGCAGCAACAACAATAGCATCATTATATTTCTTTTTTGGGTGTGGGTGTAAGTGCTTCCGTCATGAAAAGTTGAACTATGGAGCATCCTTTTCTTAAATGATATTCATTTCTGAGAGTGAAACGTATCAGAGTCGCCGGTATACAGCATTTGAGCTACTGGATTCTATTCAACAATAAATATTAAAGACCTCAAATAGCAGTGCTCACCTTCGCTGCTACTCAAATTCAGAACGCATAAACATTGAACAATAAAAATCTTATAAGGCTGTCCAACTGACCATTTAAACTTATTGATTTTTACATTAATTGTACTTGTATCTTAAATGATTACTTTTTGCTGATAGAATTCTTTAAATAAAACAAATAATTTACAAAACACTATTATTCATGATATTCTTTTTTAAATGTGATATTTTCCCTTGATTTCTGTCTTTCTTTACTTACGAGTTCTACGATACAATGAATATTAATCAATTTTTCAAATACTCTTCTATTTAGACAGTATTACAAAGTTGTTTCCTTTATCAATTTGTTCGAGATATTGCTGATAAAGTATACAATATTAAAAATGTCATATGCTTAATTTAGATAGAATTTTTTTACTTTAATTTAGATAGAATTGTTATTGAAATCTAGACTCAAACTTATTAAAATTATGTTCCTTTGAAAGCGTGCTTTCAAAATTACCAAATGCGACATAGACTATTTTAAATAAATGAAATTTCATCTCATTGGCTTTTCTGGTAAAGTTTTCATGGGATGAATTCGATTGTTCTGGCTTCAGCCATTTACAAGGCTTCAGGCCTTGAAGGAAGTAGTCTCAAAGAACGTCTTTAGTGTATTGCTACGTTGTACGGTCAACTAACAGAGGTTAATTGCTAGATCTCATTTGTGAAAATGTTCTGAAACTTTGATCCTGTTCTTCCCTTCAAGCTATGGTGTTCCGTTCGGTCATTAGAAGCCCTTATAATATAAGGTATCTGTTTCTGCCTAAGGTCAAAAGTGATTAAGGTTGAGATTATTTTGTTCTTGTTAACATCCCTTCCTCCAATTACTAAAAACGAAATCTTGCTGATTTTTGAATGTTAACATTACTCGTGCCACATACTCAGCTCACGAAAGCATCTAAGTTTCTTTTGATAACTTAGTAAACGAAGCTAACCAGCGCAAAAACTAAACATTTAAACTGAGCTTTCTATAGAATAAAAATGCACCCAAACATTTGATCGAGATAAATTGAAACGACAATTTTATTTAATAATTGCTTTGCAGTTTTCCTTTCTGCAAGTTCTAAACAAGTACTTTTTTGCATAAAGTTCAAGCGATCTTGAATTCAGCAACTATGTAAAACTAACCATTTTAAACGGAAAATGATTGCCGTTTTTCAGCAATGATTAAAATATTTCAGTCAATCAAACTTCAAGCTTCGAATTACGATGGAACTGATTTTATCTAAAATATACATAAATCACATTATTTGTAATTTTAGATGAACTTCGTTTAAAGTTGAAAGTAAATTTTATAAAACCTCGTATCAACTGAAATTACTTTCCCAAGATTTCGGTATTGGAAAGATAAAGAGAATATTGGCTTTTAAGTGAAAAAAAAGGGTTTTTTTTTTTTTTCTAATTTTACATTTTCACTATTTCTTTATTTAGTTACTATTATAACTAAATTATTGTTATAAGAACTTGTTGATAATATTTTTGAGGACCTTTTTTAACAAATAAGTTTTCAATAAATAAGATTATTGAAATATCGGTATGAAATTAATTCTGATATATGTCTGCTGTAAAATTTGGTTTTACACTTTTTTCACTAAATTCTGATTTAAATTGAAATAAAAGTTTTACGATTTTTATTTTGACATTAATTTCTAAGCAATTTGTGTTTACTGCTTTGAAGTTTGAGGAGTCTTTTTCTTTATTAGTTTTTTTTTTTTTAATCTGTTTAACCACAAAAATCATGAGTAACCTTGGCTGAAGAGAGCTAAAGTGCTCCAAACAGCTTCCCTGGAGTATAATTTTGTAATTTTATTTTTACTGCTTTGCAGTTTGTGAAATCACCCTGTATAACAATTTTGTAACCAAATTCAAGTCTGTTTTCTTAAATTGGAATGGGGTAATCCCAGCTAAGGTGAGTAGGCCGGCATAAAACAACTGTCTTACAGTGTTATTGAGATTAACCGAAAAAAACAAAAAACAAATTGCAAAGGTTTAGATGTGCTGAAGAGGCCACTTTCTTTTATGTCCTAACACATTAACTCGGTGTTTGCATTGTAATGGAACGATAAATCGAAAAAAACCAACCTAGAGAACGCCATTAATCCCTTCAGTATATTAGTGTGATTTTTCTTCTCTCCTTTCCTGAATCATTTCAAGCGCTGTCGAGGTAGCAAGTGTTCTTGTAAACTTTTGAAATTACTTGATCGATGGATCAATTTGGAATTGCAATGGCCTTTTCCACTTAGTCGGAAGTAACTGATTGGTGGTGGCAAGTGGAAGAAGAATGGACGGAAAGGGATAGAATGAAAGAGAAAAGCAGAAAAAAAGGGGGAAGGAGTTCGGCGACCGAACCAAGGGGAAAAAAAAATAAAGTAACTTTAACCTATCTCCGTTCAAGGCAGACATTTGGTACTTACAACCATACGGGTTCTAGACACTTGCGATTGCTTGGGACGTCGTCACGTGACATGAAAAGATCACAGGATTCGTTAGAGAAAAACTATCGTTTCCGTTTTCCGAAAACCATCCGACCCGTTTCCATGACGACGGCGACGAACACAATATCATTACGAAACGCTTGGGAATCCAGATGGAAAATAGGTTCATAACTCAAAGCAAGGCTTTTCCACCGCCCTTTTGACTTCAAAAGTTAAATGAAGACATTGATAGAACTATTCCATAAGGCTGCAGCATTTCATGATATCGGAAGGAATTTATTGAAGTGGAGAACGGCGAGAAAAAACAATAATAAAAAAAAAAATCGAAAAATCAGACTGCTGCTCTTCTTTTACATGTAAGATTAAATTTAATCTTAGTCCGTCATTCAAAAGGTGCGAAATTTTCAAATCCACATTTTTATTAATGAAAAAAATATGAATAATATAAACCTTGCTGTTTTTAAAACAGAAAATAAATTCGGAAGACTTGATAAAGGTGTGTTTACAATATTTGCAACCGCCCCTGATTGTTCCACGGCCCAACTCCTTTGTCTATCTTCCATAAAAGTCGTACAAACAAACAGTTAATAGTAACAGAATCAATATTATTTTAAATCTTTTAGTATTTTAAAATATAAACTTCAAGTAATTGTGATTCCGTATTACCGATTCAAAATCAATTATTGTTTAGAAATAAAAAAAAAAACTTTCTTTTTAATGACCCTTTAGGGAGAACCTAATAGGCGTTCTCTTATCTGTCTGTTTAACGTCATCTACAACCAAAACCGGGAGCCGAAGCCCCATGGAATAATCGTCCATACGTTGTTGGACTGGAGGTTTGGGGAAAAAATAGACTTCCAGCCCAAGCTACTTCCAGTTTTAGGTGGCCACTGACCGGGCCATGAAATAGTGACATTTGGACAAAATTGAGATCTATAGTGAATCTATTATACAAAGAATGACAGAATGATTATACTCAAGTTAGTTGCAACGTACTAACAGTCGCCCCAATGCAGTTGTTCCCACTACAAATATCGGAACCTGGGAGGGTTTGCTTGGTTTTGTGTTAAATACAAAACTTTGAATTGATTTGTTCCATAACTGTAATAATGACAAAAAAAAGCTTTTTACATAATCATTTAATAAAGCTAATATATATTTAAGATAAACACTGTTTATATAAATACTGAAAGTTAATAATCTTCTTCAATATATATATATATATATATATATATATATATATATAAAAGACGAAGTTTGTTGTTTGTTCGTTATCACTCTTAGGCACTTTGACCGATCAGGACCAAACTTTGCACAAGTTACTCTTTAGGACCTTGTGGATAAAAACAGGCTTCAAAGAAATCTGGGCACATCTCCTCCTCCCCCTTATGTAATTCCCTTGACACTTTTGTACAATTTTCAAGTATTGGCTTATTAACTCACTTCTGTCTCCACAACGGTGTAGCGCAGCGGTTAAACGCTGGCCTTTGGAGGTATGGTTACACGGTTCAAATTTGCTTGGGACAAAAAGGTTTTTCTTTTATATCTCATTTCTTGCTTTCCTTGTTTTGTTTTGTTTTGTTTTGTTTTGTTTTTTTTGTTTTTACTTTCCTTCTTTATTTATGATAATGAATTTTCTTTTCTTCTTTTTATTTAGAAATAAGTGATATTCAACTTAACTTTTTTTAATTATTTTTTTAAGTAATAACAACGAAAACCCGGATCTGGACTAAGGCATGTGGACGGGGTGGGGGGAGAGTTAACCGAAACCGCTTCAGTTGGAAACACGAAATTTCGCCTGAGTGTTCTCAAAATCTAAAACATACGTATTCGATATTCCTCAGGGGTATAAACGGGGATGGGTGGGGTGGAACTTCATTGAAAGGTACTTTATGGGGTTTTCAGGTTAAAAAATAAAAATATAACATTACTTTGTAATCATACGTCATTTTATACTAACTGGGGAAGGTTTGAAGTGATAGGAGTGTGGAGAACAGCAGAAAGAGATGGGAAGTCATATTCTCTGATTTCGATATTAATTTGATATCTAGGGCTTATCGAATTACAAAATAGGAATATAACATTAATTTGTAACTATTATGTGATTTTTTCCAAAATGAGCACATAATTACAATTTCTTCGTCACTACATCAGGACAATTCGTTTTTGTAACCCGCGCGAAGCAAGGGAAATTTTTTCTAGTAAAAATATATTTTTCTCAAATATAAAGAAAAAAATGCTACATATACAATATATTTTTTCCTTATTAGTCATCATTCTTGATTTCAAAAGAATAGGGATAAAAAACAAAAATAAATCCTTATTTTTTAATTAATTTGCAGTTTTATTTATTTATTTATTATTTACTACTACTGCTCGCGAATGTGCCCCAATGGACCACACGCTAGCCCCCCTGCAAAGTCAGAATAAGGCTAGGAAATCAGAGACGAGAATTCACTTCCCGTCGAGGATACACCTGAGAGAGTAAGTCCCAGGGGGAAACGGACGAAACACAGAAGAAGAAAGAAACAGCCATGCCACGACCAGGATTCGAATTTGATTTATTTATTTATTTATTTATTTATTTTATTTTTGTGGCAGAATCATTTACTCTTTTGGTGATTAATTAAAAGTAAATGAAGAATATTAAATAACAAGTATTAATTAGCAAATAACTGTGTTTCTATCACTTAGAGCTCAAAAACTAGATTGAACTAATTTTGGTAATAAAACAAGGATTCAGGAGTATATACTAATATTTCAATTTAAAAGTTAAGACTTCATTCTTTGATTTCGAAGTTGAATTTTACCTTCGATGAATTTCAATGAACTTCATTTTCCCCAAAGAATATTCGCTTCTTCCATGGAACCAAATAATCCGAGATGACTTTGCATGTTAAAAGAAAGGTTGCATGTTCATATTGAAGAATATGATGGAAACTGGTAATAAAACCCATCTGGAATTGCTACATTTAAGATATTCAATCAAGAAAATTATTTGTCAGTATAGTAGAGTCCCGAAAACTCGGCACTCGATAACCCGGCAGTCCGGATAGCTCGGCCACCCCCTGGCAGGGCCCTTTAAAAGTAAGGCTAGTTAATTTTCGTTAGAGAAAGGTTTATGCCTTCATAAAGTAATTTTCTGAAGTCTGTCCAATCAGGTAAATTACTGTATTCATTAATTTTCATTAGTAAAGGCTCTATATGCCTTCATAAAGTAATTTCCCTTCGATTTAAGGGTCTACAGTATTCGTAAGTTACATTTATATACAGTTCGTGTATTAGGTATTTTCTTAAGTTTATTTGGACAGTTTAAGTTTGAGTTATAGTATTCTTTGTAATCTGTTGTATTCTCAAGCAACAAATAAATGTATTTTATGATGAAAAAAATTGTACTTATTCTTTTTTTAACACCTTTCCCGATAACCCGGCAGTTTCACAAAGTCGGCCACCCTTCGGTCCACATTAGGCTGAGTTTTCGGGACTCTACTGTATTATTGCAAAAGCCGAAAAGATTTCCAGAATTTCCAGAATTGATGTATCATTGTACAACGATAGGCTGTCCATTATTTCTTCGTAAGTATTTATCCCTGAAATTCTCCAATTTACTAAAAAAATATAAATATGTATATTGATGAACATTTACGATTTAAAAACGAATAAAGTTGAAATCAAACGGATTCAGTAGATTAGAGCTCCTTATATTACAGTAATACAATAATGTTGAAAAGGCATTGGCAAAATATGAAATGCGAAGCATAATAGATTTCCATTGTGGGATGTTGAAATTAACTGTAGTAAAAGATGATTTAATTGTATTTTATTATAAGTAAATCCCCAAAAATGTGATTCCTTTTCATAAGAAAACTTTTTAAAATTTGTACGTGTGGCTTTTAGGATTTGTAGGGATATCCTTCCCATGAACTGAAAATTTTTAATCTTAATTCTACTGCTTCTAGGATCTTCTTTAATCTTTTCTCTTAAAGCATGTGTATTTTCTTATTTCCGAGATTGCTGAGTCATTCCACTTCATTTCGATAATCCCTTCTATTTCCTTTTCGTCTTTCGCTCTCAAGAATAACGGAAAGTTCTATCGATTTTTTTTTTAAGATGTCTAGTATCTTGGTCATAACTGTCTGGCTATATGAAACAACTTGTTTTGCTATTGGTTGGATTTTTGTAAAATTTAATATTTTATAATATTTAATCAATAATATAACCTTTGACCAATTATTTCGGCTATTTAAAATGATAATGTGATGGCCTTTTGATTAATAACTTCTGCACAAATTGCCAAAAAAAATTGTCAAAATACAAAAGCTTTCCTGAACGAAAGTTGTTTAAGCACTACAACAATTGGTTTTCAATAGAATGTAATTTTTTCAGGTTATTTTTCTTCATTAAGGCAGAATAACGGAGCTCTGTTGCGACACCTCAATTATTACTTTCTCTATGAACTTCATAGAATGCTTGTAGCTTTCAAAGCACATCTTGGATTCTTGCTAAGCAGCCACATTTCAGTGATTAAATGTATTGGTTTTCTATTACAGCATATAAAATCATAATACTAGCATTTCAGAACGCTATAGAAAAGTGACGCCATTCAGATAAAGAATCGACAACTGTTAGTATTTACTCTAATCTTTTTTTTTCTGAAACTTTTGCATATATGAAAGAATTGTGTAAGATGTAAGTAATTATTTTTATTCATTTTGTAGTTTCTGCTATTATGCCATCATTATTGACGGTTTAAAAAACTACTCTTGACTGAGTGGTGTGGTCTTTGTTGTAGACTACGATGACGTCAACATCAGGGTCTGCAACTTCGCATTATCCCATCATTTTTGATAGGCATATATTTAACTAACAAAATATAATAATTACTTCAATTACTTACAGTGTTTTACGAAAAACTTCAGATTTAAGATGATAAAGAATATTTTCGTATCGCCCACCTTTCCAACTGCATTTTTAAATCCGTTAGATTAATTAAATTCTTCATTAACGCTCCATTTATTGTATTAGACAATGAATTATAATTTAGATTCACGGAACCTTGCTCGAAGGAGAGAAAGACAACTTCAATTGAATTATTGCAACAGCAGAAGATGTCCGGAAACACGAAAAGAACAAAATTTAGTAATTGAACCTAACAATGCTCTCTTCGAGTTAAAAATGCAATAACTTCGTTAGCATCTCGTGCTGAGCCCATTTCCGAGAGTGGAGGAAGAACCTGGTTTACTTGTTGATTTGCTAATTGGATACAACTGGCCAATTTAATCCTTTCAGGGGAAGAATTAGTGGATCAGGTTTAAACATCTGAGAAACCAAACAATTAAGGAAGGAAGAACTTTGTTACAAATTATCATAAAATGTTTGTAGGAATGACTTGAAAAAAGTAAAACATTTTGCTGTATTAGAAAGATTTCTTAATTTAAATTGTCTTTTTTTTTATTAAAAATTTTTAATGCTGAACAAAAAGCTTTAAGTTGTCAGTTAAGTTAAAATTCCAATCTTTGCCATTATTTGCAAAAATTGGTAATGGTTTGGAATTAATTTTGACTTATTGAAGTAGAATATAAAAATAAAAATCATTGTTTCTACTGTTACTAGTAAGTGTTTTCTAGTAATTTTTCATTTAACTTAATGAATGATAAAAACTTAAATTAATGAATTTTCCAATTTTATCCACTTATTTAACTAGGATATAAGCCGTCAAAAAATGACGGAAAAAAAAAAACAGAAATTGGTAAAAAAAAAAAGTAATTATCAGTAATACCCCTAGAACATTGGAACATTTTCAAGTGACAAGAAAAAGAAAGAAAAAAACAAAAACATAATACTGAGTTGCAAGATTAAATTCCACTGTGATTCTTGGCGATGGAAGAATTCTAGTTTAACATCAATAAAAGTGATTCAATGTTATTATGGAAACGTCATTAATAAATTTATTTGGTTGCTTTTATTTTTTAATAAAGAAATTATCCAACTGCCAATTACAATTGTATTATAGGAATTCAATTCAATGTAAACTTTGAAAAAATGTAAACTTTGTAAAAAAACTTTACAAATTCCATTTTCTATTGGAGACTGCAAAATAGTTTTGCAAATAAGATGTTCATAATAAACTATTTTTTTAACAAAAAACGTGCATCTCTGTAATCTTGACATCTTTAATACTCATTTATATTGCATATATTATTTTTTTAGTGATTATGTATGTATTTATTTATATTATTTATGTATTATTTATATTATTAAATATATATTATAATTGAGATTGATAAAGTCACATGTAGTAACTCTAATCTACTCTAATAATATGTATTACATTTTATGTTTTGTAATAATTTTCATAATAGTTATGAGAAAATTAAAAAGGAATTACCAGCAACTAATAATCAATTTGATTGAAATTACTGTACTACAAATTTTATACAGACTCCTTCTGCTTTAGTTTGCTATTAATTTAATTTAATTAAGCTATATTCTTAAAGTAGATGTATTATGATTTTAAATATTATAATTGAAATACACATTTTGTAAAGAAAGTTCCTTCAGTTCTGTTGAGAGTTCTTAACGAATTCCCATCTGTGAACTAGAAATGGTGACATCTCTAATGTCGCGGTTACGTTAATGGGCTTGTGTTCCAGAAATTGTCACAGAAAACCTCTGAATCCGGTTGAGTCACGTAACGAGGACATGTCGCCACCAAATACACAGTCACTCTGTCTTTTGTTGCCTCGAAAGCTAAGGTTTACCAGAGGCTAAGACTCATTGTGGTTTACCCAAGAAAGCCATCATTCGTCGAAAACAGCAGCCGGAACTCAGTAGAGAGATGCTGTAATACAAACCATCGATGGTAGTCAAAGTTACTCATTTTCAATTCCACTTCTAGCTAAAATAATTAAATAACAGTATTGAATTGTCGTAGAAAAATATGTAGAAGTCTATTTTCTATATTTTGCTAACTTTAGAATTATTAATTAAAGTTAATAAACAGCTTAAGAAATACTTTCTCTTACGTCATAATTTTACAGCTCTTGAAAGTTATGCTAATAATAATAAAAAAAAGAACAACTTTCATAAAATAAATATTCTACAAAAATATTACAATCAAGTCAATAAATATATTTTTTTAAATATAACAGTAATTACTGATTTTTTTTATTTACTTAATTTTTAATAATGCATTATTACTAATTAATACGTTTTAAATTAAACTTGATATTGACATTCTAGGAGACCTACCTTTTGAAAAATTGTAATTTTGAGTAAGTGTAATTATGTCTATATTCCAATTTCTCCAGAAGTAAAAAAGAAGAAACTTGAAACACAGATTGAGTTGAAGAAAATCTGAAAATCAAAGATTATGGGCGATGAGGGTCTTTTTTATAAGTATTTATATGTTTTACAGGTTTTCTTCTTTTGTCCTTTTTTTTTTAAACTCCCGAGACCAGAAAGATCTTGGACCGTTATTCCAAAAGTGTCTAGAAATATATACTCGTAGCTTACAGAGAACTTTTGCAAAATTCTTAGTAATTTTTTTGTTTTTTGTTTTTTGAGAAATATCTTTGAAATATTAAAAATTATTTGAACAAATATTTCTGAATTGAGCAACTTACGTAACTGTCGGAAAGAATATATAAATAACTATTACATCAGTTATTTATGCTCAAACAACAGTGCATCAATGCTTTCACGATATTAGTGAATTTAATACTTTATTATAGTTTGAAATAAATTTAGGAAAGTAAAAACAAAGTAAAAACTGTTCTATGCCTATCCTTAGATTGTAAATAAAAAGCCAACATACATATGATATGATAAAAAAACAATTAACAAATTAAAAAACTTGAAAAAGATCAGCTTGGTCTGATGGAAACATGTCGATTTTTAATGTGTTAATTTTTTTTATCATAAGTGCGTTGTTTTTTATTTAGAATCTAATTACTTTCCACGCGTTAAATTTTGTCTACTACAGCAGCCAAATCAGTACAGAATATTAAAAAAAAAGTACTTAAAAAGTACTTGAAAAAGATCAGCTTGGTTTGAAGGAAACATGTCGATTTTTTAATGTGTTAATTGTTTTTTTATCATATCATATGGGTGTAAAGTTCCCATATTTCTTTTGTAGATCCCTCCTTCTACAGCTTCTACCATTAAATATTTCCAACATCACAAATTTAAATGTAAAAAAACTACATTTAATTCTAAAAAGCAAATTTTCAAAAAGATTACGTCTTTTCTTTTTCAAGCCTAAAAATAACAATAATAAGTTGTTAAGTAATAAATAACAATTAAATTCCTCGAGAAAATATTAACAATATCATTTACTTACAATTTTTGACATGATATAGCTTAACAATTTAGTTCCTTGATTGTAACCTTATTATTACATTTTGTGGACATTGTATCTACAAAACTTTTAGCTAACCTTATGAAATATTTCTCTATTTCAATACCATCATTCCTATTTATATTTTTTCTTTTTGTGTTCCGGATAAACATACTTTCTTTTATCTTTCTTAGCTTGGTGTCTCTTTCAATATATAAAATTTGTATCTCGTTGTTAATGCAATGATTTCTGTTCATAATTCATGATTTTATTTTCTCAGAAATTAACAAAATTACTGGAAAAGACGAAATATAAATTTGAATATTACAGATATGCGGACGATATCTTAATAATCTGGTACGGGACCGATAGACAATTTGACAAGTTTTTCTCAGAAATTAACAAGATTACTGATGAAATCAAGTTTAAAGTAGAAAAGGAAGTGGACAATAGTCTAAATTTTTTGGATATATGCTTAACTAGAAATGAGAATAAGATAATTATGAAACATTATACAAAAAATACAAGTGAACACATACTAAATTATGAATCAGGACATGGCATAAACATAAAAAGAAACATAATTGAGAACTACATGCAAAGGATTGACGTCAACACGAGTAGTGAAGATGAATTCAATAGAGAAATTATAAATATGAAAAGGATCCTTAGTAAAAACGGTTATCAGGAGAAATTCATAAATAAAACTATAAAGAAATACCACACATTGAAAATTAAAGAGTTAACAACAAATAACAACAGAAGATATTTCATACCATACTTAAACAAAAATAGTCTGACTTTAAAAGAAATTTGCAAAAGTTTTGGCTTCAATGTTGGATTTGAATATAACAACAAACTGAAAAACATTTTATGTTGCAAATTCAATAATAGTGTTAAGAAACATGAAATGGATATAATTTACAAAATAGAATGCAAGAATTGCGATTTATTCTATTTGGGCGAAAGTAAAAGAACAGTGAAGGAACGAATGACGGAACATGGTTCCAGCATTAGGAACAAGTACATTGAAAAATCAGAAGTGGCAGAACATTGTGTGAACAGAAATCATTGCATTAACAACGAGATACAAATTTTATATATTGAAAGAGACACCAAACTAAGAAAGATAATAGAAAGTATGTTTATCCGGCACTCAAAAAGAAAAAATATAAATAGGAATGATGGTATTGAAATAGAGAAATATTTCATAAGATTAGCTAAAAGTTTTGTAGATAAAATGTCAAAAAAATGTAATAATAAGGTTACAATCAAGGAACTAAATTGTTAAGCTATATCATGTCAAAGATTGTAAGTAAATGATATTGTTAATATTTTCTCGAGGAATTTAATTGTTCTTCAACTTATTATTGTTATTTTTAGGCTTGAAAAAGAAAAGACGTAATCTTTTTGAAAATTCTAAAAAGAATTAAATGTAGTTTTTTTACATTTAAATTTGTGATGTTGGAAATATCATATGGGTGTTGGCTTTTTATTTAGGATCTAATTACTTTCCACACGTTAAATTTTGTCTACTATATCTATCATTAATAGTAGAAATCTAACTTAATATGAAATCAGCTGCTATTCCTCTACTTTTTTCCTTCCATTTAAATATTTCATTCTTTTTATGTCTTCTTTTGTTCTCTTCTAAAATAGACGTCATTCCAGATGCTATTCAGAAGTCGTGAATGAGAAGTTGACGCCAAACGTGATCGTCATATTTTCTCCTTTCTTTTCTTCTCTTTTTTTTTCCCTTGTGACTTTTATTCCTTACATCGGTTTTAAGTTACTTCCACATTTTGGACATGAAATATTGATCGAAGCATTATTCAAAAGCGAAAAATAATTTGCTGGTGGTTCAAAGAAAAAATGACTTGCAGCTTAAACTGGATCAAGTAAAATTAAAGTCAACCTAAGTTCAGGGAAGAAGAAAAAAACAGATAAAAGAGCTAATAGGAAAATCAAAGACTTTGGGCCTAAATCAATCGTCAGCATATTGAAAAAGATTAAGGCTTCACAAAGTCGTTAAGAATTAGCTGCAATATGTGAATTCATTAAAAGATTATGCAGTTCGGAAGATTTAGCTTCAAATTCATCAACTGCCGGAACATTTCTATGTTCAAAATTGCATTGGAATGCACTTATACGAATCAAGATTAATAAATTATAATAAAAGAATAAATGCTATATATTTTCTTTTCTTCTCTTCCATTTTGCTTTTCAGTTCGTTATTGAAGTAAATGCAATAAAAAGTTTTGTTACTATTCCAGAGCTAGAGATTTTTTTTTCTCAAAATGCTAAATTCTGGTTTTTTTATACTTTTTTAATCTTACTATTGAGTTAATTTGAATTCCTGATTTGATGAGATAAAAATATAAATTTTGTTTCTTTAGGAAGCAATGATATTTTATAATGTTCATGAGTTAGTTTTCAGAATTATGGAAGCTTTGATAATCCCATAGTTATGGAGCTTACTATTTTGTACTCTTCGTTTATCTATCGTAGTTATTTAAGAAAGGCGAGGCTCATAAAATCAAGGTGTGTTCGTATGCTCCTTTCCTAATAAATTCTGAACGGGAGAACGAATCTTCTTGATATACAACATGCGTATACACTGTCCGGCCACTTTATTAGATACACCTACCTAATAGCGTGTTGGACCTCCTTTAACCCTCAAAACAGTCTGAATTCGTCGAGGCATAAATTCCATTCCTGAAAACATTGTTGGGGTATTGTGTACCATGCAGACATGAGTGTGTCACGTAGTTCCAACTCATCCCACAAATTTTCAGTCGGGCTGAGATCCGAGGAATGAGCGAGACACTGCAGCAAGGAAAAGGCATCGTCATGTTCCTCAAACCATCCCGTAGTGATGCGGGCTTTGTGCACTGGCGCATTATCCTGCTGTAAGTAGCCATCTGCATGAGGATAAACTGTTAGCATGTACGCTTGCACTTGGTCAGCTACGATGTTTAGGTACACTCTAGCATCCTGACGTGCCTCCAGAGGCATCAATGGACCAACGTGGGCCAGGAAAACATCTCCCACGCCATGACACAGCCCCCACCGGCTTCAAGAGTAGTTGTGAGACACAAAGCAATTTGTGCGCAGAGCAAGATACAGCAGGGGTATACCTAATAAAGTGGCCGGACAGTGTATATATAGTTGAAACTGTTTTCCTTTGTCTTCTGTCGAGACATTGCGAGAGAAGACGCGAAATGAATTTCTAACTTAATTATTAATATATATTAATCTGTTTAATAATCTCTCTCATTTTCACACTCTTTGATATGTTGAAAATTAATCTCATTTTGGCAATTTCAGTAAATACTTCGCGAAGTTAATTATAAAATTATTACAAGTGAAAAATGTGGTAGTTTGCATTGGCAGATATTTGAATTTATAAATGCATGGAAGCTGTTCCTTAATAGAGTTTCATCATCAACTTACTTTTTTTTGCAAAGGATATTAATTAAGTCTTTTGCAGAAATTTCTTGTTATAAGAATTGTATTTAAGTAATTTGTATTTTGTTATGGAATTATGTCTTAGTTTTTTTTTTTACTTATCTCCTAACTTCACAAAGGGACATAAGAATAACATGCACAAACATATTAAATTTCATATAAAAATTTGTCTGCATGCAATTTTAGTGTTTCCACTTTTAAAGATGGAAGATTTTAAAGATCACTATAAAATAAATCACAACTGTATCATAACTGAATGATAGAGAATAATTATGTATTTTATTTACAAGTGATAGGAAAATATTTAATTTACTATACTGTATATAGGAATTATGTTATGTTTTATAGGAATGAAAAAGATAAAATAATAGAGGTTGTTAATAAGACAGATGATTGCATTAAATTCACTATAGAAGAAGCTGATAATACTGGATCCCTACTTTTTCTTGATATAATTTATAATAAATATAGATAATAATAAATTTGCTATTGGAGTTTTTAGACAAACAACGCATTGTAATAGAATTCTTAATTACAATTCTAATGCCCCTAATCACATAAAAATTAATGTATTAAGAAAAAGTTTTCATAGAGCTTTTAAATTATGCTCAAACAAAAGGGCTTTAACCAAGGAAATATGTTACCTAAAAAAAAATATTTTTATGTAACAATTATCCCTATAAGGTAATTAATAAAAATTACCACATTATGTATAATCTGTAAGGAATGTAAAAAGAAAAACGTTACGGTTAAAAAGAATGAAATAAATTTATCGTAATCGTCGGGAGCACAGTGGTGCCTCAAAAGAAAAATGAACAATAAAAAACTCACTAATGAAAAATTAGTGAGAAAATTCATGTGCCAGCAGTGTGCCGGCGCCGGCCCCAAATTTATTATAATTCCTTATGTTTTCTAGATTAACAATACTATTGTAAGGTTATTACATGCATATGGTTATTCTGTGGTTAACTCTTATAAGAAATATATTAGTTTTTTTCCTAAAAAAAACTAAAGATAAAATATTAGAAGAAAAAAAATGTTGATAATTGCATTCCATGATTGTAATAAAGGTTATTATGGAATGATCCAGAACACTCAACACAAGAAATTAGTTGGAGGTCTTTTTTTTTAATTAAACAGTCGTTTTTTTTATTTTGTAATGACACAAGAATTATTTTTATATATAATTTTTTTGATGTAACAAAATATTTCTATGTAGACTATTTTTTTAATGTAGCTTAATAATTTAACTGAAGCCTGTTTTCCCATAGAGAAGCCATCTCCCAACAGAGTAAGAATTTCTGTTTTAGGCTAACATTTAACTATTTAAGCCACATTTCCAAACAGTCTTGAACAATTTGTACATCATTATGTCCTTTTTTTTTTCCTTCAAATTCACTGTACTTACTCCACGAGTATTTTTTTAAAAATTTGTTGAGCTCTAATTGGTTAATTTTAAACCTGGATCGATAATTTATCATAAATCTGTGTCGCACATTCATTCATCTAAAGGGGCACCGGGATTTGGGCGTTAATTGATGACCATGGAAAAAGATCCTTTTCCGCCAACGTAAATCACCTACGCACAAACTTAACGAGTTCTGCTTCGAGAAATCCCTATCGAGTTTCAAATCTTTTCTTTTTTTGCTGATTTTTTTTTTTACATAACAGCCTTAAAATTGGAACGAAAATCTTTGATTTGGTATTTAATTAAATGAAGCACAAGATTTTCTTTCTTTCTTATCTTTTTCGTTTCTGGCAATTTTTAATGAGGGAAGAAAAAGTCGTTCATAAAAATAGAAATAAATTACTTTTTTGATGCCAATTAATATTTCATTTGCTAGGGGATTGTTTTTCTGCAATGCCACCCAATTATGAGTTTTTAGCAAAGAACTACCTCAAGCAAAAGAAAAATACAAAGCAATTAATAGCTAACATGGAGGGACTTTTTTTTGTCTTCATTAATTGAAGAACTTTAAAAATTCGAAACAAAAAACTTTCCTTTTTTTTTTTACAAGAAAAGCACAGATGGCATACAACTATCAGTTAGTCGTTCTTACATAAAGATTTTATATTTCTTTTTCTATTTAAAGTCTTGAGAGCAATATAAAGGAAGTCTCCTTACTTTTGTATGATAAATATATTCTCTTAAGATGAACCTGCTTTCAATAATACTTTTAAATAAGGTTCCTAATTCCAAAGGATGCGCAAATTAATCCATTACTTTAAGAAAGGGATTCGTGTGCATTGTTAGAGATAAAGTGAATTGTTTCACTGGTCATGGGTTCCTATGATGTTTGTCACCTTCATACATATTTCTCGACAGGGAATAAAAAAATAAAAAGTTTTTAGAATGTTAAAAAAAAATAGATATTTCAAGAAGAATTATTCACGGGTTCAAAAGTAAAAAAACACAAGAAAGATTTGTGGAAAGAAAGTCATCGTTTCTTCCTATTTTAGAAAGTAGTTTTTTTTTATTATTTTACTTAATTTTATACATCCTTTTACTTATTGAAAGATCAAAAACAAGTATTTAACTTTCTACTTTTGTGCAATGTGGGATTTTAAGGACGAACTATCTTTCGCGGAAGAATATTTTCACTTTATAAAAGATGTAGTGCACACCTTCTCATTCCTTTTTACCGGCTTAAAAGAGATAAATGAAAGCAAACTCCATTTGAAGGGGGAGTTTTAGGTTAAAACGAAGTCCAAAAGGTCCACAGTTCTGTCATCGCTTGGGATTTGAAGCTTGCGTTGTTGTTGCCTTGTAACCTGACAACGATTGCGTATTCATAAATTGCAACACCAGAGAGAACAGTCTTCGGCTTCATAAATAATTCACTGGGCGATTCCCAGAGCAAGTGAATATCACAATTCCAGTCACAATTGAGGCGGGAAGCAACGACACAGGGATCATCCGAAAATTGCAGATACACGTTTCAGTAGCAGATAATGGGTCCATGAATCCCTAGTGGAATGGAATTGAACATGTAGCAAAGCGTTAGCAATCAGACTAAACTAATGAAACAAATCGACAAACGTTGTATTGCAAAGGAAAGTGATTTTAGCTCGAGCAAAGTCAAGGACAAAGAATAGTTGTCATGTCAACTTTCGAATTATCTCATGGCAAATGCTAAAGTAAAAAAAAAAAAGGTTAAAACTGAAATCTACACTTGATAAACTAAGCACTCATTAAAGATTCGTCTTCTTAGCAGAAATTGTAGTGAATTATTATCAAACATAGCAATGCTTAACGATTTATTAGATATAACTGGGTACAGTTGTTCCAGAAACAGTAGGAGATTAAAACACTTGATTGAAACGAATTTTCAGAATCCCTTTTCTTAACATGATATTGTTGAGATATCGTAAGGGAATAAAAGTTTTTTAATTTTTCAATTTTTTTTTAGCTTATAATGTATAATAAATGGTAATCTAAGCATTAGAGAAACAAAAAGTGTCTTTTGAGCTCAATATTTATCTTGGATGCAAAACCTTTTTTTATTTGATTCGAAATTTGACTTGTCAAACATTTTTGACACCGTTAGCCAAAACTAAAGTCATTTATTTTGTATATGTTAATTATAAATTAGTCGAAAAAATCATTTCATTAATACTCTGAGACGGAGACGAGTTAGAGCACAAATGGAATTCCTGTTTGTTACTTTATTATTATCTTAACTAATTATTACCTTATCCTGAGGTGCACTTTCATTTTCAAGAGGGAGTCAGTTATAAATGAGGTTTCCATTCTTTAAATCTCTTTACACTATAAAAAAAAATTAAAATTGTAAAATAATTGGCAATTAAATGAACCACGTGATAAGACATTCTAAGCGAAATAGCGTCCAAGGGCCATTGTAACATTGAAAGTATAAAAACTTCTTACGGAATCCCCTTCTGTATTAGCTACTAAAGTTGACAGCCTTCTTAAGCTCTCTGTGATGCCGAAATTCTCCGAAAGTGGCAAAGAGTCAAAACCGTCAGTGACTACGAGGCTTTTTTTTAGAACTATTTTCAATCAAGTGATTTTATTTCTTCGAAGAACTAACACACGTATTGTAAAGAAAAAGAATTGATTCTAATAAGAATGTTATTTTTAGTGTTGACTATTTCTGAAATAAGACATAACTGTAGTAATTTATTCAAACAAGTCAATGCAGTATTGCAGTAAATACAAAGCCAAATGACCAAATACACTTTGCCCGAATCGGTCGAGAAAGTGACCAGTGGCCATGTTGAACCGGAAGTTGAAAAATTGGATATCAAATCGAGGATATCACATTCGTCGATTCAATACTATAAATAGTTCAATTACTAAATAAGGATAAAAATACATAAAAAAATTGTTAAAATCTTTTTAAAAATCATCATAATAATATCGAAGTCTCAAAAGTCAATTAAATTATCTTTTATGATAAAAGATACTTATAATAAATATGTACAAGGACTGGGAGTGGTTCTTAAAGAGAGGTCTACTATCTACAAAAAGAGTCGAGTACGTTAGACTGTATCGAGACGAAAGACATTATTTTCCAATTCTGTTCCGGAAATCTTATCACATCTTACCTCGGGTTATTTTAAAGTAATTGAAATTCACGTAGAGCAATGCAGATTTCTGCTTAATCACGACGTGGTTTCTACTTGGGTTTATTGCGAAATTATTTTCCACGAGCGAAATAGTTTCCATTTCCTTCGAAAACACTCTAAGGCTTTTAATTCCGTCGAATCATTACCTTAACGAAAACGGATGAAGAAAAGAAATAAAAACATTGAGAAACTAAATGAAACTCAGGTCATAAAAGAAAATAGCCCATGCAAAAATAAATTAAAACACTCTAAAATAAACCTCAATAGCTTCTTTTATTGTTGTTTAATAATATTTCCCATTTTCTGTAATGATTTACCAATACTTTTCAATTTAACTTCTTTTATCAAAAGAGCGATAAAACAAAACATTTTCACAGAAAAGTTTGGCATATTTTCGTGTTGAATTAAGGTAAACAGTATTATTGGGAATACATATTAAGACATTATTGTTAGAAGTTAACAATAACATCTACTTTTGCCATATTTTCTACGAGTCAGCTATCGTCGCTTCGCTCCGGAAGCTTTGCATTAGTTTTTCGAAAAACCAAATTACATCCAGTAAACTAAAAACCAAAACTTATAAACTGAAACTAAATTAAAGTTTAAATTTGAAATAATATATGCAGTACAATATTGAAATCCAACGTATTAATTAACCATATCGTATTTATTCAGATCTGTGGCGCGATTTAAAAAGGCAAGGGCGCCATCAATCGCTAGCTTTGAGAATGTTTTAAATGCACCCATTGACAACTGCGCTAGCGCCATCTATGGACAGTTTTGGGAAGTTTTTCATTCATCCCACCCGAACTACTTGATCGACCGGGATGAAAAGTAGTCTACGGCCTACTCCGTGTCCTAGACTACCTGCATGTACAAAATTTCATTCCGATTCGTTGCGCCGTTGAGGCATGAAAGAATGACAAACAAACAAACTTACAGATTTTATAATAATAGTTAGAATTGGGTCGCATCTATCTGACACGAGGACAATTAATAAAAAGAAGTTAGAAAGCACTTAAAGGTTTTTCTTAAAACCTTATTTATTAGCATTTTTTCTCAATGAAAACCCTATATTTATATTCCAATTATAACATAAACTGAAGATAAACAGTACATATTTCCATTTTTCTGAAAAAAAAAAAAATTCGCAGTAATTTAGATTTAATTTAAAAATAGATTGTATTGTATTTGTCTCCATTGTTCATTCAATTGGTATTGTATTTATCAAATTATTTATTAAATCCAAACCAGTTTATTGCCTAAATGCAATTAATATTAATCTTATCAAAGCAAAGGAATGCTAAATGAATTAAAATTCAATCTAATAGTTTTCTATGGGAATTTTTGTCACATCTGTAGGGACTCATAGGGAAAAGTTTTTAAACATAAAAGCAATATCATAACTTAAAACACGCCAAGTTTAAAAAAACAGATTCATTCACAGAGCAGAAGTTATTAGGGATGGAGATACACAGATTCACAGACAGACTAATAATGCCCAAGTGCACCAAACTTCAATTAACTTTGACGGTTGCATTGTGGACGTAACTAAAATTAGTGGGGGGGGGGGCTGCTGCAGAAAAATTTTAGTCTTTGTTTTAAAATTGTGTGAAAGGAAACACACATGTATAAAAAGAAATTTATCAAGTTTATAAATAAATTTTCTTTTTATACATATTGTTTTCTTTAACACAATTTAAAGCAAAGGCTAAAATTTTTCTGCAGCAGCTACGTCCACTGATTTTAGCTACGTCCACAATGCAGCCGTTAAAGTTAATTGAAGTTTGGTGCACTTGGGCATGAGGGATTTTAGAAGCTCCCTTTCCTTTTCAAGAAATTAGACAAAAACATCTATAATTTCTAGTCAAAAAAGAAAACGTTGAGATAACTAACAACAATCAGCAAAGATTGGATAGAAAGCCTTTATGAACATGAATTAATTAAAAAACTCCTCTTAAGTATTTTTTTTACTTTATTACTTCTATTATTTTATTAATAAGAAAATCAATAAATGTTAAATTTTATTTTTAATGTTTTAATAAAAGTTATAAAATAAAAGTAACAGAAACTTTTTTTTCGGAAAATTATAATTTCCAAATTATTCCCAAAATCTTTTGTTGATAGGCTATGATTACCTAAATACTTTAATAAAAAAGGAACAAATAATTGAAGTAGCTTTAAACATAATTTATCTTATAATCATTTAAAAGCATTTACGTGTTCGGAAAAGCGATAACCCATAATTTCCCCCGAGGAAAAAACATTAGTCCTAAGGATTTTTTTGTTTTAAGATGTTGAGATTATCAATACTTTCAGCCTATGAGGGCGAAAGAAGAATTTCATAAAAACATTTTTTTTGTATTTTTTTCATATTTTAGCCAGAGATTGTGACAGAACCCGTAAATCTACCCACAACAGATAAATATTCATTAAATATTTATCATCTTGTAATCTTGAGTTAGAATTCTGAAATGGTCCGTTCCAAAATAAAAGTTATTAAACTTCAGGGAATAATTTAAAATTAAATACTAATTATGCATTACAAATATATACCTTCTTGATGATCTTAAAAAAAATGGTAAGTTTTTCTAATAAGATTTTATTTTTCCTTTATTTTTTTTTTTTGCGACTTCAAGAACTTTATGAAGAAAATACAAAACTGCACATAAGTAAACAAAAGGTTCTCGCACCCTGAACTATTATGTCGGCCTTATTAGGCTTCTTCAGCCAGATATACCCTTGATGGTAGCTCAGAGTGCGAGACAAATATGAGAAAACCATTTCAGCTCCCCGAAATGCTCCTCGAGCAAAGTCAACACAACAATGATAAATAACCTAATAAGATAAGATAATGATAAAAATGATAAGAAGCCTAATAAGGCTGAAACAGCTGTCCCAGAATCCAGACATGACAGCTCAGCGTGCGAGAACCTTTTGTTTACTTATGTGCTGTTCTGTATTTTCTTCACTATAGCATATGCCTGCACATTAGTTATTTATTTACATACTTATTTTTTTTGAGGTTCTCAATCGATGCTTAAATTCTTTTTATTTATTATTTTTTATATTGATTTCTCTATCTAGCGGAATATTATGAATTTTAAATGTTTCTATTTGATGTGATTACTAATTAATTTAGTGAGCAATAGTCGTTTACTAGGTATATCCTCATCTCAATTAAATCCTATTATTTACTTTTACGTGAATTATGTTAATCTTATCTTAACTAATATATTAAAGATGAAGTTGTTTGAACGCTTTAATCTCAGGAACAACTAGTCCGATTTGAAAAATTCTTTTTTCGTTAGATAGCCGTTTATTGAGGAAGGTTATAGGCTATATAATATCATGCTACGACCAATAGGAGCGGAGCAGTAAACATAAACGTCAACCGGGTGCGGCGGCGGGGAGGCTTGGCCGCACGACGAGAACCGAACATTACCGAGAAGGACCGCGGGGCACAGCTCATATTGGATAAACACGCAATGGCTTAGCTCAAGGGTTTAAGACAATGAGATCAGAAAAAGGATATAAATCCATTGTTTTGATTCCAATGCTTTATTAAGGGGATGTTTATTTCTCCTTTCTGTGTGATTTTTCTCGACATGGATCCTTTTGACAAACATCTCAAAAATGAAAGTTAGATCGACTCTAATCCTTTAATTTTCATACAAAGTTTCGTGAAGATCCATCATGAAGCGTATATTAGGGAACACCTTATTAGAAAGTATGCTTATAGTTCATTTGAATGTTCGTGAATTTCTCGTAGTATTCCGTTGTTATCATTTCGTGGAACTTATATTTAATTCATTAGGAATCTCAGTAGCACTGTAGTTAATTAAGTTGCTTCTTTTATTTATTTTGTAACTTTTTGATAAAAATAATCAGGTTACAAAAAAAAAGGTTACAAAATTTTCTAAGCGATTGATTAAACTTTTATTATTAAGCAAGTCTCAACTGTAAACAAGCCATTAATTCAGTCAGTGTGGGTGGCATTATTATATGTAGGCTGGCAATGACGCCTCAACCTATCACAGGCAAGTGCAGATAAATGAAAATATACGACTCTCATATAAAGAACTGAAAACAGTTGAGAACGTTAGTATGAAAAATGATGTGTGTCTTTTAGTGCAAATTGAATCAGTGGAGATATATGAGAAGTGAATAGAAATCGATGTAAATTCATGGTAAAATATGTAAAATGTTTTTTCGAAATTCCGTTGAGACGAGATCCCTTGACGTCTTCGTGGCATCGATTGGCCCTTAACTCAATTGAGATCATGAAATTGAAATTTCCATTGCCAACACGTAGTTTATGCTGTTGTACCTAGAAACTTCACAGAGAATTGGAGAAAAGCCGCCAAAAAGGATCGTTTGATGCTAGTTGAAAGCTAATATAAAATAATCATCAGTGTGTCTAATTCAGAAGATGTTATTCTTTACGTAAACAGTATCCGAAAAGAGGAGAGGAACTTTAGGTACAATTCAAACAAAACTCAACAGAATAACAGTGAATAAAATAAATGACGGTTTCTTTAGATCCTTGAATGTAGCTTAAATTTCTCAGAAAACAATAAACAATGCATTTTTAATCTGCCGTTCTAACTTTGAAAACATGTTTCAGCATGTTTATGGAATTGTGTATTCGTCTCAATATTTGAAATGACTTTCTTTTTTTTTTAGTTAAACAAAACATTGACAGCTAGTATTGCATGAGTAAAATGTAATTATTTACATATTCTTATTACTAATGTAATATTAATCTAAAATACAAACAAATAAAATGACTTGTGATTTTACATATTTCTAGAAATAGCTTTTATGCCATTTTTTTTTAAATAATTTTAATTTTAATAATAGCCATAGAAATATTAAAATTATAATTTATAATAACTACTCAAATTTTCCAAATTAAGAATCAAATATTTCAGTTCGGTTCTTTTACATAAAAATATAAAATATAATATAATATGAATAGATGTTTGCCTTTCCTCACCACATACTGTATACACAAAAACGAATCAGTAACAAGAAGTCGATACAATAATCCAGAAATGAACCATGCCCAGTAAAAAATTACTGACAAAATCCATAATGAAATGCTTACATTTTTGGCTCTTATATGCTTGTATTACTAAAAAGTAATTGCGTAACACCAGCATTAATATACTATAAAATACATCACTTCGCCATCAAAATGTATTTAAGATATATTTGTTACAGCGAATTTTCGGAAAACGATGATTCTTTCCTTTTTCAAGCTTCTTAACTGTTGAAACAATTTCAGAAGTTACTTATCACCCTGGACATAGTTGCAAACAAAATTTCAAATAAAGCTTTTACACCTTTTACTTACATAATCAGTTCTCCAGTTCTACCCTCTTTGTTATTAATTTATACTCCATATTATTCATATACTCCATAGTATTTCTCATAAAAAATAAAAGATAGAAATCTTAATCGGAATGTAAGGGATAGAAATTACAAGATAATAACGTAATACTGAAGTTAGATATTGCAATATCAAGTGTAACTAAGAAACGAAATATTGTGAAATTTGAAGAATTGAATTTTTAATAATGTGGAGTATAAATTAACAATAAAGAGGGGTAAAACTGGAGAATTGATTATATAAATAAAAGTGTATAAGCTTTGTTTGAAGTTTTGTATTGTTATGATTGATATTTGTAACAATGTCCAGGATGATGTGTATGGTAAGTAACGTCTGTAAAATTGTTTCAACTGTTAAGAAGCTTCAAAAAGGAAAGAAGAATCGTTTTCCGAAAATTCGCTGTAATAAATATATTTTTAAATTTTGAAAAGTGATGTATTTTATATGATAAGCAGAAGTTAGATGAGGAAGAGATATGTTTTGTATTAAGATATACAAAACAAGCATTATCAGTCCAGGTAGTAATATATTTTCCTCTTACTTTACGCCTAATACTTAGGGTGCAACAGTTCACCGAACATTTTGTAGATTTGATGCATATTTTTTGCAGATTTTTATTTGCCATTTCTTTACCTATAATCATCCGGTGTCCTCTGATCCATAAAATAATCAATTTCAAATCATTTTATTGCTTTTTTTAAAGACCATACTTTCTTTTGAATACCTAATGTAATATTATTTTTTCTGTATAACTGCACAAAGAAAATAATGCTGCTTTAGAATCAGAACAGATTTTGAAGAATTTTTTTCTTTTATATCTTCGCATTCTGCAATTCAATTAAGAGCAAGTAATAAAACCATGATTTCTACTTGATAATCAGTGCAATACTCAACCAGTTTCTATATATCTTTTATTAGTAAATTCATCATTACAAAATCTAAGAACACCATTTGCAGTTTTCCTATCATCAATAAAGCTTAATACCAAGTACTATTGGGATAATATCTAAGCATATACTAATAACCTTTTCAGCAGGATTCATTAACTCTTTAGGATTGTTTTTTGTCAACGTGATCTTCTTAAAGCTTGACGTACAAATTTATGGACAATACACTATCCATCGTCAGTAGCAGAACATCTCCTGTGTGGATACTTTGAAGAAATTTCTCGTGAAGATGAGAAAAATTAAATCGATGATGACTCACTGACTGATGCTGAAGTAATGCAATAATCCATTCTCGTCATCCATTTTGAATTTAAATTTTAATTCATTTTAAATTTTGATTTGATTTGACGAAAACTAATGGATGTAGGTAAATTTAACAGATATAATTTGTTTTCAGCTAATGGGAAATTGAAAATAGATTGTTTTAGGCATACCGTCACGACGAAGTCCGAACGCTATGACGAAGTCCGAAAGCTTGGACCACTCCAAAATTCTGATTTGGCTGGAAACCCGAGAAGAATTCCGTGGCCAAGAAAGTTTCAAATCTCATTTGACTTTTTATTGATTTTTATTGATGTCAGCAAAGTATTCAGAATCCAGTAACTTGAGCTTGCTTTGTTATCACTGAAATTAATTAGGGAAATAATGCGTATTTAAATTATTTTTTTCAGAAAATGGAAGTTTTGTACTGTTTTGTATAAAACAGATAATACAATGTAAAAAATAAACTTTTAGTTCGTATTATTTCCACAACTTTACAAAAAATAAAAACAAAAATATATAAAATAAACAAGGCAAAAACAATGGTTTCATGAAACCCTAGTGACTCCGTACTTGTTTCGTTTTTTATAGGTAATGATTTAAAAAAATGTAATATGTAATTAAGAAAGAAAAAGTAAAACAATTAAAAAAAAAAGATAAAAAAAGAATAAAAAACAAGAAAAGCCTTTTGGTGTACCATGATGTACCTATTTCGGCATTACCGTGGCCAGCACTTGGATTATTGAGGCAACAATGCAATATACTAACCATGATAAGATTACTGGCTGAATAAAATTACTCAGAATGCCTGTAAGATGTTGAGAATACTCTTTCTTATCTACAGGGTTGCCGGCAAGTTCCCGTACCCCTGAATTGGTAGTCATGTTTAAAGAAAATATTTACACATTAAGTGTCCAATGCATCTGTGTTTGCCATCATGCTGTACACACACGTTCATACGCTGCCACGTCCTACTTGACATTTTTTGAAGCATGTCCGTTGAGACGGCTCAAAATTTGTCCTCAACTGCATTGAGAAATTTTTCATTTGTAGCATAACGTTCAGATACGTAGGCCTTGATGATTCCCCGCAATGAGTTGTCAGGCGTCGTGAGGTCTGTGCTTCGAGGTGGCCATTTCAATTAAGCTGGTGATGCTGGAGTCCCAGCGACCAACCCAGCGTCCTAGAAAATGTTCATGAAGAAACCCGCGCACAGTAAGAGCGAAGTGAACAGGTGCCCCGTCCTGCTGTAGCCATACGCGTTCCATGATGCCTGTGTTTGTAACATATGTAAATAAGTTTCGCCATTAACATGACCATCAAAAAAATATGGTGCAAACAAATAACGTGGTATCATCGCAGCCCAAATCATTACGTGAGGTGGATTCCTCTCCAACTCCAGTGTGTAATGAGGGTTCTCTTTCGCCCAAAAGACAACGCTTCCAACACGAACACTTGCATTCCAGTGCCATCTGGATTCTAGTGTCAACAGTTGAAATAACATTCAATACTAAATATTTACGTTTCAATATTTGCGTAATAGGGGATATAGGAACTTCCCGGCCATCCTGTATTAACGCGAGACTCGTAGTTTTCCCTACCTGTAAAAGTCATAAGGGTTTCTAGAACGTTCGACTTACTGTAGTGTGGACTATAGAGGTAGTTATAGACCGAAGGATTGAATATAAGAGCCGTTTACACTTTCCTTAATGGGTAGCTAAAAAAAGGGACAAAAAAGATAATAGTCTTCTAGTTCTTTCAGGTAGTACTTGCTATTTTTTTTGTGTTTTTCTGATCCATGATTGATTACGAGTTGGCTATGAATATTCGGTCAGTTTATTTGAATTTCTGAAAGTAACTTGCCAGATATCTAACATCATTTGTTATAGAAAACAAATTTCTTAGTGATGAACTTTATGAATTACTTACAGTCTTTTAAAGGACTTAACTAGGTCGCTTGATTCTAAAAATACTGCGACTTTTAATTTTCGCTTGACTTTTAGAAGTTTGATGTCTGTATTCAGTTAAGTGAAAGTTTAGGAAAACATTGCCGACAGTTACTTTGTCTGTTCAAACACATTTCCATTACAGTTGCACGGTTGTTTATTTTTCTACTTTCTGTAATCCCAGGGGAATTGAATCAGATAATCCCACGTGAAAAGAAGGCAGTCACTTCTTGCTTCGTGTGGTTACGAAGAAATTGAGTTCCTCCTGATAAGAATGCTTTTTTTTTTTGATGCCTTGCAAAATGGATTACTTTTTAGAACAAAAAAAAGTAAGAGCGCACTTCATCAGATGGTGAGCCGAGAAGAATCTATTAACTTCGCCAAGTCTGTCTATATGTTTTATTCCTGTGAATGAATCCGATTTTTGATGGCTAGCATTTTTTGTTGGAATTTTATATTTAACTCCTATTATACATTTTAACAATAAAATTCAAGTTTAGTTACATCTATCATTTCTAAGTCAGATATTTGTGTTATTTAAAGGACAGCATTTCTGGCATTCAATCAAGAAGTGTTCAAAAAAATTTTGACTTAATAAATTTTGATTCAAAACACAAGAAAATTCAGAACCTTTACATAGAAGTTTTTTTTATAAAAATCCAAAGGTTCATTCAAATTTATTCAAACTCATTAGAGTTTTATCCTTTTGTTTTTATGATGAAAACCACATCAAGAAACTTACGAATATAATGATATTTGTGATGTTAGATTCTGCTTAGCGAATGTAACTTAAAACAAAGCACTTAAGCCTTCTTTCCTTAAAATACTTTGGGCTTTTTGTTTCTTTTTTATTTCTGGGCTTTTTTTTTTCTTTTTTAAAGTTGTGAAAGAAAATTCCAACGTTATATTCAAATCATATTTACTAAATACAATCAGTATAAATTCTACATTGTCTAAAAAAAACCCGAATGAAATCCTCATTTTTTTACTTAATTTCTAAAGTCGGATTAATTTAAATCGTATCGAATCCATAACAGAGTAGTAGAAGTATTTAATATTATTGTAACAGAGGGATTTAGGGAGATAGGATAGAAATCAATTGTTTACATTCTAATGCTGTTCTATGGGAATTTTTGGCAACCCTTTTGAAAGCTATTGTGATAGCGAGCAAAATCGGTAGCTAATGCGTTTGTCCTATCCGTCCGTCCGTCAGTGTCTGTCCACCCCTAACACCTCCCGAATGGAAGGTCGGATTGACAAACGGACACTTCTTGATTCACCATCGTATTCAGAGGTCAAAACCAGATAGGAACGCCCCCCCCCCCGCCCATGTTCGAGATATTTGGCATTGTTTTCATTGGATTTCCACTATTAGCTTAATGTTAGAAATGCAACCATCTCATCTGAATTGTCAAGTATAGCTTGATGCTTAAGATATCGGACTCATACACTGAAGGTTGTCGGTTCGAATCTACATTACTACTTTTTTTTTGCTCTTAATCATTGAGAATGTCCGCATGGGTTTCGTGTGTTTGTGTGGTTTTTTTTTTTTCTTATTTTCCTAACTTTTTTTTTCCAACTTTATGTTTATTTTTCCTTAAATTACTGTACTTCCTTTTTTTATTATTATTTTTAAATATTTTAATTATTATGCGTCGCCCTTAAATTTATGCTTTAGCACCAAATTATAAAGTTTTCTGATAATCTCTAGACAAGGACCCATTTTGAAAAGATTTAAATACAAAAGTTAGATCTTCAAATTAGTCCTCGAATACGCAGACCAAGTTTTAAGAAGTTCAGAAGTTATTAGGGGAAAAAAAAAAAAACACATACACACACACACACACACACACACTGATTGATTTGGTTAGTCTCCCTTTCCTATGAAAAGTAGACTAAAAGTGAAGTCCGTTAATTTACTTGTTTATTTGCTCAAAGTTCCGTTCTGGAAATTAATTAAAACCATTTAAAAGCACCAATTACGTTTTACTTGAAAGAGTCGTATAAGAAACTCCTGAATATTCACGTTCCATCTGGGTTTTCATCATCATAACAAGGATATATTAATACCTAATGAAGGATTTTAATTAGTGAACGTGATATCTTGAAAATGATGGTTTCATTATGCATTCGGTCTTTTGAATATCGTTAGTACTATTCAAAGTTGACGATCATTCTCGGCATAAAAAATGTTTTGCCAAAGTTTTCAACATATCTTAATCAACGTATTCATTCAACAGGAAAGTTTTGGATACTGAAAATAAAAGGTGTGGTCTTTTTTTTTTGTTTGCTTCCGCAATTTACGGAAGTTAAAAAAAAGGAAATCGATATTTTGTGCTTCCATGGTTCTTATCTTAGACTTGACAAAACTGACAACGAATGAAAACGATGCAGAAGAGCTCCAATGTTATCGTTCAAATATTCTAGCCTTGTAAAATGATCGATCGTGAAATGCCTGCCAGCTGCAGACTTCTTTTTTTTCTATACCTGGTTCTAGGATACGAGGTTCAATGTAAGTTTTATATTTCGCAAGGAGTTCCATAGATGGTCGTTTGCTGCAATTGGTTTTATCCGTAGCATGGCATATGATGAGATATAACTTAAAATGTTCCTGAAAGTTTAACCGAACACATATGATTACGTACATAATGTCCTAAACATGAACAGTGTTTAAGTAGGAAAAAAAAAAGGAGCCCTAAGTAAAAAAAAATTAAAAAACACATTGACAGATAACCAACGAAATAGGAACACGTATTTACCATATTGATTTTTAAATGTCTATATAAAATGTGAACGAGATATCTTCAATATGAGCAAGATATCAGTGTTAGAAAAAAATACCCGTAACGCATTGCATTCTTGATTTAGATAAGACACTCTGAAATATGAGCGGTATCTCTAAAGAAACGCCTAAATTGCAGTAAGATTGTTCTATAAGGTGTTCTAGATATGGACATCCTCACAAATAATATAAATGTATTTGAAGCTAAATATAAAGATGGTATAAATGACTAAATGTTGAAAGTATGATTTAATCAATACCCAATGGAACTGGTAAATTTTCGTGGTTTCAAAATAGGAGTTTTGGTAAAGAAATTTAATTCCACCCTCTTCCCTCTGAGAATTTATACAAGTTATCCACATTGAAAAATATCATTCCATAAAATATCGAATTCCTGAGCAAAAAGAGGTTACATATGTTGATCATATACCAACATTTGGCCATGTATTATACATATACCAATATTTGGCTCATTTGTTTTCGAACTTTCGTTTTGTGGTGAACAGGTTTTCTAGTTTCCTACTACTTCCATCATTCTTTCTTTATCATTCCCTCCGTCTGTCCTCCTTTCCGTGGAGGATAGCACAACAGAAATAGGGTCGCGGTTCTCGGCTCTCTGCTGCCCATATTCACCGTAAATATAACATAACATAAAATACTCTTTGAATAATATAAAATTAAGTAAGTTATATGAAACTGTAGACAATGATTTGTTAGCATATTTCCCGTATCTTGCCTACTTCTATCTCATCTGCAATAACTGGACCCCAACTGTAGCTTCTCTGTAAAGTATTCCAGCTGTGCAGTGCATTTGTAATTGTTTTTCAAGTATTTTACATGTGCTTTGTTTAGAATGGTTTGTATAGAAAACTACTCTTAAATATTTATTCTATTGATAATCAACTTGAACTAAGTTGCTGAAGGAGAAAATTATCAAGAGACGCTCTTAGTATTAGAAATATTAAGCAGAAGTTGTCTTTTAATACTTCCTTTCTAAAACTGCAATAAAATTTCAAAGAATTCAGCATGGAAATCTATTTTCAAAACATGTGCTATTCTCTTCTCAAGGAAACAAATAGCACATGTGTATGTTTTGTTTTTGTCAATGCATCTCTATGTCAAGGTCTATATCAGTGTCGGGATAAGACGTAATTTATTAAAAAAATGACTGGTCACTTCTCATAAACTTATACGGAATATTGTCCCTAAAAGCATTCAAAGATAATTCATTTGATAACTCACTTACAAAGTTTCATCATCTTATCATAATTAGCTTTTGATGTATCGTCATAATACTGAAATATCTACGAGAAATGCATTACATTTGGGAGTTGGGATTCTTTTGGAATATTAAATAATTATATATATAATTATAAGGTGGTTATAATTAAAGTTGGCCTATTTAAAGCATCCTGCAGCTGTAACCAATCGTCGGAGAGACATACTATTCAAAGGATGCGCTCAACGATTCTGCAAAAAAAAAAATAGTTACAAAATCATCCGCTAGAGGGCGCTTTTACAGCTATATAAACGGAAAATGAAAACATAATGTTCAAAAACATTTATTTCACACAGCAGTATCAGACGTTTAACCGAGTCTTGTGATATTGTCCAATATGTTCCTCCTCACAAATGTGTCATTTGCAGACGATGAACTGTATGCTCAACCGCTGACAGTAATGATTACCCGTGATAGTTCGCACAAGTAGCGTGATACTGTCTTCTAGTTCTGCTAATGTTGCGATTCCTCCACGATACACCACATTCTTTAAGTATCCCTACAACCAAAAATTGCATGGAGTTAGGTCAGGAGAACGTGGTGCCCAGGCAGTACAGAATATGCGACTACTTGATCATTGGTAAAGTGTTGACCCAACAAAGTTTGCATGAACCTTCCAATATGAGGAGGTGCACCATAAGGAGGTGCATAAAAGAGATTGAATCAAGACATTGTCTTTCCTGCAGCTGAGGTATCACAAAGTTCTGGAGCATGTCACGATATCTAGTCACGGAACATGTCTGAGGACCATTAGCAGTAATTTCTTTAAAAAAAATAAGGGCCTAGGATAAAGTTGGATGTGAACTCACACCAGACTGTAAGCTGGGCGCATGCAAAAGCATTTCCTGGAAAACGTGTGGATTTTCCTTGGCCCACACACGGCAATTTTGGGTATTCACAGTACCATTCAAATAAAAGTGTGCTTCATCGCTGCATAGGATGTCCCATGGCCACGACGTATCAACTTCCATCCTCACCAGAAAGGTCAACGCAAAAGTGAGTCGTTTCTCCTTGTCGCTGGAAGCAGTTCTTGTCTGTGACTGATCTTGTATAGAAAAAAATGAATTAAGTTTCTCAGGATCTTTCTAACTTTGCTCCAGGATAAATCTAATTGTCGTGATGCGGCTCGGGCACTATCTGAACCTGCAGCATTCTCCAACGACTGCTGAACGATTGATATGGCAACGTCTTCAATCACGTGATGCACTTTCGTCCTCTGCCACGTTGCACACTTAAAGATCCGGTTTCTTTAAATTTTTTCAACATTTTTCATCTTGTGGTGACATCTTCCCCGGCGTACTTTATTAGCCCGACGAAATTCACGAATCGCAGAATTACCATGACTTTCGTAATAAAACTTGACCAGCAACGCACGTTCTTGTAAAGTCATCTTCATTGCGTCTGTTGCTAATAACACGTTCTAAGTTCACACCGATTATTTATAGCCCGATGTCGACTGCGTTCCTGGTGTCTAAGCAAATCAGATTGTTTTCTCTTTGCATAAAGATTAACCCTATGCAATTGTGATGACATTTGGACCACTTTTACAATAAAAACCGTATTCTGTTGTTACAGGATTGCATGTTAAATCTTTTTCTACAATTTCCATTGTAGCAAAATCGTCCTCTAGCGGACGATTTTGGGACTTTTTTTTTTTGTTGTGGAATCATTGAGCGCATCCATTAAATAATATCTGTACAACTTTTGGTGTCTCTCCGACTATTGGTTGCAGCTGTAGAATGCTCTAAATAGGCCAACTTAAATTATAACTTGTAAATATCTGAACAATTTTCTAACCAAAAAAAGCTAAAAATTTAATATTAAAAGGAGCCTTCCAAGTTGTTTGGCCTACGAATTTTCTAATAGACAAGAAACTCAATATTAAGAAAAATGTTTGAATTTCATATTCGAAATTATTATTATATAGTGTGTAAATCAAAGCGTAGACTTAGAGTTTTTGGGGTTGGCCAACCTTAGATAACTTTTCTTGCTTTCACTTCCTCGATACATAAACATTTCCGTTTTATCATTACCTGCAGCAACTTCGTTGTCTTTGTGAAGATCTCATCAAAATACACCAACTGCTTCATTGGTTTCCATTCCTGTCTTTTCTTTCCATTTCAATGACTTCAGAATTCTTTTCCTTCGCTTCTGAGGAGAGAGAACGAAAAAAAAAAATCCCAGATTGAAAGTCTTTCGTCTGTTGATGTAAATCCCATCCGTTGTTATCACGAAAATTATCGCGGCTCAAGGCTGACGAATACATCAGCGTTCCTTGAAATTCCAATTAGTTTGATAACTTTGGAGGCAGCGACAAAAGAACGCCTCGTAGAAGCTAAGCATTCCAGGCCTCTTTCTTTTGTGCGCAAGGTTATCTCGTGTAATATATGTCGTCACTACCGCGGATAACGATATCTCTCGGGACCATTCAAAATCTAGCCATTTTCCAAACTTCGTTCCAATTCATTGTTATTTTTTTCTTCGTCTTCTTCTAAAGAAGACATACTTGTTGTCAACACCCAGTAATTAGATTCCTGGCTGAGCTTATTGCAGGTGCCTAATTGGAAGCTGTTACCACTCCTAATTGCATTTGATGGAGCGGCAAAAAAAAATGGCTGAAGTGAAATTTTTTGATTGATTGTGTTTACCATAGTTTGAGTGAAGAGCGCTTCGCTGACGAGAGATTTGAACAGAAAAATTGGAAAGACTATTAATTATTCACAAATGAAAACAAAAATCAAGCGATAATCGAATCACCGACAATAACATTTTTTTTAAATCCTCAGGAATAGCAAGTAAAATTCAGCAAAACAATGCTTTTAGTAATTTTTTTATTTGAAATAAGGTTTGTAGTAATTAGATAAAGAAGCACTTTGAGGATTTAAATCGACTACTTTATAAAAACATGATCAGACATTTAAAAGTAATAAATTGTCCGTTTTTGACGTAAATTCTTTTTGTTAAAAATTTAAAAACTACTTATAAAACGGGACTGTACAGGGCTTTGAGGATTTACAAAATTAATCCGTAGTTATGTTAGTTTATTATTGATTTATAAGGCTTTTGTTTCGAAATTGGTTCAGTTCTTTATGATAAGAGACAAATCGAGTAATATACACAGCTTTTATGAAATAAAGAGCATTTATTAAAAAAAATACGAAAATTTATGACAATAATTTAAGGCAAATCCCCAATAAAACAATATTTTCAAATTTTATTAACTCATTTTTATCATTTGCCTAAGTTACTTTATCTTAGTAAATTTTCAATATTTTAAACAGTATATCATTAAACATCTTCTACGACACAAGAAACAAATGTTTAAATACCACATTTCTTTCAAAATAGCAAATTTTCAAAGAGAAACAAACGTCTTCCCTTTTTCAAGCCTTTTTACATATAATAATAAGTCGCGAGGTTTCTTAGTTACAATATCAGTAAATACCATATTAACAATCAATAATATTAATACAATATTAGGGAATATCGTATTCTACTTCACAATAACCACTTAGACTTAATAATTAACGAATGATATAAACACACTTCATATTCAATTGTTTTTTAACAATCCAATTCTTCAATTATTACCTTTTTATTGCAATTTAAATACTGTTTATCGATCAAATCTCTAGCTAATTTCACTATACATTCATCCACATTAATCCCTTCATTCATAAAATTTTTTCCTTTTATGATTCGTATACATAAGCTCTCAATTACATTTCTAGTTTTTGTATTCTTTTCATTGCATAAAATTCTTACTACATTATTAATATAATGTTTTTTCTCATTACAATGTTCTGCTATTTCAGACATCTCTACTAATTTTTTCCTTATGTAGTACCCATGTTCCGAAACATGTTATATTATTTCCTTAAGTTCTTTCTGGATATTAAATTGATCAATTAAAAAATAAGAATACGCAAGAATTTAAGACCTACTTTTCTTTTAAATGTTATTTCTTAACATTTCTTAATTTAAAATAAGAGAGATATTCATAAAAATTCAAAAAAATGACAAAAAAACAATCGGCCTACATTTATCTATTGATTACGAAAAATACAAATTTTTCATTTTCTTTAAAAAAATGAATTAAATCAACATTATTTACTTAATTGTTTAATTCGAAGTAATTTTAAGCGTATCAAATCAGTGAATTAACTAAAGAATTTAATTAAGAATTTAATGTATTTAAGATAATGATCTATTAACTTTAATAGATTTAGAATCCATTGTTTAGATTCCAGTGCTTTTCTAATGGAATTTTTGTTGCACTGATTTCTCAATAAGGACCCATTTGGGAAAGATTTCATATATAAAGCTTAAATCAACCTTACTTATTGAATGGGCATACCATGCTTCAAGAAGATCCATCCAAAGGTTCAAAAGTTATTGAGAAAGGGGGGAGGGGAGAACACATACAGACATAGACCGATTGCTTTGGTCAGCCTCTTTTTCTTGTTGAAAAAAAAATGATGTCTTCTACTTCAATTCAGATCTTCCGTGACTGAGCTTGCTTAAATCGAACGCTTTTTGAATTAAACTAATTTGTAATAATATAGCAATCCTTTGTCCTTCTAATGTACGTCGTATATTAATAAACGTTTGCTAATCTTCTGTGGAAATGTGCTTCAATCTTCGCAGGTTTTGTATGGATTGTTTTGGCATGTTTTATGAAGTAGATAGTAATTACCTGGTGCTTGAATGGACGTCCAATTTAAAGGCATAAATTATTCTGCAAACAATGAAACTTCAAGGAACTTGTCTGTTTTTATATTCCTTTTGGTCGATGATGTTAGAAAGATAAGTGTTTAGACATATTGCAGCTTGGTTAATTTATGTTTTGGCTCCAGATTTTGGCATTAGTTCAAATGTTTACAACTTTCAAGTCCGCCAACTTTCTAGTGAAGATATTTCACTGCAAATAGCCCGAAGTACCTCTATGAATACTTTCTTAACTAAACTGAAAATACTCATCTCTAGAAGAGTATTTATTAAAGATCAATTTTATTGTTCATAAGTTTTGCGGGAAACTTATGAAGCCTCATTCAGTTAAACGATACTAACTGACAGTAAAGAAATTGTCTGTTACTCAGAATTATAGAGCTAAGATGAGTTTAAATCACTTTCAGTAATAACTTTTTGAAATCGAATTTCTCAAAAATATAATTGAAATAAAAGTGGACAAGAAATTAATAGTCACCCAAATAGCAGCCTTGTACACGAAGAATTTTAAGAGATCGTTCGAGCGTAGCTGAATGATTAAGCTAGAGCTGATAGGTTAGAGGTGGCGAGTTCGATTCCAAGCCTGGGCGGAAGACAGGGATCTTTTTCACGCTCCATTCTCTTCCAAACGGATCCTAGGGTCTACCCAACCTCTGTAGAATGAGTACCGGGTTTCTTTCCTGGCATTGAAACACGGGCGGGCGTCGGGGTGACCATCCGACCTCGACTTCGTCCCGTTGGTCAACAAGCACTAGGAATCTTATCTCCCGCAGTCTCATCTCCCAAGGGCCTGCATCGGCCTGTAGTGGGATACTTTAACTTTTTTTTTTATTTTTACATTTATATACCTAAATGTGTTACCCCTCATCAATAAAAAAAGCAAAGATGAATAAGTAAATAACAGCAACAATTTATGTGGTTGATCTTGCCGTAGTTCAATTAGATTTAGAAAATTAATAAACTTTTTCATTTATCAGTAAATAAGTCGAACTGAAATAGGTTTTTTTTTATTTTGTTTGTTTTTATTTTTGGTAACTTAAGTTCAATTTAATGAAATTAAACGACTTTGATTTAAATTTTTACTGAATCTAATAATTCATTTAAAAGAATAATTAACCCTAGGTATATTTTGAGACAAAGCTTGTCAGAAACTTATCTGCGATGTCTAATGATGTCGTATAGGACACTTGGAGCCTAAAGCTTGTTGATTGTATTTAGTAAAATAAAGGACAAATAATAAAAAGTCATGCTTTTAAAATATGCCTCTAGGCTCTTGCTATTAATCTCGAGTTCCTTGAAGTTCGATAGCTAAGGCTATGCGATACTCTGCGATACTCTCATCCCATAGTGTCTATGCACATGCTTGCTGTTGTTGTTGTTAGGTTCCATCAAGTCGTCTACGACTTCTGGTGACCTCATGCACTAAGGCTCTCCAAACAGATCTATCATTTGCTGCATATCGTAGTTGTTGCAAAGAATTCCCGGTAGCTTCCTTTATATCTTCCAACCATCTTCTTCGTTGTCTTCCTCTTCTTCTCTTCCCCTCTACCTTCCCAAGCATGATTATCTTTTCAATGGAATTATCCGCTCTCATAATGTGACCAAAATAAGATAGTTTTTGCCTTAAAAATCAATGCTTCCAACGAATAGATTGGTTGAATCTGATCTAAAACCCATTTGTTAGTCTTCCTTGCAGTCCATGGTACTCTCAGAAGTCTTCTCCAGCACCAGAGTTCAAAGGAGTCGATTTTCTTTCTTTCCCTCTTTCGCATTGTCCAACTCTCACAACCGTACATCATCACAACCGTACATCATCATCATTAACGCACATGCTTATATTGCGTTAATCCACGGATGATACGAACTGTATGTTATACAGTGGAACCCCGCCATTCGTCCACCTCTCTATTCGTACAACTCGTCATTCGTACAACTTTTTCAAGTAAAATTGAACTCGCCATTCGTACGCTTGCTCGCGATTCGGACAGCGTGACCTCGGTACTGGCCGTGCCACGCGGTCGCTTCAGTTCAGTATCGTGCTAGCTTCCTTACGCTACGCATCATCCACGCAAGCTTCGTGAAACTTTGTGATATTTTATTGTTATTTTTTGTTATTTTTATTAAAAATAGTGCAGCCATGGGTCTAAAAAAGATTACTGATTCAACTAAGCCTAAAAGGAAAGCAGTGAGAAGGACAATTGAATTGAAAAAAGAACTCGTTGCGAATTTTGAAAGTGGAACTCGTGTCTCTGAACTGGCAACTCAGTATGGCATGGCGAAATCAACCATATCGTCTGCACTGAAAAAGAAAGAAATAATAATAAGAGGCCTATATATTTATTGTTTTCATAGTTTTTATGTATTTTAGGCTTAACATATTATTACAAAGGTTTATATAAGCATCATCTGTGGGTCTGAAATGGATTAATCCAATTTACATTATATCTTATGTGAAAAAGTGATTCGCCATTCGTACAAATCGCCATTCGAACTGCCTCCTGGAACGGATTGTGTACGAATAGCGGGGTTCCCACTGTATATGTAAATGTAAAATAACTTGAGTAACTATTTTCAAACGAGCCCACTGACTATGGCTGTTTTGTAGTAAACGCCAGTTACGACTGTTGCCGTGAGAACAGGGAGTGTGGACTTCCACCACCGCCATCTAGTTCTAGTTCTAGTTCTAGTAGAATTTGCCTAAGCTGTTCTGAGAAAGTGGAGAGGGAAGGAACATTGTCGCTACGACAACGGTTAATAATATTACATGTAGCATTATATTTATAGTGTATAAGTATGATTAATAAATGTTCTAAATGCATCTAATGTCGCTGCACCAAAAATATTCCTTTTTCTTTATTTTGATCGTAACTGCGTAAATCGATTGGTCGTATGTCTGGGACTATCAATATGTAATTAGCCTCGCTTGTTTACAGTTATTGAGAGGGAGGAGCAAATAAAGCCAATACAGGCATTCGGAATAAGTTTATCATCGCTACTGCTCAATTACAGCATTAGTGTGAGTTTAAAGAAATTAATATTGTTTTGGATGAATTCATCTTGAAATTTAGTATGCATATTTGAAGACTAGGGACAATCCATGTTTTGTATTTGAAATCTTTTTCAGTAGGTCCTTGTCAATAACAATAAAGCTAACATTTCTAGATTTTCGGAGATTGTGAGTTTGATTTTCTGTTTGTCTCAGTGTTCTTAAGTTAAAATCTCTGTATTCTGGAGATTTTTAATGTAGAGTAATGACGTTTAGGGTTCACTTATTTTTTTTCCAAATATGTTCCGGATTTTTTCAATATTTTTTTTTGAGAAGACTTTTTTTTTTATGTTATCTTTTGTAGATTTTTTAAAGTTCTTAAATGGAGCCAACACACAAGTCTAAATAAAAATTTAACGGGGCCGTTAACGGGGCCGAAACTAGTTTGTTTTAATTGTAAATATTTATGTTTTTTAACTTTTAACTTAATTTTTATTTAGATTTGTGTGTTGGCTCCATTTAAGAACTTTAAAAAATTTTTAACATATGTAAAAAACTTTTTTAAAAAAATCTTTTGTAGATTTTCGATTTTTGTTAAAAAAATCTAATAAGATAAGTGTTACATCAAAGTCACTTACAAGTAGTTATAAGAAAATCGCAAATTAATACTAAAAATAAGTTAATTTCAGAGAAAATGTTGAAAACATTTATGAATGAAAATGGGAATATTAATGAAAATGAAGGTAAATATAAATTGTGAGCGAAAGGCAAGTGGATAATGAATGTTATTCTTACATTAGCTAAAAATTTACAGAAATAGCCTTCATTGATACAACAGTTTTATTAATTTTCTAAGCTTTAAGAAACATTACAGCTTATTGTTAATTTTCCATTAATTTCATGTGTAAGTAGAGATTTTAAGACAGAAATTTTTAGCGCAAGTCTTTAAATGAAGCCCAGTACTAAAATCACTTGAAACCTTCATTACCAAAATTTCTATTTAATAAATAGATAGCAACAGATTCTATTTAATAAATAGATATTTAACAAATACATAGCAATGGAGCAAGAATCAAAATTTCGAAGATCATATCAAAGGACATTTCGAATTTTCACTAAAATTGTAATATTTTCCATGTGAGTTTAGAAATCTTATACACTATAAAAATAGTTCACTGTTTTATATATATATATACAACAAAATGTGACCCTAATTGACATTGCCATCCCTGGGGACTGTAGAGTCCAGGAAAAAGAACTGGAAAAAATCAACAAATACAGGGCTCTGGCACTTGAAATTACACGAATATGGAATAAAACAACTACAGTGCTGCCAATCATCATTGGTGCACTACGAACATTATCACCTAAATTTATGGACTATTACACCAGACTTGGAGCAACAGCAATAACAACAGCTGAATTACAAAAGACAGCCATCATTGGCACTGCGAACATTTTACGTTAATACCTTAGCAACACTTAGGCCCCTGGTTGAGGCCCGTCTTGCCTAAGAAAATGCCAGTGATAAACGTGTTTTTTTGTATTTGTTTGGGTGAACGTTTACACTGTGTAACTTTTTTAAAATAGTAAAATTTATTATATATATATATATATAATAATAATAATAATTTATATCTGTGAACTATTTTTATAGTGGTATAAGATTTCTAAACTCACATGGAAAATATTACAATTTTAGTGAAAATTCGAAATGTCCTTTGATATGATCTTCGAAATTTTGATTCTTGTTCCATTGCTATCTTTTTAATAAATATCTATTTATTAAATAGAATATGTTGCTATCTATTTATTACATACATTTATGGTATATTTCAAATGGCAAAATTCGTATACTATTCTTATAGAGTTTCAGGTTGCAAAGATTTCATTTAATCAACTACAAATTTGAAGTAGTAAAGAATATAAGAATAAAGTTAACTTATATTATAAAATTACATAAAGCTGGACAGAAATTTGAAGTTTGTAAAACTCGAATGCAAAAAGTACGATTGTGTTTATGAAAGGATAATGCCAAAAATAATTTTGAATTAAGTGTTTTAGATATTTTCAGTTTCTGAACGGGTATGTTTATAGAGGGGTGTGTATGTGTGTAGTACAATTAGAATAGCACACTAAATATGAGGTCCGTATTGATTTTGGGTAAAAAAGAGCCATATGTAAGGCATGTCTGATTAAAGACTACTTTTCAAATAAACGTTTGAATGTCATCTGGAATTTTCCGTCATATATTTTTCCTTGCGTCTACAAAAGTATTAATAATAAAGACTTTAGTTAAAAGAAACCGCTTATTTCCTGTGAAAAGCAAGTTTTCCTCCTCGATTCATAGATCGGTTGGGAGTGGCACCACTTCCTTCTCACGCAACCACATCCAGTAAACATTCCCGAACTGGTCGATGCCTGCTTTTACACAAAGAACATAGTTCCTTATTTTTCGATCACTGTCAACCATACCGATATACAGGCGCGAGCAATGACAAAAATTCTAAAGCATACGTCACCGTTGAAAAGCTGCAAATGGTTTTCTGCCAAGTGGTGAAGTGGTCGGTACACTTATAGAATTTTCGAGAATTTTAATCGATATTACGAGGATGTTTATTTTTTGTGGGTCCAGCAACAGAAAACTAGATGCTTCGTTTTTCAATAAAAATACTATGTAAGTTTTATTGAAAATGAAACTTCCAAAAATAAGAATTACAATAAAAATGAAGTTGTATAATCGCGAAAAAGAGTGTTCTAGTATTCGTGAGCATTTTCTAAAAACTTATCCTAAACCATTATTCTACTGAAGTCAAAGAATTTTAGTTTTTAAAGTTTAACGTGCAGATATATATATAATAAAATGAAGAAATGCAAGGCTGCACCTGAGTAAACAAAAGGTTCTCGCACCCTGAGCTATCATGTCGGGAATCTGGGACAGCTGTTTCAGCCTTATTAGGCTTCTTCAGCCAGATATACCCTTGATGATAGCTCAGACCATTTCGCGGAGCTGTCTGGTTTTCGCATATTTGTCTCGCAGTCTCAGCTATCATCAAGGGTATATCTGGCTGAAGAAGCCTAATAAGACTGAAACAGCAGTCCCAGATTCCCGACATGATAGCTCAGGGTGCGAGAACCTTTTGTTTACTCAGGTGCAGCCTTGTATGTCTTCACTTCATCAAAGAATTTTAGTAAACACTTTTTAGAAGATTTCTCTTTCTTACCAATAAATATTACTGTAATCACTGGAAAAAAGTTATGTTTTTAAAAAATACGGTAATACATTCGGCCTACTTTCAAGAGAAGGCTTCCAACTTGAATCGAGTTTCTACTTGAAACTTCGTATTTTACCAATTGTAGAGATGAGAAAAACAATGAGTATAGTAGTGAGAATGTATGCAAATGGAATTGACAACCGCTAAGATGTGTGTGTGTGTTGGGGAAGGGGGTTGAATAAATTTGCTTGAGTAAAAAATAATATATTAATCCAAAGCATATACAAGGTAAGAACTTAATTATTGATGTTTCCATGGATATCAAAAAAGTGTTTTTCATGGGAAAACATACTAATGCTGTAATAGAAACTGTAAAATTACATAATTTTTAAAAATAATACCTTTTACTATTATTTCCCATTTTATATATTTTATACATTCCCATTTTGTATATTTTATATATTACATATTATAAATATATACATTTATATATTCCCATTTTATATATTTATATATTTTATATATTATATATTATAAGTATATATATTTATAAATTCCCATTTTATATATTTTGTTTATTATATATACATTTTATATATTTTATGTATTATATTTGGTATTTTTTGTATTCTGTGAGAAAGAAATTACACGAATTAAAATAGAAAAATCACCTTTTATCCCCCCCCCCCCCACATCTTTTTTTCCTCTTCTTCCTTTACTGCTCCTTTGATTATTAATAGGTCCGTATAGAATTATCAGTGAAATAAAGAAAATTGTTTAAACTGAAAGCAATTTTAAAGTATTTTACTGCATTTTATTGATTTTTTTTCCTTTAAAAATCAATACATGAAATAATTATGTAGTAGTATATTAATAATTTCATTGTTATTTCCGCAATAAGCTTTGAAAAAGATCAAGAGATTAATGTGTTCATTAATATTACAAATCTCATTTATAGTTTGGTAAATAACTATCTCAATAAAATACATTGAGTTCCGAGAATATGCAGAATAGAATAAATAATTAGGAAAATTGATTAAATGTGAAAAAAAAATTATTATTCAAATAAAACTGAAAAGTTACATTAAAATGGCAGGCAATGTGATCACGTTCTTTCATTGAATTTAATTTTATTTTATATTTTTTAAGGATATAATAACAAAATTAATTTACTTTTTTTAAAGTAATTTTAATAACTTTAAAAATGTTTAAAATACTAACTAATACAGAAAATGACTAACCTGTTAAATGAATTTTACAAATTAGTATATTAAAACATTAATTAAGTATAAATTAAGGAATATAATATTATTATGTAATAAATTAGTATCACTTAAAACCATAGGATTTACTTCGAATAATAATAATAATACTTTTAATTTAATTTTTTAATAAAAAAAAAACTTACTCGTACAATTCGGATACTAAGTATGATATCTCTGAAATACATCCATTCACCTTCCCAATCGTTTTTATAGCTTCAGAAATCTTTTTTTGTCAACTCTCTTGTCAGTGAAATGAGATCGAAAAACAATTTCAAAATCAATTCTGAGCAAAACGATTCTCAAAACAAACCACATTCAAAATCAACAAACAATGAACCATTAGATTTTTTTTTACTATTTTCCCAATTGAATTCAGTTAATAAGCGATGTTAATAAGCAATGTATTTTCATTTATCGTTTCAGTTTAGTTGTATTAACAAATCAAACATAATTAAGTCAGCAGGGATTGTATTGTGTTTATTGTTAAGATGAATATTCTGATTTCGATGAAAACCAGACATTAAAAAAATCAGCAATTTTTTTTTGTCTGTTGTTTTTTGCCTTTGCAAGTGTCCTTATCGATAACTCAAGGTTAAAGTCTTTCGTTTTAGAAGGGTTTTTTTCGTTTATCGAACCAAAAATTTGATATAAATTTAAAGAAAATAATGGTGCATTTTAAATAAAAAATGTTATTAAGAAGCAGGAATCCAAATACGATACTTTGATTGATAAACATCTTTATTTTTAAGATTGAATTGAATAATATATCATCTAGCTGTATTTGATTGCAAACCAGTCTCATTAACAGCATGATTTGTTAATCAAATAAATGAATCCATTCAAATAAATATACAAAATTTGTTCCAATATATTTCGTTTGTAAAATACATACGATCTTGGATTCTAGCAAACATACAATGATGAAACTATAACTTAGTATATCTTTCAAATATAACTTATAATGATTTTAACTTTAGTTTTCAGTGCAACTTATAATGATTCACGACTACTTGTAGATCTAACTTTGAAATTAGTTTACAATATCAAATGTTTTTTTTAACTAAGACTTCAAAGTAATAATAAATATAAATTTTAATTAACAATCATTTAAAATAAGATTGGACATTTGCTACAAAACACAAGAAAATTTTGTTGGTTTTTTTTTTTTTTGTTAAAATTAAAAGTATTTTTTTTAATAAAAAATTTCTTAAGTAAGTTGAACAAGTTTAGAAATTATTTCTTTTTTCTTTTTAACAATTCAATTGATTTTTTTTTTAAAAAAGAAACTTCTTTTTGTTGTTATAAATGAAATTTCTAAAATTTATTTTTCTAAAACTTTCCACATCTGTTCAGTTACTTTTATTTCTATGCTTAGCTTTCAAGTGCCTGCCATTTTGTATTATTTCTTTCTGCATTCTGTCTAATGTCTTGAGGTTTATCAGCCTTAACTGAACTCATGCATATGGTACAGACACGGTCAGTCAGATACTAAATAGAGGCTCCGCCTCCAGCTTCTCGTAGGCACTGTGGCCATCTGACAACACTTCCAATATCAGTATTGCTGCGGCGAATGGCAGTTCATGTTATTGGCGTGTCGAAGATGCACACACTCAAGACTAACACGTCCAGAGCCCGAGGGTGTGGTTGGAATGGTGTCGTAAATATAAACGTCTTGCTTTCGGTCAATATCAGTGATGTCCTTGACGAACTGGAATATCACTGGAAGTGCCGATATCTGCAGTGAGTCGTCGTTATTTTTCAATTACGACTTGGGCTAATACTAAGATCGGATAATACTAAGATCTGGGCAGTAAACTAAACCAGTTTCAGAAAAAGATCGGGAGTGACGTCATTGAACCAATTTACACATTATCCGTCAGCCCGAAACATAGTTCCACCTTTCTATAAATATCTTTCTGCAAGCAAAAGATTTTGTAAGATGTGAAATTACTTTTAAGTTTAAACTCTATGTAATAAAGAGTTTAAGATTATTTTTTATAGACATTTTCAAACTAGTAAAAATCAATCGTGCTATTGGTTATTAAGTTGTCGAACTACTTGACATCATGGCTGCCTCCACTAGCTCACACGTGTCTTCTAAAACATACTTTAAAGTTAATCGTAAAGGTCAGTCTTTATACGGTCTTGTGATTTGACTGGCGAGAATAAAATTAAAATATAAATAAATTAAACAAGATTAATTATAAAGCAAAAAATAAAAAATGAAGAGGGAGAAAGAAAAAAAAAAGGCATACAGGAGAATCGATCCAGCGAACCTTAGCATGAAAGATGGATGCTTAGACCATCTCGCCAACACAGAATAAAGATTTGAAGAAGATAAATATGCGATGTTGAAATAGTTTATTTTTATTATTTTAAAAATATTTTTAGCAGAATTAGATGTAACAATTAATAAAGGATAAGTATTAATGAATTAAGAAAGCCACCTGAAATCTACTATCATGTTGAATCAATTAGTGACACATCAAAATAAACTTCAATTGAATAAGAACAAAAGTTTATATCATATCAATAATATTAATTAACTTTTACAGAGTTTTCTCAGATATATATATATTTAATAAAGTTCATTAAGGTTCTCGTAGACTCAAGTTTAAGTGTCGTCAAGTTCTATTGGTTTTTCTTATAAATAAAGTTTTTCACCTTATGTGAAATACTATCGCTTTTCTACTTGTATGATAATATATCTAGCTATTATTATTTTTTAAGAGTAGTTTTATCACCGTATGTGAATATTAATCATTCTTTCTACTCAAATAAATAGTCCATAATCTCTGCATGAATACTATCAACATATCACTCAAAGTTCTTTAACCTTGCAATAAACTTTTTAATTGCTTCTTTAATAAAGTTAATTCCTAATTCATTTGTTAATGAGATCTGTAGAGATCCTTCTAATCAACATGGAAACTATCACTTTATTTATTATATTCTCAGCGGTAATATTTCGTGATACATCTCAAAGTTCGTTATCCTTGAAAACTTGTAACATCTTGGTTATATTCGCAGTGTATTATAAATAACCCCAGTGTTCTTTGTATCAAGATAATAAAGAGTAACTTACTTTATCTTCATCTTTAAAACGAACTTCCGTAGGATTCCGTTTAGGATTAATCTTTTACCTTCACCTGTTTCACAGTAGATATCTTTATTAGTCCTTACACGATCCGGCCTACAAATTCACTAAATACGTTATCAGGATTCATGGCTTCTTCCTACTGTAGAATCATTTCCATCCCTACTTATCAAGAGAATATAAAACATTGAACAAATAGAGATTAGTAAGGCTGAAGATAGTAATGTCTTTTCAGATTACTTTAAATACAATCCTAAAATAATCACAACTGCATATTTATAAATATATTTCGAGGATACTTATTATCCCAGGAAATAGTCTATGTTATTCCACTTCCTCAGTCGTCAGCATTGCCGAGTTATATCCTTTAAAAGGCCATTATACGTACACTTCTTTTATTGATACTCCAACTCCCATGTTGCTAAGCTACATCATATATCTTCATTCTAAACAACAATTCATCCTTAACAAGCGCTTCGTCGCTACCGCCTAACAATGCAAACATTGCAATCAATTTTTTTAGACAAACAATACACTCTTCATCTCATGAAGTTCATATTGTTCAAGTTACTATCCACTACAAGATTCCTATGCCTGACGTCGCTCCCGATCTTTTTCTGAAACTGGCTTTAGAATATTTTGAAATTTCTGCAATGAGATAGTTTGCGTTTGGCAGATTAAGCATATCGTAAGCAGAAGAGAATGTATTTTAAAATGACGTGTAATATATCCACATTAAAGTTAAAATCAAAGCACTAGAAATTGAAACTAAATTGCAGAATGGATTACTATGTTTTTAATTATTTAATTATTCGACAAACATTTATTTGTGATCAGTGAGAGGTGCTTCACTGTCACGTGAAAGTTTCTCCACAGCGATCTAATGTGAAATTTTCAAATACTAAATATAAATCAAATTTTCAAGACGACCCATGCAGTAATTCAAAAGTTATTGGAGGCAGAGCATCCTTATTTTATATGAGCTCAACCTTCCTTAGGACATCAGATTAAAAAAATCAGCCCTCCGTAACTTTCTTCTTTTTATTCTTCTCATTATACATTATAAATGCGTTTGTATTTCTGATTAAGTAAATAAAAAATATTATTAAGGATTAAGTAACAAATTTTAGCTTATAAATAATAATTTCACAAATAGGCATTACTTAAGAATTTTTTTTAAAAATATTTAATTCATTGATAAACTACGAAATTAAAGTTAAAGAAAGTAATGACTCAATTTCTGCTTTATTTTCGGATAATATTTGGACATTTTCTTTATTTCTTTAAAGGCTGTCAAAAAAATGAAGACAACAGTATCACTTTATTTTTACTTTTACTGATTTTAATCAAATATTTGAAAGAATTGAAAGTCTTCAACCTATTACCCTTTCTTTTTTATTTTAAAGTTTCTTGGTTTAGTACTTTCATTATACGATCTTTCTAGAACACCTCCTGTTGGAGGTTTGGGGGGATCCTCCTCAAGTGCAGTAGCTTTAAAAGCAGTTCTGGTCCCACTTTCACTAACTGGCGTCTCGTTCATCTGCACAGGTACTTTAGCACCTAATTGAGGGTCGTTTGCTGCCAGCTCATTATGAGTACTAACGCCTGGTGCACCATTCCGCTTCCTGAAGCAAAGGACTACAAGGATTTTGGCTTCTCATTTCGCACCAAAGCCAGGCTTGATGAATCTCAATTGTACGCAGCCCATATTTGACTCGCTAATTTCGAATTCCCTGATAAGAATAATATAAACTTAAGAAGTCAAAATGGAACTAATTACGCCAATCCGCGTAAGTTTTATAAAATAGACAAAAAAAGACTTTCTAAAATCACTTTTAACTCTTAGAACTTTACTTTTTTTCTTTTTCTTTTTAACAGCATTTACAATGTCGTTTTTCTTCTATCCCGTAATCCTTCCCTATCTCTCTTTCAATAACCCACTACATGTTTCAGCCATACACAGAAATTTGCAATTCTTGAAATTCGCCAGAATAGCCTTCAGAGAAACTGAAGGAACGAATTGTACTATTCTGAAGAAACACCTAAAGTTGTGTCGACAAAGCTTAAGTTAAAATTGAAGGGTACTCAAACCTCCCCTTAACTACATTTTCTATGCTCCACATTTCATCCGTCGCTAAATCATTGCTGAATCATCGACTGCCCAATTTTTTTGTTGTTGCCCAATTTTCTTTTATTAAATCATTCTTCAATTAGAAAATTCCCATCAGTCCATCAGTTATTCCCTTTTTCGATTTCTGTGATTTTGACGATGAATTAGATATACGCACGCTAATAAAAGTTCCCAAATTAATGTTAGATACGGCTAATTCATTTAAAAAGTCTTGAGCTAAAAATTCCAGTCTTCAGGAGAAAATTTCAATCCAAGTGTGTTTTTGTTTTTTTGTTTTTTGTTTTCAGAAGACGTACATCAAAAAACCGTTATCTTCTTTAATCCAACTAGACATTTAAATAAACTCAAACATCTTCACTGTTGATACAGATATTTTGTTTTAATTTCTAAAACTTTCTCAAGGTTTAGCTTGTATAGCAAAACAAATTAAAGCTAAAATAACATTGTCCGATTTTATGATTTGTTTATGTAGTGTACGTGTTTTTAAGTATTATATGGTTTATTTGTTGCATATTACATTGTTTTGGTGAGAGGAAGATTCCATTTTTTATAGTTATGTTACCGTATATGCTCCAATAGAGGCCTCCGGCGTTTATTTGCAAAACTAGCCTCGGCTCCCGGCACTTAATAGAGACCGGCTGCTATTGGAGGCCGGCCATTATTAACAAACACCTTCAGAATGCAATATTTTTACAGACAAATACCGGCTAATATTACAAACAGCTACTTTTATTTGAATTTCACAAGCTACATAAGACTTTTGAAGATAAATAGCAATGTCTTTCTGTACCTTTCGCGTATTCCACCGCGCGAATCTTAAAGGCAATGTCAAATGACCGTTTCGGCGGCATTTTGAAAGGCAATGTACCGTAAGGTATTACGCACGACTATAAAGATACGGACGCTTACACTAGTACCGGTAGGCTACTATTAGAGACCGGCTACTATTTGGCCGTATCCCCTCTGCAGCCCGGCGCTTATTAGAGACCGGCGACAATAAGAGACTCGGCGTTTATTGGAGCATATACGGTACTTTAGTTTTAATTTGTTTTGCTATACAAGCTAAACCTTGAGAAAGTTTTTAGAAATTAAAACGAAATATCGGTATTAACAGTGAAGATGTTTGAGTTTATTTATATGTCTAGTTATTTTTTGTTTGCTTTTTTTTTTGTTTTTTTCTTATTCCATAGAAGCTGCTATTTTTGAAAAGTACTTGAGCATATGATCCGGGAATGACGTTAAATATTATTAACCAATCGCTACTTTAAAAACACAATACGCTATCAATGACTCATCAGTGAAGTGTTGTTAATTTTGCTTGACACAACACTAACTTTTATTTCAAGATCACGAGTATCGGCTAATCAACTGACAACCGCTTTTTTTTAGAGCGTTGGTGCATTACCGCCCTAAGTTTACACCGAGAATCGAACCCGAATCCAGGATTTAAGCCTAATCCATTGCACTGCATCTGAAACCTTGTACTTTCCTTGGATCTGGAACTTTCAGCACCCCCTTCTCGCCCCCATAAAAAAAAGCAATAATTTTCCCTAATTCTTTCCCGAAAAGCCCAAATAGATCGTAGCTACTAGTAAACTAACACTGATAAGTAAAAATCCCCTCTTTATTTCTCCTGACCCCCATTTTGATGAAATTTGAAGGAGACCCGACGCATGCGCAAAAGCGCTGAAGGTTCTCGTAAGCATAAGCAAACAGTAGAGGCAATTTGATTGCCTTTTTCTCAACAAATCTTTTTAACCAAGATTTTTTTACGTTAGTATTTGAAAAATATTTTTTTTTTATTCTATAATTATTATAAGTTGTTAACACACATTAAATACTTTTAAATATCATGAAATATTTTAAGATGATTGAAAGTGCAATTACTAGTTTAAATTTCTATTCGCCAGAATATTTGGTGCCAGAACTTACCCAATCAGAGCATTTGCCGAATATTTATTACTCTCACAATATCTCAGATACACACTCAGAATTTTCTTGTAGTTCAGTAGGATCTCGCGGGACATCGGTTGAGAAGCTCTGTAATAAGATATGGTTTAAGAAACAGAAGAATTCTTCTCACTCCTTGCCGGTACATCGGCGAGACCAAACAACCGGTCAGGAAAGGTATCTCCCAACATGCAACAGCTGTCCGAAATGGTGTACCCAATTATTTTACCTTTTTGCACGTTAGAGATTTTAGTCATTTACTAAATCCTACTATTATTTGCCGGGAGACCAATGATTTCCGCCGTATGTGTAAAGAATCTTTTTACATATTAACTGATAGTCGTTGTTACAATGATGTTCTTTCTGTTCAAAATATTGCTCAATATGGTTCACTTAAAATTCTGGAATTCTTTGTATTTATTAATTTTTAGTGTATATGTTATTTTTGATGTTCTGAGTTTTTGCTTTGTTTTTCAACATATTTCTTTTATCATTTGATTATATTCTAGAGACATTTCATGATTTCTGTCAAGCTTTAGGGTAGTCTTATTCCCTCACCGTATATGGAGATGATCACTTCATTGGAATTACCATTTCAAGGATCTATCCTTACACATGATCGCAGCCTCTATTTTAGCATTTGACTTCTTTTATTACTGTCATTTTGTTCTTTTATTTTGTAATTATCTGCTTGAGAAAGATTCGCAGGCGAATCGAAAGCTTGCTTTTTTAAATGTAAATATGTTTTTAACGTTATGTGTTGGCCTAATTAATTCTTTTTTTTTAATATCTTACCATTAAAAAATCATTTTTCTATTTAAAAAATTACAATATTATTTCTTCTTTAAAGAGATTATTTTAATGTGCTTAAGATCACAAAGATAAATTGTTATATCTTTTGTACTTATTCTTACTATGTGATTGAAAATTTATCATTTTAGGTGTGTCTGATTATGTAATGCTTATAATTCCCTTTTGTTATTCTAGGTTTGGCAACAACTCTGGGCACAGGAGTCTACGTTATTTTGGGGCAAGAATCAAGGGACCATGCAGGACCTTCAGTAGTTTTGTCATTTCTCATAGCTTCTGTAGCATCGTTTCTAGGAGGTTAGTGAATCCATTTCCAAAATTGAAATATTATTCCTATAATTCACAATTAGTAAAATTTACAATTTTAGAATCTTATAATAGTAAACCCTAAAAAGTCACAAGAAGATATTAATCACTTGATATCTTTTCTATTATAGATGTATTTCGATGAATTCCATATTAATATGGTTAACATTCTAGATGAAGTATATTTTTTCATTTTCTAATATAAATTTTTGAAAAACACACAAACAGGTTTTAAAGGAAGAATACATATAGAAGGTTCGAGATTGTGTTCCGATTTTCTTTTCCATCTTATGCTCTATTTTTCAGGACACCAAACATCCTCTGTGAACCTCTGCCTCTAGTAATTGAGAAACAAAATTTATAGACAGTGCAGAGCTCAAGAAATAAGCTTAGAATAGACATTCTACACCTTTGTTTTAATGTTACTTGGTTAGAGAGGTTCCATTCCTTTACTTAAAACTAACAACAAAACGTGTTCTGAGGTTTGCATATTCACTTGAGCTACGTTTTATGGCTGTGCTTTAGCGAGTTCTCTCCATTAAAATCTTCAGTAAACGTTACCTTGAATACACTTCTCCAAATGGATCTAATTTCGACGACTCGGTCATGACAATTTCCTTCTGTGGAATTGAATTTATTCTCTCGTTATTCTCGTAATGAAAAGCCTTATTTCGCTTTTATGATCGGAACAAGTTAGAAATTACTTTACTCGGAAGTTGATCTTAAGCAGGGAATTCTAAAGAATACATCGATTCTAAAAATTGCGAACGTTCTGAGATCGACTTCTTGAAATTTCAAAATATTTTATTGGATTTACTTCTTATCGTTTTCTCGCTGAAACTAAAAGTTTCCTCCATGGAAAATTGGAAAAAATAAGATTACATTTATATCTGCAAGATGGTTGATTATTATGTATTGGGCTAATGTTTATTACGCACCGTAAAATGCATTGGAAAGAAAAACAAAAATAGAACGAAAGTTTCAGAATGCAGTTTTAATTCAAATACCCAACTATTTCCGTGATCAACGTAATTCAAAACGTTTATATTAAAAAGTTCAGAATTTAGTATTTAACCTTTAGATTACTAAGACTTAGATTACTATATTCAGGCAAACCAAAGAACGACCGTGGCCACCAGATGGCGCAATAGTAGAATTTGAATCGATTGTATATGTCTGTGTTTATGGCGGGAAAGTGAACCTTTAGGGAGTTTGAAGTTTACGGAAAAAAGACGATATTTATTTTCTTGAACTATTCTGATTTCTCATCCAATATAATTTCAAAAATTTATTTTTATTCATTCGTTCGTTTCAATCGTTCAAAATCAGTCTCCTACCTTTCCCAATTGGTTTTTTAACGACATCGGATCTCTGAGATCGACAACACGAAAACGAAGATGGGATTCGTTTACTCATATCTCATCTAAAAAAACAGCATTGCGATCGAAAACAATTTCTCTGATGTGCCATAAGTAAGCATGTCATAAGGCCTTTTCGAAATAAGAAATAACATTACCAATAACTTCGTTTTTGTGTGGCTTCCAACGGTTTTTTGTGTTCGAGAGTCGCCATGTTTTATCTTCTCTCTCTACCCTGGAATGATTAATAGATCATGGGTGTAGTTGAAGGTCAGAGTCGTTCTCTCATTTGCCCGACTTTAAGAAAGATTCCAAATGTCTTATATACATACATACTCTCTCAACATATAAAAGGTTAAAGATTGCCAAAAGACATTAATGGTAAAGTATAAAAATAATCACAAAAACTGAAAAGGAGTTTCTCTTAGAAAACATTACCCAATACGATTTCCCTGCTGATATTTATAACAATGGGCCCGTAAAGGCTAAGTATAGTAAAGCTCCATTATCACGATTGATAAATAACGACAATTAAAAGTCCGTTAAATCCCATATACATTATATCATTGATGTACTTGATTGGCAACCCCACCCCCCAATCAATTTGTAAAGCACGGCTTTAATCGATTTCAGTCTAATTTTATAGAAACAGAGTCGACAAACATTCACTGTAATATAAATCTATCATAAAATGAATATATGAAGCCTTACGGGATCATAAGATGCATAGTGAAGCCCAGAACACCTAAAGATGTCGTAGAATATACGTTGTTTTTAATTTTTTTCAATTTGAGATGTTTTATTTGAAAATAATACTCTTTTCTATCCAAATTGATAAAATTAAAGATTAAAATAATGATTACATTATAATATAATGTCTGTTCTGTTCCACTTCCAAAATTGGTGATTAGCCATACTATTATACAAGTACTACATCAGAAAAGTTATCCTGGAATCTTATTCACTAGATAAGAAAACAAAATCCGCTGTAGTTTCTTTTTGTTTTATTATTATTATTATTATTATTATCTCGAAAAAGTTTCAAACCATGGGTTTCCCCCAGCTAAGACAATATGGCGGGTCAAGGACCAAAGCACATATTACCAAGTGTAAAAAAAAAAAAAAAATGTTTGGAAGAATAGTTAGGGATGTGGGCTTGTGTCCATAAATTTATCCTGTGAGTTGAGTCCATAACTGTGTAACAATGTAGAAGTCGCGCATAAGATCCTGGTTCATCTGTGGTGACCATCGGATGCGCTGGCGTGGTTTCCCAGTCTTGGTGGTCGCCTGCTCTGACACAGACGAAACACTTCCGACTGTTCGGGCTGGATGGTGTTGCCCGGGCATTGTGGTAGCCGTACTACAGGATGGGGTGCCACTTTCTCCACCACCACTTGCGGGAGATTGTAGTATATTTTTCGAACGGAGGCCTCTGCCTAACCCCCGAACGCGGGTGACTTTATCCTGCGCCACACCCGATGCAGCATGTTCTATATTAGAATGAGTTCTCATCATAGATGGTTGGACCCTTTAGCCTACCCTAAAGCTAGTGTAGTTCCCGCCCCCACCGCGAGGAGGTAGGGTCCAGGGGAGCTTATTATTATTATTATTATTATTATTATGTTTGTATGTTTCAAACTTTGGGTTTCCCCAGCAAAAACAATATGGCGGGTCAAGGACCAAAGCACATACTGCCAAGTGTAAAGACGTGTGCGAGAATGATTAGGGATGTGTGGTTGTGTCCATAAATTTCCTAACTATGCGTGTAGTGTTGAGTACCACAGCCTTCTGCAGTTATGCATAACTGTTTTTGTGAAGTCCTAGTGTGCTGAGACTGTGGTGCAATGTGTGAGGCACCAGACCAGTGGCAGACAGAACGATGGGTACAACACGTACTCGATCCTGCCTCCACTGCTTCTGGAGCATATGTGCTAGATCAGTGTATTTACTGATCTTGTCTGCGTGAGTTTTCTGCATGTTCTTGCTGATAAGCACTGCAATATCAATTAGATAGGTCTGTTTGTTGACCTTATCAACAAGTGTGATGTCTGGTCTGTTGTGATGTATGGTTTTGTCTGTGTGAATGGGGCGGTCCCAGTATAGTTTATATGAGGATGACTCTAATATGCTTTGTGGTATGTACTTGTAGTACGGGACCATGCTCTTAATAAGTGAATGTTTGTGTGCTAGTTGTTGATGAACGATCGACGCTACCTGATTGTGTCGGTGGAGGTATTATTATTATTATTATTATTATTATTAACAAAAAATACGAAGACTTAATATTGGTTCAAAGGAGAATGGGCAAACTTTATGGGAAATTGCCCCACCCTGTATAGTGATAAGATATATATCTATAGAAAGATCTCCTTAAATAGAACATATGTTATTATTACGACTCGTCTCAATTACTAGTCCGTTCGGAGTTATATACGTCTACATACGACTTATCTCGTTGACATCTTACTTCCCGATGTATTAATTAATTATTATTTAACACTTATTTTCAGTAATAGTAAATATTATTTTCATTTATTACATGTAAATAATTATTATTTACTTGAAATAAATGATAATATTAATTATTAATTACGTATAATACTTATTAACAGTGTGATTGATTGATTGATTGTGGTGAATGTGGGAGGCAGGGAAGCCAACCACCTACAGGCGGGGGGTGCTTGGCTGTGGGTGGTTGGCTTCCCTGCCACCCACATTCACCACAATCAATGACTCAAACGTCGTATCTAGACGTATATAACTCCGAACGGACTAATAATTGAGACAAGTCGTAATGATAAAAAATGTTCTATTGATGGAGATCTTTGATGCATATATCTTATCGCTATGCTGTAGTGGTTCAGGATACCTCTCCATCGTATTGTGAATATATGTGGATTTCCTAGTCCACTGCTATGGTTAGGTTTGCCTCTGAAAATGGTTCAAGCCAGTCAACCAAAGATAGTGAACTCGACCCACTCAAATTAATTGACACGAGCTACATCTTAAGTATAGCTACACAGCAGAATTAAGAATAATTGAAACAGATAAACGTTGCAAAATATACATTGGATAAAATAACAAGCAGAACGTTGGATTTCGCTTAAATTCCTTCATAAGACGAATATTTAAGTTAGTACATTTCAAACCTCAATTCCTTTTCCTGTTTCTAATTATCCTTCAACTTATTATATTCTGAATTTTTTGAAATTTTCTTATGAAAATTAAGTTGTTTTCCACAAACAAGGCTATTTGAATATGAAGTGAGGCTTGTGATTTAGAATCCTACTATTATTTTCCTTGATGTAAACAAACCTTGGTGGAGAAGGGCTTCTACAATTAGTGAGTTGGTGCTGCCTGCAGGGACGAAGAAGCAGCGGTGATAGGTTCGGTGTTTTCTTCCCAGGAGGCTCAGAGTCATCTCTCACAAAAGCAAGAACTTTTCCCATTGTGCGCTTCGAAGATAAGGAGTCTGCGCAAGGTCAACAACTCTCCTGAAATACTCCACTTAAATGAGAAGAAGCTCTTTGTTAGCATCTTGATGGAAAGATGCTTTCACGAAATTCAGATAATAGACTCTGCCAAACTAAATACGATATTTTTTTAATATTTGATTTTCACAATTAGATTTCCGAAAATTGTTTCCAAAAAGCAATTCCAAATCTAATTATGATTTTTAGAAAGTTTGTCTGTTTGTCATTTAAGAACTGTAAAGTTACCATCACGGCATCCTTATGCAGTGCAGGGAAACAACATTACAAACCAAGTTTCCTTTCTTTATTTTTCATGGCGGAAGCCTACAGATATGTCTAAATCTGGATTCGAAACCCGGATGTTTCCTTTCTTTCCTATAATTGATTTTTCTTCTTCTTTTTTCATTCCTTCCGGCAGTCTAGGCAATTTCTTACTTCGCTGATAAATACAATAGAGCTCATAGTCAATGTAGAATATCCTCGGACTCAATATAGAAAAGAATTGCCTGAAATTACAGGAGTGATATATTTTCTTACTTTTATTAAAGCTTAAGTAGGAAGATTTTCTTTAATATTTTTGAGATTAGTATTTTTTTTATATTTTGTGTTTGGTTTTTAGTTTGGGTGGTGAACTTAAGTAAGAATCACTTGCAATGTTTGAAATAAAATCAATCAGAATAAACAAACATGAGGTTATTAAAAGAATGTAAAGACTATTTTTATTAAATGTTGTCCTAAAAATTTCTTTTCTTTGTGTTTAAAATCGTGGCACGATATAAACGAAAAATCTACTTGTACTTATTGGGGAATTTAAGGCCAGCACAAATCTCAATTAAAAATAAAATATCTGTATAATATACATGTGCACTATACAAGTACTTTCGAAATGTCCAACATTTCTTTTTCAAGTGGTTGGAATACACTAAGTTTCTGAATATCTAAATATGATATTCTAAATATGAATATTCTAAATATGATATTCAGAAACTTATTGTATTCTAACCACTTGACAAAGAAATGTTGGACATTTGAAAGTACTTGTATTTTAATTGTACATATATTTTATTTTTAATTGACACGTGTGGTGGCCTTAAATTCTCCAATAATTCAATTTACACACGTTAATTATTTGAAATTTCCTTGTAATTTTTAATTACATCTACTATATAAGTACAATGGAAATTTTGCTTCTTTCCCCTCACTATTTACTTCATCCGCTTAAATAGGCTATTTTTTTTTTTTATCATACTAAAGCGCGCGCAAATTAGTGGATTACTAAAAGGTTTACTATTCCTTGTCAAAATTCATTCTTTCGTTTCTAATGCTTTCTGTGGAAATTTTTCTCATCTCCACGCAAGAATTACTCGCCAAGGATCCCACACAGGAAACAAATTTGAAATATGAAAGTTAGATCTGTTGTTCTTAAATATCCACGCCAATTTTCAAGAAAATCGATCTAGAGGTTCAAAAATTATAAGGAGAGGAAACGCCAAGAGACAAAAAGGTTAAAGGTTAATAAAGTCGTTAAAAGCTTACAAACACAGAGGCTGGGGTTTAATTTGATGTATCTCCCAAGAACAAACCGTAACAATATTTGAGATCTATGAAAATCGTTTTTAAATATCATTTTTGTCTCAATGGCAATAGCAGGTTGTATTTTCTTATTCTAAATAAATATATTAATAAGAAGTTGCTGTAAAATTAATGGCAATGGAATATTTTATTTTAGCATTCTATTTTTGTGACTTTTAGAAGCAACAGAAATTGATTACGAATTTACTTAAGGAAAGCATACTTCAAGTTCCTTCAGGTACTCGAAGCGATTTATGTTAGGAAGAAATCTGTAATAACGTTGGTAGATATGCGTCCTTGTACTGGTATAAAAAAGCAAATAAGTAAGAAGATTGAAGAACGTAAAGTCTACTTTCATTACAATGTGATTTCTTAGATTTCCTGTTTTTCTTTTTAAGTTACGAAAAATATGAAAATTAAAAACACTTTTATTTCCAAATTGGAATATCAGCTGAATACACACAGAACGAATTTTCTATTTTCTGAAAGAAATAATTAAATTGGCAGATATTTAAGCTATAGATATCGGATTAACTCTAACGTATCAAACCGCGCAATAATTAATGGATGAGTTAACAGAGGATTACAATTCATTGTTCAAAAGAATGAAGTATAACAGAAATAAGATAGAACCCACTGTTTAGATTCCAATGCTTTTCTATGGGACTTTTTGTTCTTCTCGTACTAATTTCTCGTCACTTTATTAATATAAAAGATTTTAATATAAAAGTTAGATTGTCTCTAGTTCTTAAATGTAAATTTAAGGTATGACTGAGTGATCGCATGAATCTCCCTTTCCTAGCAAGGTAAGCTTACAAAACAATGGAGGTCGTTAAGGACATTTTCTTCTCAATCGGAAATTGCTAAAAATAACTGAAAAATTCTTCTTCATCTGAGAATATTTTATCTGGAGCTGAGTTTTGTTGAGTTATCTAATAAAGTCGTTTAATCTGGATTTTTATGAAAGAGGTATCGATCGGGTTTCTGCTCTTTAGTTTCGAACGATATACAGTGAATTCAGAGCAGGTGGGATGGAAAGCTTCCGGTTTCCGGTCTTCGATAAAAGTAGTGACGACGGGAGGCATGACATCGAGAAGTCGAGCGACGGGTATCGGAATAAATGAATAGAAAACTAATGTTTTAACTCAGTTACTGGATGGAAATGAAGACAGTTTAGAAAACTTCAGTTCAGTGAAAATTGATATTAAATTGTGAAGACTCACAAAAGATGTCTTTTTTTTTATAATATTCAGATAGGGACAACAAAGAGCAAATAAAATTCTAATTTTAATTGTAAACTTAAAACCCACTTTGGCAAACATTTGTCTAACTAAATTAAAAACACTTTTCTATTTTTGCATTGACGGTGAGGTTATTTTGTAAGAAGGAAATGATAATAACGTAATCTTTAATTTTTAATAAACGTAATATCTGTAGTGTAAGCCTGATGGCTCAAGTGGTATGGTTGCAAGCTGGAGCAGCAGGAGTCGATCACTGGAGGTGGTCGGTGTTTTTCCTTTACACCCAAGGAGGAAATGGTCGGTGATTTTCCCTTACACCCAAGGAAAGATGGGGCCCCCAAGGTTCACCCATTCTAACTGAAATGGGTAAGAGGTTGATATTCGGTTACAATAAATCGGTGTGACCACCCAACCTCAGATGTCGCCCATTAGTCATTCGAACACCGGAAGCCTTCCCATGGAAGCGATCCCAAGCGACACCGCTAGACCTGCAGAGGGACGTTCCTTAAGCTTAGAGGATATCGAAGTCATTGAATCCCAGATCAGTAATACATTGCATGAGTTCGGGTTCGAATCCTAGACAAGATATTTCTTTCTCCTCTCCATTCAAAAGTTTCCATTCCTCAAAATAGTTTCCTCAATCTTCTGTATTCTTTCTATTTCAGTTTATTTCTCCGGATTTTATCCTATTCTTCCATCATTTCAGTTTCATTAAAATATCCTATTATATTCTCCTTTGTATTCTTTTCTATATCTTATAATCCTTTCACTCTGTATTGTTTTGAAGAAGTAAGTTTAATCATATTTTTTTTAAATATTAAAACACTCAGCTCAGATCAGGGCTGCTAAAGCCTCTATTAGGATAATCTTCATTAGCATGGTAATCGTTCCTATATTATACGGGACATCCAGTGTTTACTGCCGTTTCATGAGTTGATTGTCCCTTGTAGCGATGAAATTTAAGAAAGATGGAGGAAAAAAAATCATAAATGTAAAAAATTATAGAGAATCTTAAAGGTTATCAATTATTAAAATAAGTTAATTGCTTTCAAGTTCGTTCTCAGCATAAATCTTCGTTTCTAGTTTTAAAAAAATGTACGGGTCTAATTATTGAAAATTTTATAGAACCCTGATTAAAACAGTAACCCCTTTCAAATCAAATTATAACTTTAAAAAAAAAGGCTAAGGTTCCGTATTTTGTAAATGACGCTAAAATGGGCCTTATTTCACTAAGGTTGAGTTGGCAACTCTAGTCGGTATAAAATTGGTTATCAACCGATTTCAGATTTAAAATTCTGAAGAAAATAATCAAACTCTTTTCATCCCCACCCACTCTTCTCATTACTACGGTTGACAAACGAAGAAAAATTATAGGTATTTTTTTTTTGGCAGTAAAGAATCTTTTTTAACTTCAAACAGAAATCATCATATGGTAGCTCCCTAAATGTTCGCCCAGCTTGCCATACCCATATTCAAGTAAATAGAATTACAGTGATACCTCGGATCACGAAAGTCTCGGTCTGCGAACAAATCGATTTACGAACACCATTTGCGAACAAATTTTGCTTCGCTTCACGAACGATGCTTCGCTTCACGATCATGCACTCACGGAGTTCATGGAGCGCATGTGATTTGCAGCGCACAAAGTCCTGCGCACAGCCCCCCCCCAGCCCCCCCCCCCCCCCCCCCCCCCCCCCCCCGCCCCAGCAACAACTTAGTTCGCTTAGCTCGCGTGGTTGCAGAAGATCCCAACAACAACTGTTGATATTTTTTCTTTATTTAATTAAATTTATCCATTATTATGGCTCCCAAAAAAGCAGTGGAAATTTTAAATGATAATGTAATGATCTTTTTTTCGCAAAATTCTCAAGCAAAGAAAAGGCAAATTTCTCTGGATCGTTATCTTATGCAGTTACCAACCGTCTCTCCTTCGAAGCAGTAATCTTCCTCCTCTCCCTCTCCACTTCCCCCATTTTCCCGTGTACCAGCAATTATAACCGCAAAGATAAATTGTACATGTACGGTAAAATTAGTTTTATTCTGGTAATTAAACTGCCTTCTTCTAATATTACTGTTATATTTATTTCCTTTCGGTATTATTTTCACAAATAAAGTCATAACATGTTAAAAAAAATTTTCTAGGACAAAAAACGTATTATTTGGATTTACATTAATTGCAATGGGAAAAACTGATTCGGATCACGAACTTTTCGGTTCACGAACAGGGTCAAGGAACGGATTATGTTCTTGAACCGAGGTATCACTGTACTACGATAAGCATATCAAAGTATCAGAATTATAATGTTACGAGCAGGAAGAAACAACACGAAAAATACTGACACAAATTGAAGTTAATAAAAAATATTTAAGATTTTATATCAAAGTTGCGGTAATTGCAAAACTTTTCCATTCAATATCAAATACTTTCGAAACCATAGACTTAATAATTGCTCAGAAAGTGTTGACTGTAAAGTAAAAAGCCAAAAAAATTAAAGTAAATCTATTAAATCTGGTCACATACTCCTAGTTTAACGATAATCTGCAAATGATCTATAAATAAAATTCAACAACTACATTTTTGGTAATCTTGCAAAAGAATACTGGTCCTTAAGTTAAAGTGTCTACACCAATAAAAAATCTTATCGTTCTCCATGTATGTTTTGACGCTTAAATGTGGAGTTTGATGTTGATCTGTGAATTGTTCTTTAAGTTACTGAGATAGTGGTATTTTTTGACCCGTAATTAAGAAGGCCCAGCATTTAATTAGGCAAAACTCGCAAATCTGATATTCGTTACTTGATAAGTTACTTGATGTCCATTTATAAATAGGCTAAGTAATGAAGTTATAAGAACCAAAATCTATCAAGAATTGAACAATAACTTTGAATCTTAAATATGTTGTTCAATGCATTATTTATAATTTTTTTTTTGTTTTTGTTTTTTTTTAACTTTTCAGTATTTTAGGTCTACATTAGCAAAATCTAATTTTATTTCGAAATGACGATCATCGTTAAAGTTAAGTTATGAACACACACAGACACACTTGAAATATCAATTGAAAAATGGAACACATAAATTTCTTTGAAAAATCGGAACATACGGTGTAGATGTTTTAAGCAGTTGTCATTTGCCTTACGTAGCAGTTTTGAAAAATAAAAATGATTGGAAATAAAAAAGAACTGAATTTAAAAAATGAACTATCTAAATAAAAATTTCAGAGGAAAAAATATATAACTAAAATATTAGAAAAAAGTTCAAAATGCCAGTATAATTATTTGTATTTCTGTACAAATAAACATATCTTACCAAACATGTTTTAGAATGGATACGAAAACATGTTTGGTAGATATTAAATATTTTAGCAAAGATGAATTCGTTTGTTATTTTCTCTTAATTCTTGTTGAAATTTTCATGTTTACTTCACGGTCTGATGAACGACAAGCAATTAAATGCAGTCAATAAAAAAAAAATATTATCAAGAAAAAAACTAAAGTTATAAGTCAAAGAATCAAAGGCAAACGAATAGAAGTGTCTTTTAATTTTACAGACATCATTGAAGCAAAAGACAAGAAAATAAAGATTGCCATAAATTAATTACTTGGGGGGAAATGCAGGGAAGGAGGATGGAGGTGGAAGAAAGGTCTGTTTTCGAAGAACACAAAGTACGGCCGTAAATTGTCTTGGGTGACTTAATTCCATTTGTTGGCTGAGTGGATCCCATTTCCAGATAATGAAATCGTTCTGTAAGACCTTTCCAGGTGGACGACAGCAAGAAAAATCATTGGGATCAACTAGAATTAAGATAGGATTCACTGATAGGGAATTAGGTGATTCCGAACTGGCGGTGAATCAGTTCCTCTGCGTTTTCTCCGGAGGCCAGTTTCTTGAGGAGAGGCTTTGTAAACTGCGGGCATCCATTGCTTTTAACAGAGCCACGACGTAATCGAATTCCAATAAAGCCGATAGGAAACTGATGCACTTGAATGTTATCTATTGCCTTCTGTGATTGAGGCTGTGTGTTGGGAAGTGGTGATATTCAAATAACATACGAAAACCTATCGTTCAGGAGTAGAATTTTAGGAGATGGTCCCCTATCTTGGCCAAGAAGTTGAGTCTAAATTCGAATCCCTCATTGGAATAGAGTTTTTATTCCTTTCTACGATGTGTCCTCCTTAGCTTTTTCTCTGTAAGACATCCACTGTACTTATATATTTTTTTAGATATTAGATGTTTACCCGTGGTCCTTTCAATAAAAAAAAATTAAACTTAAAAAAAAGTTAATCTTTGCAATATGAAGACAAATGTCTTCCTCCACAAAAAACCTCCACAAATCTAAATTAAAAGAATAATACACATTAAAAATAAAGTACATGAATTTTCTTTTTTTCTCTATTTTCTTTGTGTATTATTGTTTTTAGTTTACATTTGTGGAGGTTCCATTAGTCTTCCCATTGCTACGTCACTTCACCTCCATTAAGAGACCTGCTTGCTCATTCTGACTACTCTCAACTGATGATCACCAAGTTAGCGTCAAACAGGCTGTCTTCAGATATCAGTAATGAACATTGATATCAAATTTTAAAATTAATCTTTTTGTTGAAAAAAATTAATTATTAAGCTTAGATAATTAAATTTTAATAATAAAGATGAACTTAAGGCCACCACACATGGATGAATAAAAAAAGTTTATATACAAATTAAAAATTACACGAGATCTTTCGGGGTGGTCGACACCTCCTCCTCAGGTTAGATAATACAGGATTGTATTACCTAACCTGAGGAGGAGTGTCGACCACCCAGAAAGATCTCGTATAATTTTTAATTTGTATATAAATTTTTTTATTCATCCATGTGTGGTGGCCTTAAGTTCCTCCTTATTATTAATTTTATAAACACACGTTAAACCTACAAGTTTTAAATTGTAATTTAGTGCAAATTAATTTAAAAAGTGATCCTACACTAACGTTCAACGTTAGCAATGTAAAATACCTTCCGTGAAAAACTATTTCTGTATTATGTTGTATATTTTAACAGATCAATATATTTTGCATTAGAAAATATAAAGTAAATCATTTCTAAAAGTTATTTTGACGTTTAAAATAGATTCAAATCAATTCATTGTTTTAGAACAGTGAAGAATGTCCGTTGAATAATCTTGATTATTATAATATCCGTTTAAAATCCTAAACCCTGCATAAGCACTGTCCAAGGCATCTTAAAAAATAAGAACTAAATCCTAAAATAATAAATAAAAGTAAATAGACAATATCGCTCTAATAAAAATTAGAAAACTTTACAATTAAATGAATAATTCGGTTTTTATCTTTAAGAAACTTAAAATTAAAGGAAAAAAATTGTTTACAGACTGCAGAAGTGTTGTTTAGCATAGTAACTTAACCATTATTAACTAAAGAATAAACTAATATAGATTACATATCCTTGAACTAAATATTTTATTCTGAAATAGATGATGAGAAATTTGAATTGTAAGAGATATTGAACTATGAGAATAGATAAATAGTATTTCATTTTTCTTTCCTAATGGTAAATATATTATGTTGAATGTCGTCATTCAAACACTTCATTACATGTAACTTCTACTATAAAATACATTAAAATTTGTCAAAAGATGACAAAGCACGGCTTGTAGTAGATGCGTGCATGATCATTCATTTAAATACAAATGATTACTTATGAATAATTACACCTTGGAAGTTTTTCAAAAAATTGTTAAAAACATCATAATAGGGCCTACATTAAGCTTTATTGAATTTCTTTTCTGCGATTGAACCTCGCGATATAATCTGCTGTTATATCGTTTTGCAGATTTCGGAATTTTTTACCGTTATTCTCATTGTTTACGGTTGAATTTTGTTATACTTATCTCATGTTGCAGATTTCGAAATGTAAAGCTCAAAAGATACCTGAAGAGCTTACAGTGCAGCCGAAATACTGTATTTAATCATATGTGTTATATAGCAGAAGAAGTTATAATGAAGAGTCTGAATTAAGATATTCATCAAAAGTATTCTTCCATATATGAAATTGTATATTATGTTTCTTTATTTTTTTATACAGTGAAGGATAAATTATCGGAAAGAAGTCTCTGGTGAAAATTATAAATAAATAAAATTTATAGATAAGGAATTTCGTTTCCATGTAAACATTCACATATGGATATTTACTTGAATGTTAATATCATTACGAATCACAATGTTTTATGTTCTGAATTCATTAGTAGTATTTCCATCATCTTTGTATTAAGGCCGAACCCTCGATTTTTATCCCACTCACGTCGCGCATTTATGGACTTCCGCAACACGAATACTGATGGCGCAATGATTCGTTCGATTGAGGCCCTCTTAAACCCTAATCGAGTTTTGGGTCCAGTTAATTAAAGCACAGTCTCCTTCGTAATTCTGTAATTGAAAACCTTTCTTCAATTGAATACTCCTACGGACAGTTTTAGTTCCACAGTAAAACCTTCAAAGTAGATGCAGAGTTTGCAGACACTCAATAACTTTTCTCTTTTCTAGTGAAATTCCTCATGTACTTTACATTGCCACCAATGGCTATTTTTTTTCCCCGCCTTTAGTTCTTCTTTCACCTGTCCGTTCCATTTCTCTTGTGTTGTTTGCTTCGATAATCTTCCCTCCCGAGGCCTTCGTGGAACCCGAGCAGACGGAGATGACAGGTCCGGCTTCCTACAATCTGTAAGCTGCAGCCGAGAAATGGACATAGTCAAAGATCACAATTGTCAAAGGGAAAAAAAATCGAAAACACAAACAGACAAGTAACAGAGAAGATAGAACTACAGTATACTTGAAGACGAAAAGGCATTTCGCACGCTTCTTAACGCATTTCGCACGAAATCAAAGTTTCCAAACTTTGATTTCGTTATCTCTAAAACAAAAGTTTTTTAATTGTTTAGTTCGTAAACAGCTCGTGAATTCCCTTCCAAAGTGAATTTATAGTATGTTTTCGAAAAGTAATTCTAATATGAAAGGATCCAATACCTGAAGTTGTAAGGCACTTTGCTGTTGCTGGAGGAGCCGAGCTCAAGTCCCGAGGAAAGTCTGAGATTTATCTCGGTTTTTTTCTCCTCAGAACTGGACCTAGGTTTCACTCAACCGTGTATAGAGTAGGTATCGGATTTGTTTCCAGGGGCTAAGGACATACGGACGGGTGTAGGACTGACCACCGAACGTAGTCCCTTGTCATGGAACACTTAGCTAGCGACAGTCGATCAAAGGAAACAGTCATTATTGGTAGTGCTCTCCTGTATTATGAGAAATACATCAGATAAATATCAAATATACCGGTTCCTAATCTGATGTAAACATTTTATGAATTCTAAATACAAATGGATGAGGAAGCTTTCGCATTCTAAACCTTTTACTCTTTCTTCCCTTTATTATCCGAAAGTTCATGAACACCCATCCCCTTCAGGGAAGAAAAAAATGAAAAGAAAGTGTGTATGTGTAATTGATGAAATTTCAAAAGCCTAATCTCGCCATAGATTTTTAGTATTAAGATCATTTTACTTTAAAGTTTTATTTAAAGAAACCAAAGTCATTTATAAAAATTTAATGTAATGGAACCCCCCCCCTTAACAAAATTCTGGCTACGTACCTGGCTAAGTCCTTACCAATCTTCAAAAATAATTTCTTACTATACCATCTGAGTCCTTAATTAAGACATTACGAAGAGTTATTTACGTTATTTGAGTAAAAATTCTTAGTGTAAACTTCAGCTTATTTTTATTCAGAGGATCACTGTCATTAATTGGGAATTGAAGAACCTTTCAGGGTTTTTTTTTCTTTTTTTCCTTTCTATTCTTCCATTACCAAAATACTGTGCGATCGTGGCTTGAATGACGGGTTCTGAAGACCGTAAAGCGTTCCCGGTGAAATCAGGCAAAGTGGGACAGTGGGAGAAAATGGGACGAAGGAAGATGAATTATTCACGGCACAGGGCGATCGTAAAATTCGAATGACACCCACTCACTTCACCGAATGGAAGTTTCCCCCCGAAACGCATTTGAGCGCATGTTGACACACGGGAAGGAAGAGGGGAAAAAAAAAGACTGCTTGGACCTCAGGGGAGAAATTGTGTTCACGCATACATTGAATGCACAACTGAAACAGCCAGAGAATACGATCCTATATTCAAAAAATCAAAGGGAGAAAATATAAAGAGTCAACATCTTTATTTTGTATTGGAAAAAGGATTGTTTCGGTTCCCCTCTAGTTCCGATATTGTAATTGTGTTAAGAAAAATGGGAAAATATTTGCAGGAAAAATTTCCCAAGGAGCTGTTTCAACACGTTCATCAAAAATATTGAACTGTCAAAATTAAATAGATAGTAGAGGAATTCAAAATGTTAACATTTAAGATCATCTATAAATTTTTAAAAAGTTATTTTAGTAAAGTATAACGTTGGCAACAGAGAACTATTTTTAGAAATCGGAACTTGTTAAAATTTGTGTTGAATGTATTCTCATGTATCATAAAGACCCGTTAAAAATTATGATAACTTTCTGCTTAGAGATTCAAATGAAAAATTCTTATTAATTAAGGCAAATTGTGAAGAAACTAAAATATGATCTTCTTCTCTATGTTTATGGTTATGTTTTGCCTGAATGAAATACGGCAGACTACAACCCTGTGACGAAGAACGAAGAATCCAATGTAATAAAAATTAGATACTTTTTAGCATTACCATATTTATACGTGTACAAGCCGCAATTTTAAAAGATTTTCTTTTTGAGCCTCCTAACGATAGGTCAGCGATGTTTGTTTTTGAGAAAATAAAATAAAAATTTGCTGTTAAACGCTGAAGATACCTAATTAGTAGCAACGAAATCTATCTATTTTACAGTTAAATGAGTAAAACGCAAGAAAGTTAAGCTTCCTAAGCCTTCTACTATTATTATTATTACGAAATTAGATTATTACTTTCTCTCTTTAATTCTTGTATGAACTGACCAGAGGTGAAGCATGATTCGAAATTATACTATTTTTACATGGAAAAGTTGAAATGTAACCTGAAGTTCGCTCAATTAGATCTCTAAAAAGATAAAGTGTCCCACTTTATGTGGCCCTGGGTTCACGTGAGATAAGGCTCCCAGCGTTCCGTGATCAACAGGTCAAAGTTGAGGTCAGGTGGTCAGTCCAACGCCCGACGCCTTTCACCCTCGAAAAAGAATACCGGTACCCATTCAACAGAAGGTTGGGCAGCCTCTAGGATCCATCTGGAGAAGAATGGAGCGTGGAAAATTCCCCGTCCTCCGTCAAGGCCGGGGATCGAACCCGACCTCTCCAACCCGCACCCAAGCGCCTTTACCCACTTGGCTACCAATCCCACAGTTGGAACGACTAATCACGTTGTTGAACCACTAGATAAAAATAAGCCAAAATACGAATTACACTTTTGAAGCGAGAAGCTCGGCGAAGAAAGAAAGAAATTGTGATCTCAGGTTTTGCATGAAAACCTTTTGCTTGCGGGTTCAAAGCCACTGTAATACAATCCACTCCACCTATCATGTTTTGATGTTTTCTCTTTCTAAAGAGCAAAATAATTATTAAAAATAAGCACGGGCAGTGAAATAATATTTCACAGATTTCTGAACAAATCTTCAGCAAATAGGAATAATAAAATAAAGGTAAACAAACTTCGATCCTGTAAGATCGTCTTAAGGTAAAAATCAATACAGTGTTTGTGGTTCAAATATTTGCGCTTCACTTGATTTGACAAAACGAATGTTATTAGGAGGAGATGTTGTTTTTCTGAGAGATTCTTTTAAAGAATAATGAGAAAAAATTCTTTTCTTCGCCAAATTCTTTAATACTGAAAATGACTACAAATAATTAGAATACATTTCAATGTTTGAATTTTCTTCACTTTTTTCTTACAAAAATCTTTACATCATGCTTTTTTCTTAAAATCGGTAATTATGTATCCTCTAATAATCCTCTAAACAACATTTACAAGAAATATAATATTTTTGCTTTCTTCCAATTCATCGTTTGATTTCCGCTTATTCAAGTTAATAAGTTAGTGATTTTTTTATCCTATTGTTCTACGAAATATAACCTCTTTAAAAACTAGTATGGTTAGGCCAAATAACATTTTAGCAAAAGAAATAAATCAAAACCGCACAAGACTAAGATCAGTGAAATCTGTTTTTTGGAAATTGTGATACCGAGAATCCAAGATAGCCTATTTCAAGTTTCCTGACCATCGTCAGTTGCAACCTCTTTTAGCAAGTGAACGGATTCTTTTGTGACTAATGATATTATTCTTCATTGACACATATCAAAAAAAAACCTAAATGGGCAGAGATTTTTCTTTATTTATAAATTGCAATGGATGTTAAATTTTTGCTTTTCATAACAGATATCAATGTATCTTTTCAAAATTTGCCCGTGTTTCCGCGTGAAGCTGACAAAACTTTCCAAAGAAAAACATTAGAAGCTAAACAATTAACGCTCAAGAGCGGCCATCAGTGACGTTCCATTGAAGAGAAACTTATCATAAACCTTACGAAATTCATTTCAAATTTATGTGCAGATTGCTTTGATTTTCATTAAAGTTAACTATACTTTGGTATATTAAAGTTGAAACGGATTCATTCAATTTTCATCAAATGGAACATTTGAATCAATAGGTCGATTGTGTTCAGCAAATATGTCTGAAGACAATCCGTAGACTTTCTTTTCCTTGTTTCTCAAAAGAAAAATAAGTAAATAAACAAATAAATAAACAACAAGAAAAAAAAAAGACTCCACGTTCTTTCATAAGCTTCATGCTTCTCTGATTGAGATGGAGCCAAGATATTTTACCTATTAACAAAATGCAGTGTTTACTATAAGTTAAAAATAGTAATAAGAGAATAATAAAAATACTTAAAGGACTGTAAAATAATAATGTAAAAATAACATGAATAAGCATTGAATACATTGTATCAGAATTAAAGTGTAATTAAAGGATACAGGCTATTGCTACGTTTATTTCTGAATTTTACAGCGTTCTGCTAAAGCGTAATGTCTTGCTGGAAAAGATTTCCTTGTTCGAGATTGATTCCAAAGATTTTGGCTATGATAGGATATTCATTCTAATGTAGGTCATCTTACTTTTTTTACTTTAAAACTGTTATTCTGTGAGTCATTATTGAGAAAAGTTTTATTTTCATTTTATAGATTTTTTTGTTGAACACTAAACTGGTATATAGAACGAACTTAAAAAAACTGTTTCAGGAATACACATGCCCTCTTTCGTTTTTTGGCGACTCCCCATAGAGTGAAGTTATTAGATTTCCCGTGTTTGTGTGTGCATTTGTGTAACGTCCTCTGTAGCCCAAGCTTGAAGTCGGAGTTCTAAGAGTCACAAAACTGCGTTTATTACAAAACTGATTGACTTCTTTTAATTAAAGTTGTAGTTTCTTAAACAGCAGTGTAGTGTTTTAAAATTAATTTTAAAATAAAATTTTAAAATAAATTACATTTTAATTAGCAATCTCCAGTTATTGGATAGTAAACTTTAAAATCCGGAAAAGCTTTCTAATATTACTTACAACATCCAACATAACAGGGATTTTACACAGGCTTAATCGAGCGGTAGTCAGCTAAACCCCACCAGGGATGAACCACTTCCGAAACTTTCTCGAAAATGTCAGAATTTTAGTGGCACTATAACCCGACGCCAACCCTAGGCAATAAGTATTTTCGTAATAATGCCAGCAAATGCCTCGAGTCAAGGCTTAAAGCAGAACTTAAATTTGTAGACTATAATGTTCCCATTCACATAATATATAAACTGATTGGTTTTAAAAAAATATTATTACAATTTCACTACATAGTTACGATGTAATTAATATATCAATGACAGTCTATTGTAAATACCCACTCTTCTTTTCCCAAAAGTGTAAATTAAAATTCAGTAATTAGGAATTCTGACAAGACAAGATATCAAAATTGGTAATTAAAAACTCAAGAGAAATTAAAAAATATAAAATAGTAAGCCTTTACTAAAATGTTTTCGCTAAAACCAAGATAGGACAAATATCTAAGAAAATTGTACTTAAAATCTTAAGAATTGCATTGAAATCATTTGAGAAAAGTATTTTAAAGTTCTTAAACACTCGGTTATTTTAAAGAACATCAGATGCACAGAGCAACGAGTCACATGATTCACAATAATTGACTCAGTGTCATCAAACGACTCTGATCGTAAAAGAGATGTATTTTTAAAGAGAAGATTTTAAGAGACTGATTTGTGGATATTAAATCATGGCTACTTTCTATTCATTAGACTAAATTATTAATTTGTGAATCACTATGGTATGTTTAACAACAACTTTTCACTAGTATCAATATTTATCAATTGAATTATGTTAATATTGTGGGTTACATCTACTAAATATAGCAGTAATATTGTTCATTGTTATGTATTTTAGTCAGATTATTCCTTTACCAAAAGACATAATATTACGAGTTGTCATTTTAACTTCAATTGTAGGTGCTGTTTTGTTAGCAAGGAGAAAAACTAATTTAAATAGAAACTTATAAAAACCAGCTGTATGTGACTGTCTGTATCTATTAGAATCCGTGTGATTCCCTCCCTCATCTCAAAAAACTTGTACGAACAGATCTTTTTGATATTTGGCATTAGTATTTAAGGACAAGATATTATCTAAAATTGTTATTTAAAAAAATTCTGTAGGAGCATGAAGGTGATAAAAATTTATATTGAAAATTATTAAAAATAAAAAGTAACAATATATTGTGGTAATCAAATCCTTGGGCAGCTAAACGCTCATTGAACGTTCTTGACTTCCTGAATTGTACCGATGGATTGGTCATACCGATAATGATGATCACGTACTGTACATCCACAGTACAATCATGAAACCACTACAATCATTTGTAGATACCCTGTATATTGTTGTTTTTTATTTTGTTGCCTTTAGTTCTTGAGAGGTCATTTGCCGTCTAAACAATAAAAAATATCGAACCGAATCTAATGAAACATATTCATTCTTTTGATAATCCATTAATTTCGCATACTTTTCTGTTACTACAAATCCAATTACATTTATTTTTAAGCTACTGATTTAAGCAGTGCGGATTTAATCAATTTTTTTGAAAAAAATTAAAGATACGGTTTGAATTTGGCAGACATTACAATTTATAAACACAAGACTTTCTTTGTGTTCATATTTTCAAAAACAAACAAAAGTAAAACAAAAACGGCAAAATTTAAAGAAAATTAAACTTGAAGGTCTTTCAAGAATTTCTTATTTAAAATTCAACATAAATTTACTTAATCCTAAAAAAAAATATTCACACACTTAAATCTTAGACAGTTTAGAAAGAACGACACTAAATGGTTTATATTTGATTGTGAATAAAAATCTTATTTCAAACCCAATGTTACAAATTAAATATATCTTACGTGAATCATCTTTCCATCAAATTTTATTTAGAAATTTCTGCCACATAAACTGATCAGTCCGCGTCACATATCCTCTGTTAATGCGATATAAGCCTGAATGATTTAGAGTTTTTCGTTCTGTGAATATTTGAATTTTTTTTTGGAGAAACCCAAAAGAATCTCATCTCAAGAAGTCATTCCTAGACAGCAAATTTTGTTTTGGATTTTCTGTAGCACTTTCGATCGCGAGTGGTTTCACTTCAATTTTCTGATCAGTTTCCATGTGGAGAAAACTGACTCCAAACAGATTGAAATGCCTGTGATAGTTTCTTGGGAAATTCCTTCAGTAAAAGTGTTTTCCGAAAAAGCAGAAGATCATCTTCAGTGATCAGTAACTGTAGGATACATAGGACAGAAATTGTAGAAAGATGCACATTGAATATATAATTAATTTAACATAAAGCATAACATAAGACTTTGTGATAACTACCTTTCTTTGGATGAATATTAATTTCTAATGTTGCACTTATTCAAATAAGAAACTCAATGAACTTAAGTCCTACTTTCCTCAATGTGTTATTTCTTTTTTTTTTTTCTATTTTATTTTGGATAATGAAAAATAAAAGCGTACATTTATTATTTTAATATTTATTAAGTACAACAATAAAGCAAAATAAAAAATTTAACGTGCTGTGAAAATCAGTAGAAAATGAAAATAAAGCAGCAGCACCTGAAGAGAATTGCCTTTTCTGATTCAATTATGGGGAGGATTTGGGAACGGCCGTTTCATCCTGCAACGGAATCATCAGCCCAAACCGGCCTCCCTCGATAAAAGAACCAGAAAGGCGCAATCCTATGGGAAGGTCACCGACCAATCTGGCAGTGACACCCCAAAGTTACAACAGTAAAGATTTTCGATTTTCTGAAAAAAAAAATGAATTAAATTCGCATTATATATTTGAAATGTACATATAATCGGATTACTAGAATCAAGCCAATCGCAATGGATTAACTAAGATTTAATTTTCGCTGCTTATGACAATGAGATATTAACAGAAATAGGATAGAAATCCATCGTTTAGATTCCATGGCAATTGCTTTATCGCATTATGGAAATTTTTCTGTGGGTTTCTTTGGGAATTATGGCTTTGAAATAAGATTTTTATTCAAAATCAAATATAAACCATTTAGTGTCGTTCTTTCTAAACTGTTTAAGATTTAAGTGTGTGAATATTTTTTTTTAGGATTAAGTAAATTTATATTGAATTTTAAATAAGAAATTCTTGAAAGACCTTCAAGTTTAATTTTCTTAAAATTTTACCATTTTTGTTTTACTTTTGTTTGTTTTTGAAAATATGAAAACAAAGAAAGTCTTGTGTTTATAAATTGTAATGTCTGCCAAATTCAAACCGTATCTTTAATTTTTTTCAAAAAAATTAATTAAATCCGCACTGCTTAAATCAGTAGCTTAAAAATAAATGTAATTGGATTTGTAGTAATAGAAAAGTATGCGAAATTAATGGATTATCAAAAGAATGAATATGTTTCATTAGATTCAGTCGATATTTTTTATAGTTTAGACAGCAAGTGACCTCTCAAGAACTAAAGGCTTCAAAATAAAAAACAACAATATACAGGGTATCTACAAATGATTGTAGTGGTTTCATGATTGTACTGTGGATGTACAGTACGTGATCATCATTATCGGTAAGACCAATCCATCGGTACAATTCAGGAAGTCAGGAACGTTCAATGTGCGTTTAGCTGCCCAAGGATTTGATTACCACAATATATTGTTACTTTTTATTTTTAATAATTTTCAATATAAATTTATATCACCTTCATGCTAATACAGAATTTTTTTAAATAACAAAATTAGAAAATATCTTGTCCTTAAATACTAATGCCAAATATCAAAAAGATCTGTTCGCACAGGTTTTTTAAGATGAGGGAAGGTATGTCACACGGATTCTAATAGATACAGACAGCCACACACAGCTGGTTTTTATAAGTTTCTTTTTAAAATAACTAGACAAGCTAAAAATAATCTTCATATTTAAAAGCAGCATTGTGTTCATTTATTTTAAATGTCTCAGTGAGTGTCTTAGGGTTCTCTCAGTGAGATCAAGAATGTGCTAAGTCCGAAAGTTGAGAGCCATTTTTAATCTACAATTGTAATCGCATTTTTGAATGCTATTGTGGTTAAATATCTGAAATTTTGCAAAATAGTTGTGAAAATATTGTAGTTTTAATTTTTAAATGTATTTTGATTCATATTTGGAAGTTTGAATAAATAATTCCTAAAGTTGAGCAAAAATATTAATTATTATCTTTCATATTTAAAAATATTACTAATTTAATAATAATTGAAAAATATGATGCGTTTCAGGAAGGTCATCATTTATTTCTGATTTTGTTTTTAGTTTTTATTATAATTTATAATTTTATATAATTTAAAAGAGCCCAATTAAATAATAAAAGTTGAAAATCATAACTTTTGGCATCAATTTTAGTGTTTTATATAAATATTGAGAAAATAAATAAAACTTCTTAGACAACTTTAAGTTAAATTATTTTTTACATTTAAACTGTCAATTTAAATATTTGTCTGTCGATTGTTCAATAAATCTGATAATAATTTTTCTTCATCACAAATTTGGAATTATTATTATGAAAACTATCAATTATAAATCAAAATCCATTTTAAATGTTGAAAGAGTACAAAGCTTTCACACTGGTTAAACAAAGCTTCAAAGTTTTTACTATGGTAGTATTCAAGTTATGATAAGTTGTTAACGACTCGAATAACAGCACATGTGACTTAACTTCAGCTTAACATCAAATGAGCAGTGGTCATTTCGGAGATAGTAAATAATAAAAAAAACCACAAACACAACTAAAATGACTGAGGCTGAATATAGTTCATGAACCCCTATCGATTGGATCTGTGATGAGGTCATTTGCCTAATGTTGATTTTCTACGACAGGACGTTATGGCAACGCATTCATAAAATTTTAACTCCCTATCATTAAGAAAAAAAACGCCAGACGCATAAAAACTAAGTAAAACCCATTCCCCACCAAAAAAGAATTAAGCTTAACTTCTGCTAATATATTTCAATAACTTATAAATATAAAGTAAATTCATAACAGTTGTATTAGAACGGTTATTTTCAGTTTTATTTTGATTTCTGAATTAATAGAAAGATATTTCTTAAAAAAGATTTAACAAGCATATATTATTAATAAAAGATGAAATAAAAGGCCAACATACTTGACTAATTCTTAAAAACATTTAAACACATTGAAAAATACAGAACACGACCGGTTTCGCCTCCATGTCGAATGATGGCACCACCTGTACAGCAGATTTGCATCCCAGGCGCTGCGAGAACACTTAAATATTCATGTTTTTCTGTAATGATTGTCACTCGTCAATGCCTCGTCGTGGACAATCATAACAATCGCAACAATTGCGTCTTTTCCATTCGCAACAATCACATTTATAGACATCCGTAAGATAAAGAAAAAAATTTCAATACAAGACTTATTATATTATCTTTTTCTTGAATGCTCTTGCTGAGTTTCAAGAACATTCACCTGTTCAATAGTTATTATAGAAAGGAAACTTGTTTCAGTAGTTATTACGGAAACACAAACACATGTAGCCCAGGTAACTGATTACAGGATGCATGGCTAAAAATATTAGATGATTAATCCCTCAAAACATGGGAAGTCATTACGGTCTAGAATTGGTTCTAATCTCTCTAAATTCATTATGGTAAAAGTTTTAACGTGTCGGAATAAAATGTACTTATCGTCCGCTTTTTCGACACCTATTCGAGGGTGAACAAGTTAAAACATAAAATTACTAAAAAATAAAAAATAAAAACGTTAAAAATACCGTATTAAAGACGTTTCGAAACCTCGCAAGGGCAGGTTTCTTCTTCATATAAAATTAACATTTAAAAATCTTAAGTTACCCCCTACCTTCTACCAGGGATGGACAACTGAAGGTAGGGGGTAAAAGATTTTTAAATGTTGTTAATTTTATATGAAGAAGAAACCTGCCCTTGCGAGGTTTCGAAACGTCTTTAATAGGGGATTTTTAACGTTTTTATTTTTTAGTATCTTTATGTTTTAACTTGTTCACCCGCGATAGGTGTCCAAAAAGCGGATGATAAGTACTCTCTAAATTCAGTTTATAACCAAAATAACTTAAAATGGCTAATAAGGTAAGGGATGAATGTCTCATTACTTAGAATATCAGATTATTCCGAAGAATTTCAGAACAAACATTTATTGCAAATTACATTTCAATAAGGCAAAACATTTTGTGATAGTGTGGGCCTTTTTTTACTTATTTTCCAATTGATACTCATCAGATCAGTCAGTCTGTTTGCGTATGTGTTCCCTCTCCCCACCCTCTAACAACTTTTGAACAGATCTCCTTGAAACTTGCCATAAATACTTACTAAGGACAACTTTTATCTTTGTAATCTTTTCTAAGCAGGTCCTTGTCGAGAAATTATCACGATAATCTGGTGAAAATTCCCACCGAAAAACATTGGAATCTAAATAATGGGTTTCTATCCTATTTCTGTTAACATCTATTTATATTAAAATTTAACGTGTGTTAAAGATTACTGTAGAAAAAAGATTTAGTCCTCACACACACATGAATAATAAAAATACATTCATAGAAGTTAAAATACAACCGGTTTCGTCCAGATCAACGAGACTTTGACAAATCTATTTATATTAAATAACGTTTATTAAATCCATTGCTCAGAGATTGATTTTATTAAAATTAGACAACTTAAGTAAATAATGCGAATGTATATTTTTTTTAAGGGGGGGGGGGGAAATGGAAGAGTATGTATTATTGTATTCAGTAGATATTATAGTTTGAAAATAAATGTAGGGTTTTTATTTCTGTCCTTTTCACACTTTAAAAAAAAAGTGAAATTTTAAGAAATAATATTTTAAGGAAAGTTGGTTTTAAGTTCTTTCGAAATATTTTTTTAAATATTTAAATGAGATTATTTTTAATAGTGTATCTTGTTTGCCGAAGATGGATCGTACATAAAGTAGTCCGAAACATCACGCTATATGTATTTATAACCTTTCATATAATATTTTATAAAATGAATTAACTATAAAAAAAGAAAATATAAAAACAAAAAACTTGCTTTTAAAGTGTGGTATTTTAGTTTCTTTTTTTTTCTTTTTTTTTTTTTTTGGGGGGGGGGGGGTTGATGTTTTCTGAATTACATTTTCCTGTAATAAAACGAACAATCTCAATTCCAATTTCACTTGTTAAATTAACCAAAATTCGTCAAACTGATCTTTCTCTAATTCCTTCGTATTTTTAGCCACGAAAAAAATTATAACTTTTTTTTGTATTATGTTCGTCGACATCTATTTTTTTTTTAATAAATCCAATTCTAATTGAAGTCGATTAATCAATTCATTCATTTCTAAAGAAGGCGTATTTTTCTGTATAACTAGCTTGGAAATTTTGAATAAATTTCATATCAGAATTTAACATTTTTATATTACAAAACTATATATTTTAGTTAGATTCTTATATAATAACTGTATTTAATCTTAATTGTTTTTGGAGTTTTGTTTTTTTGGCTTTTTTTGTTTTAAATTTTGTTTAAAAAATTTTAATTTTTTAAGTTAATTTTTTCAGAAGTTTTTATAGTAGCTGGAAAGTGTCTTTCGGCTGGTTCTTTCTGTATATTACGGTACTGCTCTATTGCTATCGGGCCTCAGTTGCTGTATTCTGTGTGTAATTCCAGATTATTATTTAATGTTAACATAATTTCTAACGATTGTATTTGTTTTCATCAGTTTCCTGTGATTTCCATTTTTTGCTTCTCTATTGTCTTGAGGGGAAACTTACCTATTAGACTGCTTTTATTTAACTTCAAAATAAAAACTATTTCTCTGGAGACGATGCAGTAATTTGGAATTTCATATGATGTCCGCAGATAAAATGAGGTGTAAATCAGTGGATTTCTATAATATTAATGCTTAATTATCATTTTTAAGTAATGACGAAGATAATGCTGGCTTTAGCTTTTTAAGCGAACATATTTTAAAATGTTACCTTTGATTTACTACTATATTTCAAATTAGTCTTCAATCCATTTTCAGAAGAGAAGGATAGGATCATAAAATTATCATATCCCCCTTCTTTACTTTAAACAAAAATTCTAAAAGAAAAGCATTAAAAGCGAAGCAATAAATTTCTATCGTTGTTTATGAATCCTTTTGGAATCCACTTTCAATTGCGTATACTTTGATGTATGTATCGGTTTTATAGCGGGTTCCGAAATTCAACTTTCTGCGCCATTCAATTTTGTCTTGACTTTGATCTTGTATCAAGTTTCCTGAATATCTTCAATTCACGATATTCTAAGGCTTCTTCTCTTTTCTTTTATGGCGGTATCCATTTGAATATCTGCTTTGGAAATCTATATCTCCTTACATTTTCCAAAACAATTGTCTGTTCTTCTACAGCATCCATTATTGTTTCATCAGCATCAATCATTGTCAAAATCCTATCAATTGCTATTTCTTTCTTTTTCTAGAATCTCTACTTGATCTTCTTATCGTATCCATTGCTGGGATCTTCTTTCTTAACCTCTTCGCTTATTTTCCATTCTTCAGCCTTTTACAATTCAATGCTGTTAACAATTGTGCTTCAAATGTTCCGTTTACTATTCTTTGAAATTTCGTTTTTCCACCAAGTACTGTTAATTCTTTTATCGTTTTCCTGTCTTGATTTATTCATTCTTAAATTTATATTGAATCATTACCTTCCTTATTTATACACACTTGTAAATAACAGTATTTATCCATAACTTAACTTCTTCTCCTACTATACAACAATAATGGAAACCTTCTTTAACTACTTCCTCTTCACCATACTTCAATCTGCTTAAATATTGCCGATCTTCAAGTAAATCATTAGAGGCACTACTGTCTGACAAATGGTTCTTGATGATTGCGCGGGAATCACGAAAATCACGAGATTTGGCCATTAGCCTCTTCAGCAGGTCTCAAGGAATATATTATTGTGAATGTCTGTCACTAGGAAAATGCTAGAGAAAAAAATGTTAAAGTTGGAATTTTATCTTCAGCTTAGAGGCGATGGATGCAGCGGCGAATAAGGCATCGGTCAAAATCATCGACATCAGTAATGGGGCTTGCTCGTGACCGCTTCTTCCCCGGAGTCGATAAGCCTTCTTTCTCGCCATTGTGTGAGAAGACAAGGATAGAGGCTATTCTCGCGTCAATCACGTGAAATCGCGAAAATTCGGGATCGTCAAGAACGATCTGTCGGCCTATAGCTTCTAACATCACGATTCAAGTGCCTTGATTCGCATCTAATATCTCGGGCCCTGTTGCATATTTTTGAGTGAAATTTTGCAAACTAGTTGAAAATATCATAATCTAGACATAAATCAAAAATAATTAAAATCGGACAAGCCAAAACGCAAATCTGGACCTTAGAAATTTTGCAGCTGTTCACATCTTGTTCTTGTTACCCTTTATTCGACCGGACCTAGACCCAAAACTATAGCATCTAGAATGATGGCTGATATGTCATTAAATTGGTCTCATTGTCGTGGAATACCGTCGTCATGTGCATTTTTTTGATATCTTCATTGCTTTCTGAAGAATTCCCAACAATATGGTATCAGGACCGCCTACAAGCTTAAGTGTAGGACTATACAGTGCTTATTTGTAACTTTTATTTCTAATAATAATAGTGGTTAGATTAAAACATATTAGAAATAAAATTTCCTGAGAAAATAGCCAAAAATAATTTGGATAGTAATTTATTTAAAAAACAAAAGCAAATTACGGGATTTAAATCCTGGATATCTCAACAGCAACATGTAATTTTTATCGACTAACTAAATTATTTTAATGTTAAGCGTTCAAATACTTGCTCTTCTTATTAAACATCCACACCAAGATTATGGTAATACCAGAACCTAATTTTCGAAAATAAGTTCCTTAAGCAAGACCTACCCCTAAAATGCACAAACTAAACGGAAATTCGATAGTTTAATTTTATTTTACCTAGACCGTTCTAGCCCACAAATCTCCAATTATAAGATAACTTTTCCATATCTAAATTGGAAAGATAGCCAATTTCATTTAGAGACCTCTATACGAGGTATTTCTTGTGTTGATTCAGGATGTTTATATGCGCGCACTATATGATTCAAGTTTCTTGTTTTTCCAAACATTGTTTAGACTATACCATCAAGTTAAAACTTTATTCGTAGGCCTTTTAGGGTTTAAACTCTTAATAAACTTGAATCATGAGTCTTCTTTTTTACTTTAAAAAGACCAGCTATGACATTTTTGTAAATACTAATTTAAGTATGATGTTTGTTATTTTGCATTTCGCGAAGATGTTGAAGTAAAGATTACCTGAAGACGATCGGCAATATTTAAGCCGATTGAAATATTGTAAAGTAGATAAGAAGATTTTATCTTTCATGTGTATTTATCTCATAATAAAGAAGGTTTAACGTGCATAAATGTAATATGAAAAGAGTAAGAAACATCTGAAACTGCACAAATACGTAAGAATTGTTTGCTTTTAACGCATTGAGTCATTATCAAAAGCAATCTGGGATAGCTATTTCGTCCTTATTAGGACTCATCAGCCAGATTTAGCTTTGATAATGGAACTCAGAATGCGTCGATACCTATGATCCCGCCTCGCCGTTAGGAAAGTGGGACCCGGTCGAGAGCAAACAACTAAAGCAAAAACGCTGTAACCATCACAGCAAAATTACCTCGGCCAGCATTGAGCTCGGCTCGAAAGGCATTTAATAAAGGCATAAGGCCCAACGAAATTCTTATCAAAGCTAAATCTGGCTGATGAGTCCTAATAAGGACGAAATAGCTATCCCAGATTGCTTTTGATAATGACTCAATGCGTTAAAAGCAAACAATTCTTACGTATTTGTGCAGTTTCAGATGTTTCTTACTCTTTTTGTATTTATCTCATATTTCTATTTCTTCATTATCGACTAATTCAAAGGACAATGGGCACAAATGTGTGGGAAGTTGCCCCACCCTGTATAGCGATAAGATATATATCTATAGAAAGATAATATAATATATAAAGATATAATAGATATATATATCTATTCTTTTATTTTCTGAGTCATGGAAGTCATCTTTATCTTTAAATATGATTAACACTAATTGGATTTAGAAAACTTGAATAATTGCGAACTTGATTAATTTTTGCAAAGGGAAAGGACTATTCCCATTTCCCATAGAATCATCCTCAGAAATCAAATATCCTTATATATTATTTCTCAAAGGTGTTTCTGTGTCAGTACGGCATAGCTCCCTTATTACTTCATCAAAATCAATGATTGAGACATCATTTTGAAGATTACGTTCACCTCTAATGACGAAAAATAAACAAAGTGTTGAAAATTAATGTTTTCGTTAAAAAAACTGTATTTTAAAAACCTTTTTATGAAAATGGAGAAGGCGCCATCTATTGACAATGTCTGTAACTAACATGCGCCACAGCTGTTGTAGTTGTTTATTAGAGATGTTGGAGGTGTTTTTTTTTTGTTGCGAATTATTTGCACGGGTCAACTAGTATATATATATATATATATATATATATATATATATAGATAGATAGATATATTGTTGTAAAAGTATTGTTGAGGGGAGTTACATGTTTCTTTCATTGAATGATTCCGATACTTTGTCAATCGAAACAACATGAACGAATTCTCACATCTGATGAATGATGTTTGTGGCAGCAATTGTGAAACGTGACATTTCGATACAATCAACATTCTCAAATCACGTTTTCAAATAAAAATTTTACTGAATAGATGTAAGGAGCAAAAAAACCTAAAATTCGAAACTTTCCAGGTAATTGAAAGTGACATGTACAAACATATTGTGACGTAACGAAACCGTAGAACTTCCTCTGTGGGCGCCAGTCAAGCTTGCTGCCTTGACAAATTTTTATTCCGGGAAGGATGTACGTCGTTGTTTTGTCCGGTTCACTAGCTTAGTGCTTCGTGATCGTAGGGGTCAGCGCCAACCTAAGCAGGATCGATCAATAACGAACACACAACAATTAAGCACATTTATTAAAAACTTAACATCTCTAATGCGACCTTGGTCAGATACATAACAGCTGAAACTTCCAGTGGCTGCATACTAGGAAATTTCGCACTCTTGTAGGCCTAAATAATAAATTCCACACTTAAATCACTCCTGGCTTGGAGATTAAATAAAGAGTAAAGATGTAAAGAATTAACTATTAAGTTCAATTGAGTTTAACTAAAATCTATTCATCTAGCTAGACATGATTAAAATTTGTACGATTGACCTGACGATTTACAATATGCACCAAATTATCGTAACCTGCAACGAGTCACTCAGTGGAACGTGAATTTCCTAACACCGTTGGAAACTAACATAATATCGTTGAATGGTTTTTCCTTTTGCCCTATTAACGATGACTTTCTCGTCGTTGAGTTACCGACAATTCCTCTTGCACTGCATTCAAATCTTGCGGATGACTGAAATTTATATAAAATTCACAAAACGTCGCACTAAAGTTCACTTTGCCTAACGTTGATTCCCTACCCCACTCTGGCCTTGTCTACACTAACATAGCACTTCGTAGTAGCGTTTTCAGTTTCTAGCACTATAAGTTCGCTTTGACACTGTACGTAAAAATTACGAAGCTGTTTCTAGTTCGCTAACTGTCCTGGCAAGCTAAAAGTTACTGAACGCAAAACTTAGCTACCGCTGTTGATTGTAAGATCTGGCTGTGCATATTGAGAGTTTGTAAGGCTATCCACCGAATCTTTAACTCAAGCTATATTTCGTTATGCATGACTACGTTGAGTATACCAAGTGTCCTCTCGAAGAAGTGATGGAAGAGTGTCTGTCGGTAGTGAATGAGTGAGTGTCTTACTGCTATCCAAACACCGTATTATCTAGGCATGGGTACTTCGCGAACGAACTAGTTCATTGAACTAGTTCGTATAAAAGAACTATAGTTCGCGAACGACCTAGTTGAAATGAACTAGTTCGTGAAAAGAACTGTACGGAGCGGTCCTCGTTTTAGTGAACTATCGTTCTTTTACCACTCTACTATTGACTATTGGAATGCGCATGCAAGAACGTTCACTAGTTCGAATAGTTCAGATTCTTGTCCTACAGTGTGTTATCAATTATAATTTATGTAAAATATTTTTTGTTTTATTTTTTTTATTTTTTTTATTTATTCATTTTAAATTTACATTATGGTACCACTAGAGAGATAAAGATATAAAAAAAAAACTTTATAAAAAATAATTAAAGTTATTAAAGTTAGTTAGTTTCCGTTTTAAGTGTATCAAGTTTATTTTTTCATTGCGAGAAAAACATATATAAAATTTGTTTCTTATAATCTTTAAAACCAATAAATGCACAATTATAATTTCTAGTTCGAATAGTTCGTTACCTCTTCACTTCAGTTCAAATTAGTTCCTACTGCTAGTTACAAACATCGTACGTTGTACGACCTTAATTCAAGTGTGCTCTACAATTCGTTGTAGTTTATATCGTTCTTCGAACTAAAAATGAACTAAGAACTACGTTGTTCATTTCAACTAGTTCAATAAAAAAGAACTATCTCAAAAGGAACAGTTCCGTAAAAAGAACGACTTAGTTCAATAAAAAGAACTACCTCAAAAGAACTAGTTCAGTAAAAAGAACGACTTTGCCCATCGCTAGTATTATCAAATCGTCTTCCCCCGTTTTCGTGTGCAAAAGGGGTCTTGTAACTAGAAACTGAGTCGTCAATCAGCAAACGAGATTATAGAAATTATCTATAATAATAAGGAAAATCTTACGTTTCGCTGAAATATTCGAAGATTCTTACTAGACAGGAAATTGCAGGTGACAATGACTCATCAAACATCTGGTGATTTGACCTTTCAATTTTTGCAGGCGCTTAAAATTAATTAAAACTTAAAAGATAATAATTGTTTTTCACTCACAAGACTTTTGCGTTTTCACTCAACAATAAAGATTATTTAATTATTTAAAAATTAATTCTAATTGTTTTCGTAACAATACAATACTATATTTTGTTTTACTACTATAATTAATAATATTTAGACCTCTAAATATGCGTTTTGTCACAATATATATAAAATTTTTATATTATATATATTGAGTATAATTTTGGATGTTATCCAGCTTATATAATAAAATAAGTTTCTTATATTAACTTTGAAGTTATTCTCAAAGTACTGCCATTTTTCATGCTATTCTACGGCGGTTTTTGCAATTTAAAGAACTAAATTCCCAGCACCTAGGTCAATAACATTTATATCATTCATAGTTTTCATATTGGATTCTAAATATGCAAAAGACTGCGCGTTTCACAAAAGGGAAGAAATAAGAGGCAATGGGAATAGTCTTTTCAACAAAATGCTTATATTCTACAGATATTATATAAATAATTCATAAATGAAGATAGACTATTTTTTTGTATTTCAACTTTTTTTCTTCTTCGAGTTTAAAAGAAAAATTCAAGATTCAATTTTAAAGAAAGTATGCTTTAAGTTCTTTTTACTTTTGTAAGTTGATATGGTCATTGGTTTGTGATTTCGAGAGTGATAAATTACTGGCCATGTAATGTCGTAATGTATTATTCAACTGAAGTGAACGAGCCTTCCGTAATAATAGACCTACCCTGACATCATAAATTCCTCGAACATTATCACAATCCCCTTGGATTATCATGAGAGTAAGCATTAACGCTATGGAATTTACGAGAAAACCTTCACGTTCCGATAGGTCCACTTCAGCTAATGCATCAATAACCCTTCCTTTATAAAGTGGTTATATAATTAAGCGGTTATGATAACATTAAAACGAAATCATTTTACATAATTCAAATTAATAGTTATAAATTAACATCTGATTGTCCTTTATAAATAGATTTATTTAGATTATATTAATAGATCAAGTCAATTATGTGAGAATTACATACAATTAAATGAACTAATTATAAATTATTATATTAATACTAATTATAAATAATTTAATTATATTTATAATTAAGTTATTGACAACATTTGCCTAAGATATAATTAAACTTTCTAATAATGTACACTCGTAAATATCAATATCAAAAAATTAAATTATTTTCAATAATTTAATATTATTATTCAATTTTATCATAATTTAAATCTTATTATATTATGATAACAACATTATTTAATCATTTCATAACTAATAAAAAAATTTAGACAGATTTTGATAAAAAAAATTATAGTATAGCATATTCATTCAATAACATTATTAATTAATTCTATTAAAAAAATCTATAACCTCACATTCTTGATAAAGATAATATAATTATATTAAATATATAATATTTTAATGATAATACAGAATAATACTTAGCAAATTGTTATTTTCATTAACAAAGAAAATGTACTAAAGAATGCTACCTTCATTATTTAAAACAATATATAACAATTTAGAATTGAAAAATCCATACATATTTTAAAAAACTGGTAAGATATGACTAAGTTTTTTAATATTTTTTTTTTGTATTTTTTCAGTTTTATAATTGTTACAGCTCCCTTAAATGTATTATAGCATATTTTGATTTTTTTGACAACACTTAAAAAAAAAAAAAAAAAAAAAACCTTTATTCAAAATCCGACTTCACATTTTATATTTCATTTATTCATGGATATATCATTCGTTTTATAATTTGTTTAGTAAAGAAATAATTTATTTATTTTTGAGATATTCTTTTTTCGTTATTATTGTGGCTGGATTTTTTAATAATTGTGAAAATTATTACTTACGATTATTTTCTATGACAATTGTAATCAAGCAAACATTAATAGCTTTCTGACACTACAAGGCATTACTGAACAGTACCAAGAATATTCGATTTCGAATATAAACCGTTTTAGGATTAGTCTGTGTTTACTCATCAATTCTGTATTATTATAAAACAAAAATATGGAATGCATTGTTAAAATTGGATTTTTAGTGGCGAATTTAAAATTTGTTAGATAATTGATTCATCTTTAAGTAATTTAATCCTAAATTTACGTTTTAAAAAAATAATGAGCTATCACCAACATTTGTTGAATCTGAGGTCGAGAAATTCAAAATAAATAAATAAATAAATAAGTATTTTAATTCGGCTTTCTTTTCAGAAGAAAATATCCACGAGCTCTAAATTATATTTTTAATCTATCATGGTCCAATTATTTTTTAGCAGTCTAAAATATTAGTCAATTTAGACTCAGAAATTTTATATGAAACTATATTTTGTATTACATATCTATTTCACTTTTGAAATCTAGAATTGTAATATAACTAATAATTTATATTACATATATATATTAGCAGAATCCCCGTTCATCGTATGGGTTACCATGATGTGGATGAAATAGAAATTGAAATTGTAAGATCACCTCGAAATGGCAGGGGAAAGCGTTGCAGCCCGCTTAACTCAGGTGTATCCCCCCACCCCCCAAAATAATAAAGTTTAGTTTTATACTTTTTATATTGTCTGTACTATGGAACCTATCCACATGCCAAATTTCACGTTTGTAGCAGGTTGTGAAGTATGCTAAACATCGAACAAACATAACACATACACGCATTTCCAGAAATTGCCCTTTTATATTATAGATATAAATTTTCATTGAAATTTCCTTTACAAATTTCTGTTATTAATCCCATGATCAGTATTTGACGGCATATTTGTTAGTAATGATATAATTAATGAATAGAAACCTCTTCAGAAATTTGTATTCCTGATAGAATTATCAAGATACAATAGCTTTACAAATAAGAAACCCATGATCTTTTCGTCAGGATACCGTTAAAATTAATAGAATTAATGAGGCATATACATTAT
>JAFIDM010000004.1:22603603-22621132 GCA_023159025.1 Thereuonema tuberculata | reverse complement strand
TATATATATATATATATATATATATATATATATATATATATATATATTATATTATCAATATATTATATATTATAATATACAATATATATTAGAATAAAAATTATTATAATATCTTCCTTCTTATCTTCGTCTTTCCAACGTGAAAATCATGTTTCTAATAAAACACACACTATATCATAAACAGGATTCATATTTAAAACAGCTTAGCACTACGAAACAAGAATTTCACTTTGAAGAAGAGAACATTGTTCTCTATTACTTCAACTTCACCCGTATAGCAGCGTACAGCACTCTACAGCGGGTGACGTCACGGTTGTCATAGCAACCATCGCTTTGGTTTTCGAACTAAGCTCCGCCCCTGAGATTGAGAAACTTGAAACGAAGCCTACTTCACTTGGTCGGTCAGAATCGCACCGCGCTCGGTGCCAGAACAAAGTCCCGCACCGACGTGACGGCGCGGGACTTACAAAATACAAAAATACGTTTCTATTAAAACCAACACACGTGATAAGGAAAATAAATTTTTTCTTATAATAATTGTTATATTATAAATAAATAATATTATTTTATTACAAATTATTGGTGAAGTACCACTTCATCTACTTCCCCTGAATAGCCGCCACTGCAATCCAAAGCTTTTCATTGTTTTAATTTTATTTTTCTGCAATTTCTTATTTTCTATATTATCTACTATTCTTTAATATAATTTCTAACAATAGCCCTTTTTTGTATGTATACTGTGTCCTGAATGAAAATTCAGAACATGATTACTTTTGAGATTCTTTTCATAGTGCTCATAAGTTATGTTATTATTATCATTTACTAATAATATAACCAAAAAAGGTAATTTTTCATTAATTTCTTCTTCCATTGTGAATTACAATTGTTTTTCTACACAATTTCGATATTTATAAAATTTTGTAAACTGTGTCTTATATATTAGCAATGTATCATCCATATTAGCAATGTATCATCCGCATATCTTATATACTTATATTGAGCTTTGTTCCATTTTAAAATTCTGCCAATTCACATATATATTACAAAGCGTTTCTGATATGGGACTTCCCATTGGAAAACCTTTTATTGCTTAAATAATTTATCTTTAAATTTAAAATAGCTGTTACCACATATCATCTTCAAAATTTTCATCCATATGAAATTCATCAGGAATCTTTATATTAACTTCACACAAAGTGTTTACTATATTTAATGTTTCCTCCACTGATATATTCGTGTACATTGCCTCTATATTCATTGAGTAGAATTTTGTTTTTCTTTTATTGATTTTCCTCCTTGATGTGTTCTATTAATTCTTCAATATTTTTTACAATTACATCTAGTTTGAATAATGGAAGTTTCTTCAATATTCCATTCACAAACCTCCCTCAATTTTGAGTGGGGGAACCATACGAATTAATCACAGATCTTAACGGAATGTCTTCTTTATGAGTTTTTGATCTGGGTTCGAATTCTGGCGTTTCGCACATATTTTTTGCACAAATTCTTATTCTGAATAAAATCAATGGTTTTCCTATTTTGTAAAACTCTATATCTCCTCCTTAACTTTTTTATATACTGTAGTTTAAATGCCGGATCTTCATCTATTTCTTTGAATTCATCAGACTGTAGTATCTTTTTCACTTCCTGTTCATAATCACTTCCTGGATTTATATTAAAGACCAATCCTTTATTCAGAGCTATTATTTCATCATTAGGCCTACTTAGTTTTATTTTACTTAAGTTCTTTATAGTGTGTTTCTAATTTTGCATCATTCATCTTTCTAACTCTACTTTTTCTAACTTCCTCTTTTTCTTGATATTTAATTCTTTTAACTTCGCATTAAATTTTCTTGATTCCATTTTCATAACTTCCTTGTATTTGTCTGTGGAAAAGATACTCTTCATTCCTTTATTAATCCTCAATTCTTTATTTTACGAAGCTCATACTTTACATTTTGTGGCTTTGATTTGGCTTTCTAATAACTTCCATTGAGTATCTTCTATTATCCTATGAGCAACTTGTTGAAGACATTTTAGGAGTATTGTGTATCTCATGATTAAACGAAGTACACATAGATTTAGGAACTATATATATTAAATGTTGTTAATCATTCGCAGCCAGTTTTCGAAACAGGATACGTTATCAACGACTCAACAGTAAAATACTGTCTAATTATGCTTGATGTACACCAACTTTTATTTGAAGACCTCTAAGAGCTTCGAACACGAGTAGTGACTCATCAACTGACCACCTCTTTGACAGAGCATTGAAGCACTACGCTAAATCTTATTACTTAATCATATCAAAGCGCACGCAAATAAAGAATTATTTAATGGATTATAATCCGTTATTAGATAGCTTCGTATCGTTTCTAATACTTTTCAATGTGAATTTTTGTCCTGCTAATTTCTAGGTAAGGACCGATACAGATTGTAATTCTAATATAACAGATTGTCTCTTGTTCATAAATAGGCAAGACATGTTTTAAGAAGATCCATCCAGAGAGTCAAAGTTATGTGGCGGAGAAAACACCTGTAGACTGACTGATTTGAAGAACATACCTTAAATTGAAAACTTCCCTTTTCTAGGAAAATAGACTAATAATATAGAACGAAAGACAATATAAAAAACTAAAAAACTTTTCCTTTCTGTTTCGTTGTCTGTTTGGGTCTTTTTTTTTCCTAGTAATGATGTAATGGAGGCAGTAAAAGGGTCATCGAGTCGCTCTCTTCTCATCGATTCGATACAGATCCTGAATTCCATTATCGTCAAGACCTTTCGAAAGAGGGACTTGTTAAATCTAATGAGACGCAAAAGACGAATGATTAAGATACGAAGCCTGTGATTATCCCTAGACAATTAACCTTCACCGAAGACAAAGATAATGACAGAAACGAGGCACCATCTGAGTCCTCTTCAATAAGAAAAGATCTCAAATCTCAAACGACTGTTATCATGCAGATTGCCAGATCTTCCATTTGATCTCAGTCGCTTTTAAAACAATCTTTAAAAGTCTTTTTTTTTTCCTTTTTTGTTTGATAAAAGTTCGATTTAGGCTTAAAGGCATCATTTAGCTCCATGATCAGAGTTCCTTTATAACAATCGAAGATCTTTCATAGAAATGATGATATGCTCTATATGCCGCAGACTGAATGTTTTTTTTGTGTGATATGAAAATATATATACTTGAAAAAGCTCGGAAAAAGTCATTGATTTTTGAGATATTCCCATGCTGTATTTTAATCATATCTTACTAAAGTGTGAGTATTTTAAAAGATCATTCAGTGGTAAAATGGAGAACGTGAGGCAAACAAATGGCTACATGCAAAGATAAGTATGAAGATTATATCAGGTGCAAACTATTGTAAATCCCGTGGCGTTTTTATAGCTTGAATTAATGAGATATAAAACTAAATTTAATCTTAGCTAATAATTACAAAACAAGTTATTTCACTATATCACTATTACTGCATTTCATCTCCGTCGCTTGAATACAGCTTCGCAGAAATTAGCTTGTTAGGCATTCTTTTTGCAGGACATTTTGCTGAAATTTTATTTATTTACTTATTTATTTATCTATATACTTGTGCGTCAGGTACATAGATAAGAATGGAATGGTGCTTGACTGTGGTCTGAAGGAGACCCGTCTAATCTCCGATCCCGGCAGAGGTACGGCGTTTTCTACTCTGAATTCTCCTCCAGACAGGTCCTAGGGTCCACCCAGTCCTCTGCTAAAAAGGTATCTGTTTCTTTCCCGAGGGTTAAAGGCGGGTGGGCATCGGACTGAACATTCGACCTCAACTTAGTCCGGTTGGTCTGGAAACGGTAGAAGCCTTACCTCCCACGATCCCTAGGGGATACATAGGCCTTTAGTGGGACACACTAACTTTTTATCTACATATTTATTTATTTCAAAAATGTCCTTTATAGCATATCTATCTTGATTACATCGCATGATAAATATCATAGAAATCGCTGGAATGATTGCTGGATCTTGCATCTCATCAAAGATAACAGGGTTTTTTTGTTTTGTTTTTTTAAATTCATTATGTCGATGGTCACTAAAATTTACATATCGACCGGATTATCTGCTGAGATTTCGAGGGATAGACTAAGGGCGTTAAACATCGATTTAATGGCGATTATAAATCGAGGACACATTCGATCTCGATATTTTTTTCTAAAAATTGACCTATAAGATTCATATCTATATCATAAAGTTGAGTTTATCGATTAGGAAGTGACTGAAATCTCGCGTCTTATCATTTTTCCCCAGTCTATGGTATGTTTTTGCGCCATTACTTCGTCCAGACCAATTTTTTTTCTGATCAACTCCAGTTTTTATCAGTTATCAGTTTTTTGTATAACATTAGGATAGAAACTTTCAGCTATTGCTTTATACACATCTAATACTTTTTTAAAAGAATACAGCGACATAAATAATTAGTTGATAATAATAATAAAGACTAACAGTGGCAGTGGCAGGAAACCTTGCGGCTAAAAGCGTTTTCTTAACAATTTAAATAAAAAAAAAATACACACCTAACACATAAAAATACATACTTAACAATAAAACGAACTGAAATTTTCACGAAAGAGGAATTATCTTGTACATGCATGTGTATTTCAGAAGATACTGAAGCATTCGTGGAAGTGGTTGTGAATTTGTTATTCACTAAATGCTTAAATGCTTATTGCCCGTAAGCTTGACTTAAAGGTGAGATCAGAAGCCTCAGGTGAGATCAGACAGTGAATTAGTTAAAGATATTCTGTAATTTGTAAGATGAATCGATTTATTGTTCAAGGAACTTTCTGAGTAGCTTATTGGTGATTGTTCTCGAAACGCCCGACGATTATTCTAGGACCTGATTTTGGTAGCAATTATGGTACATTAGCCGGACATTCTCGAAATATTTCGGTAATTTCATTGGCGAACAATAACTTCACCTTGATAATCGTTCCATAAGTGCAAAAGTCTTTCCAAAACTTTCAATTAAATCAGAGCTTTCTGGAAAGAATGTTGTCTGGAAATTGTCGTGTTCTGGATAAGAAACTCATCAGTATATTTAAGTTGGAGACGTCATCATAAGTTAAGTATTTCGTCTCACAGTGTATTGCTAGCATTCATTGAAAAATATGGAGATCCAGTCATTGAGCATAGGATATATATTCTTTGTCTTTTCAAGATGTTCTCTGCATTTTCAAGAGATATATTTATTTACAACTGCATCTTTATCCTTTATGCATTGCCATTCGTCACGGCCTGGGAATCTTAAACGCTGGTTTGAGATTGCCTGTAAATAAGCACATATTACAGAGACGGTTTGAACGGAGATAATCAAATGAAAAAGAAAAACAAATACTGGTGATCTCAGAAATACAATAATTAAAAAATTTAGAAAGATGTACGCCTTTCGCCCACTTATTGCATTTACCCATTGAGAGATACAATAGCTCTTTTCACCTTAAGTCGATACCATTGAATTCCTTATACTGGCCAGCTTACGCCAATGAGTTGTAGTAATACAACGAGTTAAAAAGTAGTCCAATGATAGTATTTAATTTTCATTCAGTTAAATAAACTTGTATTTGCTTTTAATTTTAGAATTTTAAATGATAGCTAAACGATATTCATTGTAATAATGACAATGACGTCATTCCTCAACTGTTTCTCAGAGACAATCAGTTGTTTCACAATGGCTCAAGGCAGTGAGCATTTCGAAAGTTAATTTTTATAAAAAAATTACTTATTTAATATTAGTTGAGAAAGCTATGTTGACATAGCGAAACCGGTCCTATTTTTAATGTTTTAAATATAATACTTTTTTAAATTTTAAATTTTAGTTTTGTGTGCCTTTCTTAGTTATTTTATTTATATTAATTTTTATAAAAACAATAAATATATTGTCAGACGAAATATTGTGAATGTCTATACAAAGCTCTGAGAAGAAAACATTTATTTCTGTTAAATTTGCAAAATTAAAGGCCATGTAATATCAAATAAATGGCTTCGAATTGTAGACGACAAACACAGATCACCTTTGGTAGGAGAACGGAGATTATTGAAGTGTGATGATTTCTATTAACCAGGAATTCGAAGAAAAATCTGTGGCTTTTATGGGAGTAATGAGATATCAGCTTCGAAAAAAACATTTTAACTGAAGTCATTGGAAATGAAGAATTTTATTTTTAAGAATTTCCATTTCAACATTACAGAGCTTCATGAATAAAATGGAATTTGCTTTTGAGAAAAGAAAAAAAAATGGTGAAAATTTCCTACAATTTTGAATAAAAATACATTTTAATAAAAGCAAAAAATAAATTAAACATTAAAAATTTATAATTCCATGCTTGATGTAATATTCTTTGCTCTTTTCCCACAATTTTATATAAAAATAAAATTAAATACTTTTAAAAGTTATAGTTGAATGCTGTCTTGGCATATTTCTTTTTTAAATAATTTTTCCTTTCAGCAATGGGACAATTTAGATTACTTGTCAGAACTGTTAATTTAGCTAGTATTGAGCTTAGAAATGAAGTACATAACGTTAAAGTTAGGAAGACAGGAAGAATTTAGATGCCAGTTTAATTGAGAAAGAGAAAGACGTAGTCATCTAGTGTTGAACGTATAATGGTGTTGGGTATTTTTTTATTTCAGCACGTGATCCTTTTGTAGTCCGTTAATTTAATTAAAATCCTTCGAGATTTCCAACAGGCAATACTTAACCTTTCAATAAAATTTGATCTTCTTAGATAAGTAATAACTGTGTTTTTGTGGAAATAAACTTAATGAGCATAAAATAAAATCAGTGAGGATGAATTTTAGGTCGATCTTGAATAGGAAATACAAATGATAAAACCCATTATATCTTTTGCGTGTCTGCAAGGCTAACGCCGACAGAAGAGAGTTGTTTCCCTTTAGCATTAATCTATTCTGGTCGTTGTCCAACTTTGAAATCAAATCATCAGAGTTGGATGATTCCACTCTCGATTCCTCTGATGATGCAGTGTCCTTGTGGAAAGAGACCCAATTCTAGATTAGCCCTTGGACGCTGTTTGGCTCAATTTATTAGAATTTCTTCTGCTGTAATTGATTTCATATCCACTCAGTCCTTCGAATCGTGAATTCGAACTGTTTCAAGATGAAATATTAACTTATTTTATTAAAAAAAAATAATTAATTTTGTTAGCAATACAATTTTGTGAAATTGAGCAATTGCACTTGATTTTGACTTCTAATTAAAAGAAACGCATTTATAGGAAATCGTTATTCATAATTGATTTCCTCCTTATACACAGGAGTCTCTTACTTCCTTACACTGTCCACCTTCGTTTCAGAAAACAGGAGTGATGCTGACACATACTTGATTCAATAAACACAAAATTAAATTTCCTGTCCTACGATTAGCGGAAAACAAATTCACAATTTCAGTACGGAATTAAAAAGAAAAGATGGTCTTTGAAAGTGCAAAGGAAACATTTACGTGTTGTACATCCATAGATAAATTTCCATTATAAGCTTTTAATTTTGTTTGTGGCATTTTACTGGATACTCAACTTCTTGTTCATGCAATAGACATTAATCTAATCCACTGCTTTTTATTACAAAATTTGTTTATTATCAAAAAAAAAAAATTATGCTTCTACTAGCGATGTTTTGCAGGATAATAACCTTTCCGTGCTTCTTCAGGCTACATTTTGAAAAAATTTAAAAGAAAAATTTTTTTTTTTCAAAATGTAGCCTGAAGACGCAGGGAAAGGTTATTATCCTGCGAAATATCGCTAATAGAAGCATAAAGAGTTTTAATATCTTTTAGTGCACAAAACTATGATTGGAGACTTTCGGTTGCTGTTGGACTGGTTAACACGTTTGAAATCGAACTGCTGCCTGAGATTGAGTAACTTTCTAACATCAATTAGATAAAAGATTACTAAAATGTCTGTCTGTCTGTGTGTCTGTCCGGCGCAATTTTCTGTAAGAATGGAAAATAGAAAGAATTTTTACAATGAAACATCCGCGACAGGCATCGAACCTGCAACCTCCTGATCCGAAGTCAGACGCCTTATCCATTAGGCCATAGGGACTACAACTCTCTTCATATTTTTTTTTTACTTATATCTCCTTTCCCTTTCCCCATCAATAAGGAATGTATTCAACCTTTTTTTTGAATCTCAAGATTGTTTATTTATTTCCCATCCGTTAGTTTATTTGTAATTCGAAACTGACAATTAGAACGATAATTGCCGAAACTTTGCAATATTTTAAATATTCTTACTTAACCAAATTCTATGTGAAATTGAAAAATAAGTGCGTGTACACGACAGATGTTGGAGTAAAGAAAACAGAGTTAAGAAAGAAAAAAGCACTCTTTTTTTGAGGTGGAATACCGAAAAAATCACTATTTTTAACTCAAAAACCATCAATATTTGTTACTCAAACGTCACTGAAAAGTGACAATTGCAATTAAAATGAGAGTCAAAAAAGAAAGAAGCAGTACTTCTATTAGGTAGAATACTGAAAAAAACACTATTTGTAACTCAGAAACCATCAATATTTGGAACATAAAAGCCGCTGAAAAGTGACAATTAGAATAAAAAAGAAACTCAAAAAAGAAAGAAGCAGTATTTCTATTAGGTAGAATACTGCTCAGAAGTTAGACGTCTTAGCCATTAGACCACGAGGCCTACATTCTAATCTCTATAAAAAAATAAAAATATATCATAGATATATGATTTACACGCTGGTTCTAAAAGCAGTCGTAGATTGAGAGAATATAGACATCAAAAATTAAATTAAAAAAAAAAACTTTTAAATTTTAGTTTTAGTTTCCTTGATGTAATTTGTGTGTGTGTGTGTTTGTGTTTTTTTAATAAATAAAAAGTTGTTTTCCGTTACATAAGCGAGGCTTCCGGAGCGATGCGACGGGTAGCCGACTAGTTAGATAAAAGACAAAACTATGTTTCCTGAGCATTATTATTCAACTTCAAGATTTTTCTCTTTGTCTGTCTGTTTGTACACTTATCACGCTGAAACGGCTAGATCAATTTCATTAAACTCTAGTACTGATGCTTATTGATAAAATATCCCAATTAAGGCCTACAATGGCCCTTGGGATCGTGAGAGATAAGGTTCCAGGCGTTTCTGGCCAGCGGGACTAAGGTGCGCCCGACCACCCCTCCCCCAACTTTAACCCCCCGGTACTCATTCTGCATTCAGAGTGCATTTAAAACAGAAACTGAACAAAATTGGTCAATTTTATTTCGCCAGTTTAATATTGAAGATGGAAGAAAATAAGTACTCAACACCGCATATTTCTTTGATGATCAGGCAAACACTGTTACAGCTTGGCTGGAAGTTCTGATTTATCCGTCGTATTCACCAGACATTGCACCTTCGGATTTCCATTGATTTCGGTTTTAATGGAAAATATTCAATTTCCTGGAAGATTCCAAAGACACAGGAACATTTTTTTGCTCAAAAAGATAAAAAGTGTTGGGAAGACGGAATTATGAAGTTGCCTGAAAGATGGCAGAAGGTGGTGGAACAAACCTTGGAAGACATTATTCAATAAAATTATTGGTGAAAATGAAAAATGTCTATTTTTACTTAAAAACCGAACGAACTTTTGGCCAACCCAATATATTACGACTAATTTCCTTTACCTTCATCTGTTGTTCCTTCACTCAGAGTGAACAGAGAACATTACAAGTGTTAGTAATGCATCTTGGGAAACTTTTTGTAAGATTCAATTGTATGGTATTTATGAGCCTTGCTGGCATTTCCAACAATAAATAACATATATTTATTCACTGTTTGTATTAAGTCTAGTTTATTTTTTAACGTTCTAACTAATTCGTTTCTAGTTTTTCAATTTAACTTGGATATTTCATTTGCTATGCAGAGCAAAGATGGCACGCGAATTATCCATCACTTTTTTTTTTAACTTTTTCTTAAATTTTTTTTATCATTTCTCAACTATATTATTCTCCACATTACTTTCCATAGGAATGGATTTCATCTTTTGATTCACTCTTTTTCTGTGAACCACAAATGCCAAATTTCTTAGAATTAATAAATTTCTCAAATGGAACTATTTTGAAAAGCGTGAAGCGACCTCTAATATTTCTCGAAGCTTTCTTTAACCTGGGATACAGTACAAGTTATTTCCTTTAGTGAGGTTGTGACATTTCAGTCAACGAAGAAGTATGATGAACTTAAAACTGCATTTTATGAGTGAAAGATACGAGAAGCTGCAAAGCAGTGAGGTGCTCTTTCACGCATCGTTTATTAGAATGAAAATAAAAATTAGCTTTTCTCGCTTAAAGATGTTCATAATGCTTAACGTCCGTAAAATATTGCGTAATACGCATATAATGTCGAAAAATCTGGTCGACACTGGTAGTTCAAAGTAATTCCAATACATTTCATTAGTTTTTATGAAAGCCTTTTGTTTTTTAGTCTTTTCAATCTCGAATTGGAATCTAGCATATGGTAGGCCTAAAGCATTGTCAGCTGGTAATCAGAAGAATAGGTGTTTAAATTTTCCCCTTAGTGAGAATGGACTAGAAGACATATTCCATTTCAGAATACATTTTAAACGGAAATGATAAAAAAAAAAAACAAGGTAATTAATGCTTTTAGACAGTGTCAAAGGCAAAGCGGTCCCGTAATATGCACAATTGTATAACAAAATAATTAAAAGCAAGATCATATAAATGCAAGACCGTTCCTTTATGTTTTATAGGCAAGCTCCAACCTAGGGGCCGCTAATACAATGCTTAGTGCATCATTTGGATATGTTAAAGAATTTATGAAACAATACGTTTGTAAATATTAATAATGACGTCCTGTTGGCAATTGTTAGTATTGTTATGTATGAAGCATCAGTATTATTACTGTTAATTGTTATCATTATTACTAACACTGCTATGAAAAAGGTTATTTTTTGGGGTGAGGGAGGGGTCCTTCAGGTCTGATTTTTTTTTACGTTGTCACCTACTTTGGATGCTGAACACAATGGTGAAGGTTTCATTCTAATATCTCTAACCGTTTGGCATCTACAGTGTGACATACAGACAACACAAAAGCAAGAGCGGTTCCCTATGTTAACTGTAACATGGGACCGCTAAAAACTACTTAAACTACTGAAGCAGTAAATGGAGTAAGAAAAGTTTAAGGATAAAGAATAGATCGAATAGAATAACGATGAATAGGTTGGCTTCGTGGTCCAAAATAGCAAAGGATAATATTGAGTTGAATCAAAGCCCGTTGGGGTGGCTCGTCTGCGAAAGTATATGATCTTGCGAAGCGTGATGGAACCTTTGAGAAAAAGTTCACTTGAAATTTCGCAAACCACTTTTTTTTTATCAGCATTCTCTCCATACATGGCACATATCTTTTTGTTTCTATTTTTGAGTCTTCGGTACATTTTTGTCTTTTGGAAATAATAAAGCATCAAATAAAAATACATCTTAATATCTTCCAATTTAAAATGAATTTTCTAGGTATATCAGTATATCACTTATATTATTTCAATTAGTTTAATAAAGAAATTATCAATAATAAACACACTAATACATCTATAGATAATTGTGATGCCTTTATGAGTCAAGCTGAGACCCTGGGACGGCCGTTTCGAGCTTATTGGGCTCTCCTCAGCCAGTGCAAAACTCAAAAGGCGAACGATGGGAAGAACAATGCATTGGAGATGGAAACAGTGTTATCCCTCCAAACTAAAGACAAAAAAATAAAAAAACAACTGTAGATAGTTTGCAGGTTGCAAATAAGTCACAGATAATAGCTGTAATAAAAGCTGTATGAATGAGAAAAAATCTAAACGAACTTATGATTCAACACCACACATCAGAAATGTGAAATATCTTGAGAAGTAATAAATTTCAGTAAGTGCTTATTAAGTATTTTAGCAAATGAAAGCAAATTGAACTTCTGAATTTTAGCCTTTAAACATTTTTTTCTGAAATATCTGAACTTTTTCATCTAACTTAATATAGTTTTTAATCTCGTGGCATTTCGTTTGTTCAATTTCGAAACGAAATAACTTAAAACGAGTGGTTCTCAATGTTTCTGTGTTCGGGGAGCTTCTACTGTAGGTTGAACTATTTCAAAAAAATCCCTAAAATGATCGGTGACAAAAGAAAGATAAAATAAAACCAAGTCAGTCCAACGCAAAACCTAGCGACCACATTCAATTTGCTTGCAATCAAACGCTTGCATATTTTTAAAAGTGACCTATTATTGACTAGCATGCAAAACTCATTTATTCAAGCTGTTATAATTCAAGGGTTCGCAATTTCCATCACGGCCTCCTCGGCAGTCCTTTGGCAGACAAATGGACTTGCAGAGTTGTTGCCGCCCAAGCACTCTCAGTGGAAGCGATGCCCGCATTAAGTTCATTTAATATGTCTGGATCACCATTTTGCATCATTTTGACGACTCTGGATGTCATTGGTTCGAGGATATCATTTTCGTCCCCAATATAATTGATTCAGTAAAAAAAAAAATTGCCTCTATTTTCCTGACTTAACTCCGCAGTGGCCTGGGCCGCAAGTATTTTTTCTCAAATCTCCAGACCTTGAGGATTTCAAGGAGATATAAGTCATGCTGCTCCGACTCCCGATTTACCAACATCCTGTGTAAGACAGAACCCTCACCTACATATACACAGAGACACACATACATACGTACGGGAATCCTAACAGCTATGATGTAAAGTTCGGTAATGTTTCAGCTAACATATCTTGAAATTTTTTTTTTCAGAACTACAATTTTTCTATATTACAGCCCACATTTTGCGAAGAATAGAAACTACGTTGTCAAAGAGGAACACTTTTATTCTGACTATAATTCACTTATGCAAATAAATGCTTTTGGAAATTGTTAATTTTGACATTTCAAATTATAATACAGTGTAGCAGGCTTTGGATCGTTGCAATGGGAATAGTTTTTCTTGGTAGAAAAAAAAATTATTTATAAAACGGAAATTGCTTTCTGTCAATCACCCAAAAGATCTTTGACACGATGATACATTTTTCACCAGAAATTCTTGGTAGAAAAATTTGAAATATAGGATTTTTAATTAAATATCATTTTACGTTGTTAGCAGAGATGTCAGCAACGGATTATAACAAAAGAATTTAAAGAATTTGCCCTAATTCTTAAGTTGCAAAGAACTCTTTAACAAAAGTTTTTTAATTAATCTTTATATTTTTTTTTTTTACTTCTCAGATAGTAATTTTCTATTTAAATTACCTTTTTGAGAAATAGTATTTGTTTTTTACAAATTCCAGATATCAGTTTGGATTTTGTTTTTCCTACTAACTTAATAGTATTTTTTTGTCTTAGAACTATATGTCTTTTATTACAGAATTATGAATTTCCTTCTGGTAGTAATTTTCTCATTGACATCATTTCAATAATGAAGTTTTTAATGTGAAGATTTTTATTAGTAGAACTGTGTAGGTTTGTTTGTTTGTTTCCTTTCGGCCAAATACGGACCACGCGGCTAGCCTGTCCCGACGACATCAGGAGGAGGCTAGAACAAATAATGGGGGACGAGATTCTCATCTCGACCAGAATAAACCTGGAATAGTAAGTTCCAGGGGAGATGATTTTTTTGAGGATACCTATTCTAAATAGATTACCTAAATACAATATTTTATTACTGATTAAATCGTTAGTCCACATATACACGGGATTATTAGATTGAAAATTTTAAATATTTTTTCCTTGAGTTGGTTTTCTGAATATTTCTGTTTTAATTTTTCTATTCCTAATATTGATTTGACAATCTGAATAACTTAGGCTTCTATCATCATTTTCTACTTCCTTTGTGAAATTTATACAGCTTTCCAATTCATTTATTAATTTTCCATGCTTTCAATTTTGTTCTCTCTGATAATGACAAATATATCATCTATATACATATTGTACATAATTCCCATCTTTTTCTATTCTATTAATGTACATACTTTCCGTATATTTCATAACCTTGCCGATGCCTGGCTGCCCATTGTTACCCCTACATTTTGCTTATAAACAGTAGAGCATCGATTATCCGAAGCAATGCTGCACGGGGGTGTTCGGATAACTGATATTTCGGATAGCCGATCATTTACGAAAAAATTGTACCAATGTCGTAGGAGCAATATGAAACACAGAAACAGTGATACACATTAAACACAAAACATTATATTGTATTTTAAACACTGCTAATTATGGTCTAAGTCACATTTTAGATAATAAATTACCTTATTTTAAATCCGTCCTGTGACTTCGTTGCGTTGTTTTTGTCGTTACACGTTTCGGGAACTATGTCCTATCATAAGACCTATCACTCAGAAAGAAATTAAATTTTTAATTTTAATTCGAAAATTATTTTTTTTTTAATTTTTGGTCTACTGAAACGCATTCGGTTAACCGATGTTTCGGTTGATTGATAATCGGATAATCGATGCTCTACTGTAGTTTACTTTCAGGCTTCAAATACAAATTATTAACAAGAATATCTACTAATATACCTAAAGCCTCTTTTTGTATGTTTTTTAAGTATAATGTCTTCATTGCCTTTTTTAATAGCGCATGCGTAATAGATCCACGCAAGTTTACTACATCCTATTGTTATTTAAATATATTTTAGAAATCATTTATTTGTCTGTAGAAATTATTTATCTGTATTTTTATCGTTAATCATTATTTATTCCTTTTCTATTTCCTAATTATTGCTGTTCTGATTATTTTTAAATTCTTTTCCGTTGTATCCGTTAAATCAGTTAATTAATTTAAATTCGTTATGTTCTTATCCAATCATTATATATATTTTTAATTACTTATCCAATCAAATCCAACTATGTAAAATCTATATAAACCAATGTTTTTCATTTAATAAATGAATTCAGTTCAGTTCCAAACTTGACTCGTTGTCTTCAGATCTAAAGGCTTTCCCACAAACACCATTACAATACGAAACCATTTTATCACTATCGCTAACACATTTTAGTTCGTTAATCAATGTCTTTTTATTTCTACTGAATTCTTAACATTTTAACATGGATGGTTTGATTTTCCTGCTCTTATTATACTAGCTATTATTTTGGATAATTTTTCAAAACGTGAATTGCAGCACATTATGGTCTTGTGGTATGCCATCTTTCATTTCTTTGTGCATCTTGGGCTTCATTTTCATTTTCGGAAACTGGCTGTGTTGGATGTGGTTGCTTCGCCATATTTGCGTCAATTAGTCATTCGTCAGTTTTTCAACTTCTTTTTATTTTAGCTTCATAAATTGTAATTGAAAAGTCTTTTCCCTGTTGAAATCCTGCACTTTCTTGTATCTGGTTTTCACCATGTTCTGTTTTGCTCTTCCTTTATTATTAACATCTTCCCTTTATCCGCTTTAGAACTCGTATATTGCCACTACTATAAAGTTGTTTTATCGCCATTTCCTGTCTTAAAGTGTCGTATTACTCTGAAACTTTAAAATTAGTATTAATAATCTATTAATTTTAAATCCCACGACGGATTGTCTTACGCAAATATACTAATATACTTAGGAGCCACGTAAATAATTGCTAACTGATTAAGGCTAGCCGCCATAACAATATTGTTTTGGTATCTAATGTTTCACGCATTAAAATCTTGAGTAGATATTTTTATCTGTGTTTTAAAATTGTAAATAATGAAAAATAGTGAATAATTTTTTACACATTTTCTTCTAAAATGACATCATTTCCACTCCTGATTAAGAAATAAAAGCTTTGAAATTAAAAATTTTGTGTTAATGTGACTTAGGTAAAAGAATTTACTATAATATGTTGAAAAATGCTTGGATTTGGGAAAGTGTTATTAGTTTTCACCTCCCGAATTTTTTCTTTACTTCCATCTTATTGTTACCCATATTAATACAAAGACAAAAAAAACTGTTTGACAAAACTTTAATTTTTAGACAAAAAATAATACGAAAGTTGTACATGGGTTCAGGGAAAAAATATCATAAGACACGAAATCCTAGGCATCATTGTTATTATATTTAATATTAGATTGTATTTCATTGTAGGATTATGCTATGCTGAGCTGGGATCCCGGTTCCCTCGAGCGGGTTCATCGTACGTGTACGTGTACGCGACCATGGGTGAATTGCTGGCGTTTCTCGTTGGTTGGACGATGATGCTCGAGCTGGCGATTGGCGGTGCTTTGGCCGGCAAAGCGTGGTTCCAGTACATTGACGCTCTCTTCAACCATGCGACAAGTCGGGCGTTGGAGGAAAAGATTGGAGTCATTGGGATCCTGGGTCTAGACCGCACTCTCGACATCCCTGCTTTTCTAGTGGCCCTGGTGGCAGCCACTGCAGTCTCCATCAGTGTCAAGGTAAGAAACATATTTCTCAAGCGCAGTGCACCGAAACATTGGTTCCTAAGATAAGGAAAACCACAAGACTGTGGCTGGGAGTTCTTAAACCATTCGTCGCTCTTTGAACCGATGACTGACCCGTTTAAAATGTACATTACATCATTCTTCTCTTAAAAAGAAAAAAAAAAACAAGGATTTCGAGTGAAACAGAACGAAATTTCTTTACACTTCTTTCTATCAAATTTAATAGTTATTTATTCTTTTTTGTTTTTAATTTAAGACTGTGAAACAAAAAAAAAATTTACTGAGTTTGTTTTTAATCTCTAAAGATACATTTAAACTTAACCTATTGCATCATCAAAACAAATATATGTCTGTGGCCATTTCCTGTCTCACAAGCATTTGGCCAAAAATATAACAAATCACCACCTCTGCAGCCTAAAATACAAGTCGGACACCTTACTGGAACTCCTTGTAAAACAAGGGGAAAAAAACACTTGTTCCGATCTGAGGTCACTTTGTCTCTCAGGAAAGTCTCGGGTACAGTGTAATGTTTTTTTTAACTTGTTTTTAACCATAATTACTAGGGACTTTGCGACTTCCAGTATCAGATGTATGCATGTTTTTTTTTTTGTTTTTTTTTAATTTAAAAAAAAAAATAAATTCAAACCAAAAATCCAACAAATGATTTTAAAAATCTTTAGTCATTGTTCAACCCAAATCAGCAACTTCACAGTCCAATTAGTGAACCATTGTTGTAAATAAAAAGGTACTTGTCTTTCTAACAAAACAATTAAGGGATCTTATTTTATTAGCTTCTTCGGGGCGTTGGTGTCTAAACCTCAACGAAAGAAAGAAACTCTATTTTACAGAAGGCTGGGTGATCCCTCAGACCCGTCTGGTTCTAAAATCCCGAACCCCACTGGGAATTGAAAACCGATCCTCCCCAGCCTGCTGCCCATTGCGGCCCGCGAGCCTGCATGAGAGAAATATTGGACATTGGACTAAAAAAGATTGAAGATCTCTGATGTAAAGAGTACAAATTGTCTAAATGACGATGATATTTCAAATAGGCCAAAGTGTGGTTGCTTTGTTATGGAAACTATTGGTATGTTTGTTACATAATTGATAAATGTAATTTTCAATGTGTACATAAAAA
>JAFIDM010000004.1:22579450-22598603 GCA_023159025.1 Thereuonema tuberculata | reverse complement strand
TATCTCCTTTCTATTTATTGTCATATTAACAAATAAACATCATCTCCACAAAAATATAACGAAATACATTTATTAAATTAAATTAATTTTCGGAAAGTCTTTTCTTTTGCGGAGACTGGCACATGAATTTCTATTATTTTATTTTTAATGTGTATTTCTTGTTTTTTTTAATTTATGCTTGGAGGTCCCATTCTTTTCTTTATCTTTACTTCTTTCTTTTTCAAGTTTTTTCTAAACAATGAAATGATTTTAGAGATGTCACATATCATATCTCCTCTCCTGAATATACTTTAAAACAACAATCACTTACTCATTATTAACAATATTACTTCTGACAATCACTTACCCCTGACTAATAAACTGTTATTACTTCTAACCATTCTTCTATTTATTTAAATTTAAATTTGCAATTTCAATTCTTCAAATTTTACCAATCTTTTATTATCTTATTTTGATTTTTTTTTATTCTTCTATTTTCTTTTCCTTAACTATACTTTATATTTTTTTAATCAGTATTTGTAGAAAACATACTCGGGATCTCAACGATTTCATGTACATTAGAAAACCAGTTTTTTTGCCTTGTTCTTTCATAGTCTGAAAAAAAAAATACTGAAGTTTATTTAACGAAAAATATTGAATAAAAAGTTAAACATTTAACTCACATTTATTGCTATTAATGTGTCTAAGCTCCGGAAAATTGTATTGACAATTAGTACAGTGGTGCTTAAAGAATTTAATCGCAGTTTACTTCCATCATTATTCATTCTAAATTGTCTTCAATAATGAAATGATTGCCGAACCACTTCCATCGTAATTATTTCGCATTATTTCACTAATTCCCTTTCTTGGATTCCATATCTCCGATGGGTTTTCGGTTGTAAACCTAATTGTCAACAGAGCGTGAGTTTATTACAGAGCAATCAGTCCATTCTTAAAGATTTACTGTGAGAGACTTGGAAAAATCTTCAGATGTTGCTTCGAGATACGGAAGATGTGTATTATTCCGCTCGGCGGAGCTGAATCTAGGACAGTTTGTATTCAAGAGCTTTCGTAAGATTTAAAGAAAGGGTCTACGCAGTACAAGACAGTATGTAAATGCTTCTCTCCACCAATCATAGTGCGTATCATTGACTTAATTATCCTAATTTCTTTACGAAAATTGGTTTTTACTGAAGTGGACACAGAAAACGATGAAAAAGAAAAAGATCGAATAAACTATTAAAAAATAGTATATAAACATCAAAATTATTTTCGAAGGAAATTCAAGCTTATATTTCTAATAAGACAATTTCTGGAAGGTGGCTTCCTGCTTTTTGTTTTTCATTCTCTCAATGCGATTCCGAAGAATTTCAGGAAAACGTTTCCGGAAAGCGCTTAGCTACGATTCAATCTAAAAATAGCACTGGCTGAAAATTATAAAGAAACATTTCTGAATAGATTTATCCATAAATAAAAAGTTCTATCTATTTTTTACAAAAAAATGGCAGCCATAATGTATTCTAGTTCAAATTACTTGCAGTCCTACATTTTTCAATTATGGAACTTTATCAAAAACAATAAAAACAATTCTGAAATTAATAACAATTTGTATTCTTGGAAACGAAAATAAAGTTTCCAGGAATTATTTACGAGAAAAGCCACACACAAAAGCACAAATATTTTCTGTATTTAAAAGTAAATGTTTTTTAAATACCAATTTGTTGCTTTCATACAACAGAACCTAAATTGTCTACCTCTCCATTCTATCAACTGAGTCGATGCTTCTTTTCGTTTTATTTTTTTCCCTCATTAATTAAAACTAAAAAAGGCGCCAAATTTTAATAACTTCCACTATTTAATTACCATTATTGCGCAACCTAAAATTCCACATTTCAATTTAATACTGAAAAAAATATGAATCCCTTTACTTTAAGTACTTTAATATTTTTATGTAGAATGTAGGCCTATAAAATTTTAAGCTCAGCCTTTGAGTTTCTTCAAGTTTGGAATTGACTCAGTCGACGGCGTTCAAAAGCTATTTTAACTTAGTCATGTAAATGAAAATCTAACCAGGAACTTTCAGTATTTTGTTATTATTTTACTAAAGCGTCGAGGCCTCGGCCCAACTGGACATTTGCATATAAACTGACTGACCAGTTCCAACATAATTTGAATATTTTAAATCATGGATTCATTTATTTTGATAGCCCTTAATGCGCCTGCGCTAATCAATTACAAGACCTTCCTAGTTAAAGATCATTTTTAATAAAGGGACTTAATTTTAAATATTGATTTCTCCGCAAGGCATAACTTGGTTCCATATCAGACCCGTTAGCGTCCTAACTTTAGACGTAGAACAGCAGGAGGTGTTGTGTTATCATTCAATATAGTCCAATGCATTTCTCATCCTCTTCTTTAGTGTCTAATACTAGACGAAAACTTAGAAATGGCAGTTCGACTGAAATCTTCGCTTCACACATTAGGCTGAGATTAGACCAGACTTGGCCAGGCTAGTGAGAGCGACCTTAGGCCAATTTCAGCAACTGTTGTCGCGGTTGTGTCTGTGGATTTCCGATAAGAGGATTGAAACAGGGACAGAAAGGGAAAAAAATGGATAAGGAAAACAAACTATTTTATTGAAGTCCTAAACTTGGAAATGATTTTCTAAAGTAATTAACAAGTAAAAATCTAAATCAATCTTTAAGTCTTATAATAATACATTAAGTATTCAAATTCTCTTTTAAATCGAAGGAAACTGTAACATGTGTATTTTTTTCAAAAAAATCGTTTCTAAATGAAACGTGGAATCTGTTATTAAGATCATATGATCTAGAACCCAATAAGGTATTTATTCGGAATTTCCAGCCTTAAATTTTATACCATATATTTTATTTATATAATAGATTATCAATACAATCTCAAATAGAAGCTGAATATTTATACCTAGTTTATTTAAATTATATTATACTAGGAATCTATTTTTATTAAGAATCGTTTTTTACCTATATCCCAAGAGCAAAATGAGGCTCATCAAATCGGGCAGTGCACTAATGTAACCCTAGTAACTTTTGAACCTTTGAATGAATCATCTTGAAACTTGTTATGCCTATTCGAGGACTAAGGAACCATTAACTTAAATATTTATCAAAAATCGAATAACAAATAAAAAATATCGCACCCATTTAAAAACACAACAAAAAAATATTACCTTTTTGTTATATTTTTAAATGTGTGCCAGGATGTTTCGATCTACGGAAAACTACAAGAGCATCTTCAGCTGAAACCCTGCAGTTTTCTCGAGATCAAAACGTTCTGGCTTATGGTAATTTTTTTTTTTTATTATTATTATTTTTTTAATTTTTATAAAAATTTATACAATTTTTGTTATTATCCATAGTATGTGTATTATAATTATTACAGCACCCCAAAATACAGAACAAATACAGATGTTTTGTATTTTGGAGCTGTTTTAAGCCTATATTTTTCCGTTTTGTTTACAGTCTGAGGATGAAGATTCTTCAAAACATGTTACTGATATTATGTCTTGGTTCATAAAGTTAATTCTCTTTTATTGGTGTGTATGGTCCTGTAATAATAATAAGTATACATTTTTTTTATTCAATTCAGTTCGGTTTTTAATAAATATTTCATTTCACTCATTAAAGTTGAATTTATAACTTTTGTATTTGAAATTTTTTCAAAATGGATCCTTGTTCTGGAAATAGCATAAGCAGGCGACAAAAATTCCCAAAGAAAAACACTGGAATCTACTGTAGCTTTATACGAATTTCTGTTCTATTTCGGTTAATATTTAATTGTTTTAAATAGTGGAAATTAATCCATAATCTCATACTATTAAAATTAATCCGATTTAGACCAATTAAGTAAATAAGGCAGATTTAATTCTTTTTTATTTCCAGAAAATGAAAGATTTGTGCAGTTGGTATTGAGTAGGTGTTACAAATGGAATGTAAATATAGGTTGTTTTTTTTTGTTTTCACAAATTAAAAATAAAAAGAAGAAGAAAATAATAAGATACTTAAAGAATAAAATTTTGAGGATCAGGCATTATGTTTGTACGCATTTGTTTTTAATATTAACATCCTTAGGATGAAATAATAAATGTGATGGGTTTTTTTGGCTGCAAAACAGTGGGAGAAATATTTAACTTCAAATATGACTTTTTATTCATTCTATCTTCAAGGATATTAGTTAATTTGTCCTTTGATATTTCTTTGACGTAAAGGACTGTTCTCTAGATTTCTATACACATTTATTTCTGTACAAAGAAACTTTCTCGATAAGGCGCTTTATTTGAAGATTGAAACCATATTACATTAAAAAAGAAAAAAACATAGAAGCCGTATTAAAAGAGGAAAAAAAAGGGATGAGTGTCACAGGAAAATGATACCAGAGGTTTTTCTTTCCTTTTCTTTTTTCTTTTTTTTTTCTTTAGATGATTTTTATATAATGAACTGCTCAGTGATTACAAGAAAAATCTTTCGTTTTTCTAACATAAGCTTTTGTATGAAAGAACAACCACGTTCAGTAGGTCCACAGAAATGCTGAATAATATTGAGTCATCCTTAATATCATCCTTAATATTAATGAGTATTTGTAGGTTTTTAAATATTAAAATCATCTTAAGCTAAAAAAGCCTCAATTTTCATTACAGTATATAATAAAGTCTTGTTAAAATACTAAGCTCTAATTTCATCAGATTTATAATTTAAATCAAAAAAAGTTTGTAATGCACTGTTTTCTTTTAAGAGGTCATTGAGATTTACAATAAAAAGGCCTTATATTGTTTTATCGTCGTAGCCGCTGCCGAAATTTGCTTTTTTTCGTCACTTTTATTGTAAACTGAAGGTAAGATTAAGGTCTTGGGGAAAGATATAATTTGATTCGGATGTCATTTTTTTTTCTTTTTCTGTTAAACCAACACGACTAATTCCAAATGGCCTTTTAATCGAAATCGTACAGAGTTCTATGTGTTTGTGTGTGCGCCTCAGCAGCCCAAACCGGGAGTCGAAGCCCCATGAGATACACCTCGTTGGAGTCCCCATAATCTCAAAGTTTGCAGGTCAAAATGCGACTTCAGGTCCGGTTTTAGGTAGTCACTGATCGGATCAGCAAAATAGTGGTAACAAAACTGGGGTAAATCATTACTGAATCGACTATGCTGAGATGGAATATGATACCCTCGACCCAATGTGGCCACTCACCACTTTCACCCGAATTGCAAAATGTGTCTAGACATGGTGAATGAAATCAATGCGGGCATCACTTTCACTAGAAAGGTACGGGAGGCAACAACTCCACTGCAAGTTCATTTGTCAACGGTGTACCGAGGAGGAGGCCGTTATGGAATTTGAACTTGACCTTTGAAATTACAATGACTTGAATGAGTGCCATCAATTATAGTATCATTTTTAATAACCCGAGCATTTTACAGATTCCATATTGTAACTTACCTGCTTTGAGATAATCTGAAGAAATAGCTGAAATATCTTCTTGAATCGTCAGTTCGGATGTTCTGGTTCTTTCTAATAATTATCACAATATTCTTTACTTTAGCCACAATCAATTGCAAGGAATTGCCTTCGTTAGTTTTTGGGACAAGATGATACTTTCCTCCCAGGCAACGACAGTTCTTCAACTTTCGCCAAATTTTGTAAGAACTAATTTTAATGTACGTTGGGCAGTTGATCAGCTGTATTAGATTAGAAAATAAAACCATCAAATTATCATTTCAAGATAGCCAACTTATTCGGACTCTCGGAATAAAATATACTTTATTAAATCTTTGTGTAGTAAAAAAAAAATTGTTTATTTAAAAAAAAAAGACAAATATTTATAATAATATTTATTATTATTATTTTTTTAAAAAAGTTTTCTTCCTTCCTATCTTCTTACCGAAAAGCTGAAAAATCAGTAAATTGGAATTTTATCCGGTAAAATTGAAACTCAATTTTTATTACAAAATTTTACGCATTCGTGCTTTATTAACAATTATAAAATTAATTATAATTATCAAAGCACTACTTTATAAAAGACTTATGTTCCTTCTCTTTATCTCTGCATCTTTCAAAATGATGATGTTTAGGCGGTATTCGGTGGATTATGAGAATATTAAATTCCATATGTGACATAATTTCATAACTTAATTAAAAGAACTAAAACGTTACTTATTAAAACACAAAAAAAATACCTTCCCGTAATTCAATCGGAAGCAGGAGTGAGGCTTTTAAGAAATAATGATAACAACAGAAGCTGAATACAGAATTGAACCTTATTCCATGATGGATCGCGTGACGTGATGGTTCACGCTCTAGATCAGCGTTTCCCAAACTTTTCTCACAGAACACTTGACATTGACTCACGGACGACCAACACTGCAACTGCGTCACTGTTTTAATCAACTGCTACGGAACAGGGGTGGGGAGAGAGTGACTCATTCTGTTAGAAAGAGAGCATCGATTATGTTAATACAATCGGTGGCAGAACTTTCCTGCGGTTCTACATATGAAAATGTAAGTCACATTAATTTTAATAACTTTTCACCGAACACATGTTCACATCTCGTGGAACACTAGTGCAAGAACAACGGAACCAGTGTGGAACAACAATTTAGAGCAGCGTTTTATTTCGCTTGTGTTCTGTACAACATTACAAAAATATTAAAGAACATAATTCAATAAAAATAGAGAAAAATAGAAATAATAATAAATAATAAAAGATAGATATGAAGGTCCTTTCTGTAATTAAATGATAATTATGGTGTCAGCTTCTGTGTTGTTAGTAGAAGAAAATTACAGAAAAATTCAAAATGCATTAACTTTTATAGGAAGGGAAAAGAATGGAACCTCCAAATATAAACTAAAAAACAAGAAATACAATAAAAATAAAAGAATAGAAATTCATGTGCCAGTCTCCACTGGTCTCAATGAATTTTCTATGCGCCAAATAAGAAAAAAAACGTCTAAAAAATGCTTAAAAACATCAAAAGGTGAACCTAGAGTTTATAAGTGCAAAAGTGACATCTCCAAATAGTTGTTTCACAGTGTACTGCCGATCTTCAGTGGAGAGTAGTCATTATAAAACCCCTAGGTCCAATACATTAAATTTTGAAGTACACATGTAACGTGTGGGAAAGGCCAACATATATATTAAAATTATTTAAAAAAAAACACATTAAATTGTACGTTACAACGGTTTCAGCTCGCTTGCGAGCCGTTGACGAGTAAACAATTACATTAAATTTTGAGGAGTATAATATTCCCTCTTCCAACAGGAAAAGAAACTCGCCACAATTCATCAGTTTTTTACATATTTACTACATATTTTTACTCCGATAATTAAGGCTTCAGTGAGATCTCCAGTCAGAACTTTTTTTTTTTTTTTAGTTCCTGCTTTTTTTTCCCCTGAACTCTTTAATTTCACCCTACGGAACTCCAGGGCTCTGCGGAACACCATTTTGGAAAAAACTGATCTAACGTACAATGGATTAGTGACTGTGGTTGATGTACAAGGAAGTTCGTTATTGGAGTTCTAGAAGGATACAATGTCCTATTAAAAAAAAAATTCAAGTATTCTTCAACACATACAGAGTTGTTAAAATTAAAGTATTCTACTTAGAGGGCTCTGGGACGAATTCTAAGGCTTGTAAGGAAGAGAAATTTGAACAACACGATCTTGAAGGCATTTGCTCGCCATTTATTGAAAAAAAAATTAATCAAATTTTGTCAATAGATGACGCTGTGCTAATGTTATTTGCGTAATGTTTACTGTACAGCTCTATAAAAGCAAAGCAGTCTCTTCAAAATCATACAGCCTGCACTACAGCAGCAATGCCAACAACATTGCAAAAAAAGACGCTATTAGTGAAGCTGTACTATCAGAACCACAATAGTGAAGCTGCCTTTAGAAGTGCATAAGGGCGTGGACCTTTGAATTTTATTCTGTATGCAAAATGATTGCGAAATTTGAAGCGACATCTTGCTGTTCAGCCAGGTAGGGGTCGAAAGCGGATGGACGCCTCTTGTGTGGCAGATGTCACTACGACTGTCGTGAATTCATCATGTCAATCTCCACATGGTAGAAGTGTACCAGCTATTACTCTTAAAGTAGACATGCCATATTCCACTGTAAGCTAGTAATTCGTCAGGTGTTGTGATACTATTCTTACAAGATGCACATGCTTCAGCAGCTAAAGCATAGTGAAGCAGATATTCGTGTCACATCTACACTTCAGTTCCTGTAGCGAATGAAATATCCTTTGGAGTGATGAGACCAACGTTTGCTTAAATGGGCAAGTGAATGCACACAACTGTCGCACACAACTGTCGGGCAACAGAAAATCCTCAAGTTATCCATCAGGTCGCTTCACATTCTCCAAAAGTGACAGAGTGGTGTGGCTACTTTAATCCTTCGACCATATTTTTTTGGAGAGGACACCGACTGAACCTCCCATCTGTTCCGTTAATGGAAGGACGTCAACCTATCAGATCTGAAGGACAGCATGTGCTGACTACTCCAGTTGACATGTTACGTTCTGCTGTAGAAAATACTATTTTTCGAATGGGAACTGTTATTGAACACAGTTGAGGAGACATTGAAGGATTGTAATGCTGTTCAAGTAATTTTTATATTGCCACAGCGCCATCTAGTGATTTGATTTATTTATTATTTATTTATTTCTAAATTCAAAATTACAGTCCTGCTAGGTTTTATAGAAACCTGTATTGCAGGTGCTGAGGTAATAAATACAATAATTCATAAAATATAACATTAGTAAATATATAACTTTAGTAAGTTAGAGAACATTATATAAAAATTAATATAATACAGTTATACAAAAGAAAATTAAAATAATTACAATAAATATCATTACAATAAAATTTAAGGTTGCCAAATAATTTTTTTACTTATTATTCTAATTATAATTTCTTTCTTTAAATGTTTATAATTTTTAATATGAAAAATCTCTAAATCTAATTGTGAAAAAACTTTAAATAACAATCTTTCAATATCTCTTTTGCCAAAGTTATTTTTTGGAGTATTAAAACTAATTATAGAATTCCAAATATTTCTAGTACAGAGTATATTTACATTATTTTTTAATTTGTTTGACATAGTATAAAAATTTTATACTATGATAATAATAATATACATAAGTTTTTCAACAGGAAACATAATGTTATAAAAAATCCTAATATTTGCTTTTTGTTCATTAGTATAAAATTTTATAACCAGTAAAAATATAATTTAGAATTTTTCAATTAATCTATTTATATTCTCTAATTGTGTTTTATTTAAATGTATCCAACATTCAATTCCATAACAAAAAAAAAGATTCAACAAAAGTTTTGTAAAATAATAATTTTTTGCTTTACTGGAAAAATACATTCAATATGGTTAAACATAAATAGAAAAGAATTTAGTTTTTTAACTATTTCAAGATAATGACTGATAAATTTTGTAACTAACTGTTTTTTGAATAAATGGAGAGCACAACTGCTATCCAAATTTTTCTTCATTACGAGTCTTAGAACTCGCTCCAGAGCCCTCGAAGTAGAGATATTTTAATTTCAAAAACCCTGTACATTCGAGCGTAAGAGTGTGATGGAAATAAACGTCCGTTTCACGGGATTTAATTCTATTCCGAAGTATTGCTGTTACTGTATTGCATTTCATTCAGTGATCCATATTTGTTATTTAAAGTATTCCACTATTTGCCAATGTGGTCATTGGATCGCTGGGGATAAGGCGGGACCTAGTATTCAATTCTTCAGAGGGTTGGGTGAATCTTAGAACCCATCTGGAGAAGAATTCAACTTGTAAAAAATCCCCTTTCTCCTGCAGTGAAGCGCCTTAACACTTGACTACGATCTATGTAAGTAGTCCATCTAATGGAACGATTCCGCAGATTTTCGTTTCGTCAGAAACATGCAACTCTTGAAAGAATTATTTCGTTCCCAGTTTGTTTCCTGTTTTCTATTTTATGGCTGTTGTTTTTTTCTGTAAATTTTACATTGAAATCATTATCATGAGATCAACGCAGAAAACAGAGCAATTTCAGTTTTGATTTTTCTGCAAGAATTACACCGGAATATTAAAAGAAGAATCAAGAGTCCATTATATATATTAAGAGCTAAGATAAACATATAGTGTACCCGAAGTTTTATCCACTTGCATTTGACAAACGGACTCAGAGAACCTCAAAACGTTAAGCTAAGTTATTTTAATGTTAACTTTTATCAAAAGTGTTTACTGTTCAAATTCTTCATTTTATTCTTTACAACTACAGTTGCTTCAATTTACAACGAATTGTTGGTATAATGAATATATCATTGAGTGTACAAAACTGCAGATTCGTTGAAAGATGAAAACACCTTCATCATATATAAATCTTGCGCTGATAGAGTAAATATTTAATAAAAATAATTAAAAGGATTTTAACGTGTATTTTATTATACTTTATATTAAAAAACAACTGTAACTCACATACAAATAATTCATTTAAAAAAGTTTAAATAAAACTGCTAAAAAATACGATACATTAAAAAGTTCCTAGGAAAGGACAGTTTCGGGGAACATATTCCCCATCATCAGCAAGACGAAACTGTCCTGTCCTAGGAACTTTTTAATGTATCGTATTTTTCAGCATGTTTTATTTAAACTTTTTTAAATGAATTATTTATGTGTGAGTTATAGTTGTTTTTTAATAAAAATAAATATTGTAGAGAGAAAATCGCCAACCGGACAATAAATATGCCCTCGCACATTGAGCCAACATCAACGGGAATTCTGTACAGCTGTTTCATCCTCATTAGGAATCATCAGCAGAATATACCCTTGATGCTTGGCTCAGATGCGCGAAAGCTTCCCGGGATCGAGAATGCTTCTAGGTAAAGCTTTCGCGCATCTGAGTCAAAGCTCAGGGTATATTCTGCTGATGATTCCTAATAAGGAGGAAACAGCTGTACAGAATTCCCGTTGATGTTGGCTCAATGTGCGAAGGCATATTTATTGTCCGGTTGGCGATTTTCTCTCTCCATTTATGAATAATTATGGACGTTAAACTTGCTTTCAAATAAATATTGTAGTTTTAGAAAATGTTTCCGAGTGCTAAAGTCCAACATTCTTCTGAATATTGTTTTGAATCAATAAATCAAATTCAACGGGAGTAATCACAAGACAAAGGATTTCTAATAATGATATGAATATCGCATGCAAATTACAGTTTCACTAAAAAGATTACTATACACTGTTAGGTATCATTGTCTTTGTTTTTAATGCTTTCCTATGGTATTTTTTTCCTTCGCTTTCTGGGTAAGGACCTATACATAAAAAAAAAAACCATTCCTAATGCAAAAAGTTGGATCGTCACTAATCCTTACACAAGCCTACTAAGCTTCCCAATCACACAGACTCAGTGGTAAGATGAGTTGTTTGATCGTAGATTAAAAATAACACATTTGCCTCCAAAACAAGACGGTTGTGGTGGATTTCCCCACAATATCCTAACGCTAGTAAATTCCACTTGTGCTATTGCTTATTTTCATTAGTTTAATGTAGGATACATTCAGTGTAACACGTTTTAATGTCAAGCAAAATAATTTAATGAAATATTTAGCGAAATTACGATATTTGACCGACATCCTTTTACTGATGATGAGAGTAATTTTATTTCCTTAATAGGATCTCTCAACTAAATTGAATGAAACAAGGGCCTCTAGGAAGCATTTGAAGCAAGGAGCTCTGATTCAATTTTGCTCCCATCTACTCAACCAAAAATACAATCTTCCGTTTTAGTCAAGCTGACATATGTTCATTTGAGCAGAAGCAAATAAGCTGTATAACCTGCTTTCTAAAGCAAAAGGAACCTCCTACAACCAATATGTCTGTGTGTAGATCTCCCTAATAATTTTTTTAATGGATCTTCTTGAATCTTTGCACTCTTATTTACGGACAGAAGACGATTCTATTTTATTATTATTATTATTATTATTATTATTATTATTATTATTATTATTATGTGATTGGAGAGAGATGAAATCATCCATTGAATTTCTCTCTAATGCTTACGATGAAATCAAGGAAAAAACAAAAAAATTAGAAGAGCAAAACAATGCTAATAAAGCAGCAATCACAAAATTACAGCAACAAAATGCTGATAAAGACAACAAAATCTATGAACTACAAAACAGATTGGAAACCATTGAACAATTTTCAAGAAACCAGAACCTTGAAATTCATGGTATCAAAGAGTTTAAAGAAGAAAACTTACATGAAGTAGTAAAGAAATTAGAAAAGCATCTTAAAATTGAAGAAGACTCCAGCAAAATAGAAACTGTTCATCGAATGCCATCAAAAAATACAAATAAACCACAGCCCATCATTGTAAGATTCCAAAACTTGCAGTCTAAGAGAAAATGGATGGAAAAGAAAAAACAAGTCAAGATAAGAAACAGTGATCTTTTCGATAACAATGATTCCAATCTGATCTACATCAACGAAAACCTCACGAGCGAAAAAAAGAAACTGCTGTGGAAAGCAAAAGTGAAAGCTAAAGAACTCAATTATAAATTCATTTGGTCCAAAGAGGGAAAAATTCTTGTCAGAAAAACTGACGACTCTGGAATCCTCAGAATCCATACTGAAGATGATCTAAATAAAATTAAATAATTTAAACAAAACAAATTCATTCGTATCAATGATGGCCACTAAAAGCGAAGACGGTTGTAAATTATTAGAAAAATATATTCTGTATCCCAAAACTATACATTTTGATTCAACTAACCAATGGCAAAAAAAAATTAAATATTAACCATCAAAACCTATATGTAATCCACCTAAATATCAGAACAATAAAGAAAAATTGGAATATGTTTGTTTGTAAATTTAAATGCATCCTTGATTATATAGATATTGTAATTCTTACAGAGGTAAATATAAATAATTCGGAACTCAATCTTTATAAATTAAATAATTTTGAAAAAATGTCAAAACTAAGAAACAACCAAAAAGGAGGGGGAATCATTGTGTTCTATAAACAAAAAATCTTGAGAATTGAGGAAAGGATTTTAAGCACGATAACTTTCGAAAACATGTTTGTAACATTCACTGACCTAAGAAATAATAGAAAACTTAACATCATTGCTGCTTACAGACCGCCCTCAACAAGTAAAGTTAAGTTCATCTCAGAATTAACTAGTGTGATCGAAAAAAACTCAGATATAATCCAAAACAATTTAAGTATCATAATTGGTGACATCAATATAGACATAAACAAAATAAAAAATAAAAAATACAGTATTTTATACTTAGAAACGTTAATGTCTTCAGGTTTTCAAAATTGTCTTTTCGGCATTACTAGGAAGCAACAGACTTCCACTTACAAAACAGCCACTCAAATTGATCATATTTTTAAAAATAAAAATCATGTGAAAACAAACGGAATAATTTGTAAGGATATAATAGCTGATCACTATATAACTGCTCTAGAAATCGAAGATTGGATAAATACATTACATAATCAAGAAAACGCAATTGCAAATTTAAAAAGCACCAAATTAGAAAGAATAAATAATAGCAAATTAAACTCAAATCTTCAAAATCTCTTGGATAAAATAACTGAGAATAAAACGGAAAACCCAAAAACAATCTATGATGATATTATTCTAAATATAAACAAGGCAAGATATAAAAAAAATAACGTAATGCAAGATCTATCTTCAAACAACAGAAAAAGAGAACAAAAAGATTGGATAACCAAAGAGTTAATTAATGAAATTAGACTAAGAGATAAGTTATTCAAAAAACACAAAAGCAATCCAACAAATGGAAATTACTACAAAGAATATAAAACTGTAAGAAACATATTAAATATAAAAATAAAAAAAGCAAAACATGATTACTATAAAAACAAATTTAAAAAAGAATGCAACTCTACTAAACAACATTGGGAAGAAATCAATAAAATCCTAGGCAGAAAAACAAAACAAAAAAATAATAAAGAAATTATTAAACTACAAAATAGTCTGCAAACTGACAACAATGCAAAGCAATTGGCCAATATGTTTTGCCGGCACTTTGCAAACAATAGTAACAATGGAAATAGTTTCCATAATAAATTCAATATTGCAAATGAAACAAAGACCTGCAACAATACAGTGGTGATTGAGAAAACAAATGAACATGAAATCTCCAATATAATAAATAAACTAAAAAACACAACTACCAAAGGAATTGATAACTTAGATAAATACACCTTAAAAAGCAATATACAAATTTTCTCAGAGGTAATCACTGTCCTTATAAATAACATCATAGATACAGAAATATATCCTGATAATCTAAAAATATCTAGAATTATTCCAATATTTAAGAAGGGAGACTTCAGAAACCTGGATAATTACAGACCGATTGCAATTCAGCCAATAATTAATAAAATCATAGAAAATTATCTGTCAATAAAACTCAAAAACTTCTTGTATAAACACAATATAATACATAAAGAACAATATGCATATCAGGCAAACAATAGCACCATCAAACTACTTGAAAACTTAAACGATCAAATTAATTACAACCTAAATAAAAATAAATTTGTATTAATGCTTTCCATTGACCTTAGCAAAGCTTTCGATGTCATTGATATTCAAATTCTATTTGAGAAATTACAACTAATCGGAATTAGAGGAAAACTATTAAACATTCTAAAACATTACTTCGAAAACAGAAAAATATATCTTCAAATTAATAATTTTAACAGCAAAAAAGAAAAAACAAATAAAGGAGTTCCACAAGGATCCAATTTAGGACCAACACTTTTTATCATTTATATCAATGATTTATTTGGAATTATTAAAAACTGCCACATACACGTATATGCCGATGATATTCTTATATACACGGCTAATAATAATATCAAAACAGCACAGAAAACAATACAAGAAAATTTCGTTAACATTCAAAAGTGGACTCACAATAACAAACTTATTATTAACGAAAATAAAACTAAACTCCTCCTCATTAATCCTAAAAAGAAACTTCCTAAAGAAAAGCCTGTAATTTTATATCACTCAGTAAAATGTTTGCTAAAAGATCATGAATACTGCATAAAATGCAAAGAAATCGAACAAGTGGACGAACTTCAATACCTCGGATTAACAATAAATAAAACTTATACATGGTCAAATCATATCAAATACTTACACAAAAAAATTAATGTTCTCTCTTATATATTCTTCCACATCAAAGATAGTTTACCCACAAAGATTAAAATGATGATTTACCATGCATTCTTCGACTCATTAATTAATTATGCACCTCATATTTGGGCTAATACAACAGATACTGAATTAAAAAAATATAAATACACTGTGTGTGTGGTCGGTTCGCACCGAAGTGCGAGCTTCGTTGCCGAAGCATCCGTGCTCCAGGGAGCGCTAGTGTTCCCAAGACGGCGAACCCCTAGCAGACTCCCTAGAATTACAAGGGAAAGATACTGGGGTGGTTTCCCGTGGCCTTCCCCAGGACGCCATTAAGGAATGACGTCAGACCGAAGAGAAAGTGAAGAAGAGGCTACAACACAGGAAAGGAAATTTTTGAAACATCCATGCTCGCTACCGGGATTTGAACCCGGGCGCTGGCACATTGATCTCACGACAGACCGACGCCTGAGACCGCTCGACCACACCAGCGCGGCTATAAATACACTACAAAATAAAATAATAAAATTAGTCCTTTCTAAAAGAATTAGTAAAAATAAAGAAACTAGAAAAGAATTAATGTTGAAATATGGAATCTTATCGCCAAAACAAAAGTGTCTATATAATTTATTAATAAAACACTATCCAGAAATTAAAACTGCAATAACTGCTGAAGGAAAAAACTACAATCTCAGAAAAAAAAATAAAATCAAATTAGACTATCCACACATTTTTAATAGCTATGGGAAAAGAAATGCTTATTATCTAATAGAAGAAATTTATAATAGTATACCCGATTGTAAACTTTTAAAAGACAAAAGAATTTCTGAAATAAAAAAATTAGTAAAAAAATGGCTTATTATAAATACCGGTATTGAAAATAGGTAATTCAAAAATTCTAAATATAGTCAATCTCCTTTGAAGTTAATTAAAACCATAATCTTGATTTCAATTGATCTTCTCTGCAACTTACTTGTATGTGCAGAGAATAACTGTGTATATAGTACTTGTGTAAATAGTAACATAGTATAGTTCTTGTGTGTATGGTAATATAGTATAGTAATTGCGTATGTGATTGTGATTATTATGGTAATATAGTATAGTAATTGCGTATGTGATTGTGATTATATGTATATATACTACTTGTAAATACTGATATGCTTTTATACATACATCATTATATAATCTTATAAATTATGTATTACATTATCTTAAAAATTGTCACATGTTTAGCTTTGTATGTATATGTATATGTGTGTGTATGTGTTTGTACGTATGGGTGTATATGTATGAATATTTGTAATTGTATGTTTGTGTATGTATGCATTTTATGTATTCATGTATGTATGTGCATATGTATATTTATATACGGTTTTTACGGTTTTTAAACATTAATCATAGATTTTTATTAATGTATAACTTTATACATTAACAACCTTGTATACTTAGTTAACTGTTTATGTCAACTTCCCTTATTCAAAAAAAAAAAAAATTAATCCTAAGTTATGAATTAATATACTGTATAATCGGCAATTTTAGTCTCTTTACTTTTCTAAAAAATGCATATGTAACTAATAACTCAAATATATCAATATGAATGTACTCAACGGTAGCACCTGTTGATAGGAAGCTCTACAAATGCTTCCTAACAGGACTATGATAAAATGTAACGGAAATAAAATGAATGAATGAATGAATGAATTTTAAAATTTTGTGAAGGTCGGGATTTGACCGTGAAAGAGACAAAATTCTTCCCAAAGATACTAGAAGCACAACAAAGAATTTATCGATGTCTAACACTATTAATCAGTTTAGTAATCCTCGTGCGCATGCTTTGATATCCTACAGCTAATTATAATATCAAAACAACATAAGTAAACACTTCTATAGTCCGTTCATTATATCTCTGAAGACATGTGATCGCAGTTAACCAATTATTATCATTTCCTTTCTTCACTCGAGTTATTGCTTAGTCGCGTCTGGAATATCGTTGTAAGTTACTTCCGGTGTTTACATCAAATTCGTCATCGTGCTACAAAGTTTAATTTTTATTTCTTTTGTTGGTTTTTCAATATTAAGAATATTTTTATATTTTTATTTATTTTCGTATTTTCCATTTTGTAAAAAGTTCGTTTTTAGTCGTCATTTATTTTCACAATATTTTCTGTAAAAAATTAACAATTCTTGATTCTCCCGCTCTTTAAGGGGGGGGGGGGGGGCTTCACTTGACATTTTCCTTACTTTCCTTTCGTATTTTCTTCAATAATAAAAACACATAAAATTATTTCAGAATTTAATAATAAAAGTTCTGATATGAAATTGTAGTGCAACTTAATTACATGCTGCAGATAAATGCTACTTTTGTTGCGTGTTTTTAATGATATATATTTTCGTTTTAGCCTTTTTCCAAACGAAAAGTCAGGATCATAAAATCAGTCAGTTTTGTGTGTGTGTGTGTGTGTGTGTATGCGCGTCCCTAATAACTTTTGAACCCATGAATGTATCTTCTTGAAATTCAGTATGCACATTTGAAGACTAGAAATTTACGTTTATGAAATTTTTTCAAAAGGGGTAATTTTTTATCGAAAACTTCCCATGAGAAAAGCATTGGAATCTAAAGAATGGCTTTCTATCCTATTTCTGTTCATATCTCATTGTTTTAAACCAGTGGTCGGCAACCTTTTGTTGTAAGAGGGCCAAATATGTTATGTGGGGATTACTGCGGGCCGCACTTGGGCCAAATCTATTTTAATAATCAAAAAAAAAAAAAAAAAAACAGGAAAATCTTATTTTAACAACCAAAAAAAAAAAAACGGAAAATCTTATTTTAACAACAAAAAAACAAAAAAACTTCCAAAACGCCACGCGGGCCGCGGGTTGCCGACCGCTGTTTTAAACGATGAATATTAAATCTTAGGTTATTCATTGCGCATGGTTTTATACGATTAAGATTAAGTATATAAAATTGGTTGAATTTTTTTTATTTTCGGAAAGTAGAAAATTTTTACTTGATTGTTTTTAATAAATATTGTAATTGAAATGTAAATATAGGTTCTTCGTTTTTGTCTTTTTTACTTTTATCAGTCACTTGAAAAAGGTCCGATCGAAACCTGGTCGAGATTTCAATGTGTTTTTATGTTTTGTCTGGCCTTTTTTAAAAAACTACACCATTAATTTCACACACGTTAAATTTCTACACTCACTTCCAAAAGTTAAGTACGGAGTGGTAAAATGCGAAAAAATGGATAAGCACTGCTGTGATTGACATGAAATGCTGCAAGTAAGTAGCTCTATGTTTATTCATGAAACAAAACAAAGAATTACATACAGAAATAAACAAAATATTGAATTTTCATAAAGATGACGTCATATTTAAGTCATTAACAAAATGATGTTTAGATTCAAAACAAACGATAAAAACCGACATTAATAGGGTATGTGAGCACCCCTCACCTGCATACAAAATTTACAGCGTATGATCATGCTTGTTACGAGGTGATCATCCACCGCAGAGTCCAGTAATCGCCATTCCTCCTGTAGGGTAGTTTCTAAAGCTCTGAGAGTAGCTGGAGGTGGGAAACGTCGACATACAGCACGGTCGAGGGCATCCCAAAGATTTTCAATTAGATTAAGGTCCGGCGAGTAAGCCGGCCACTCCATACGCACAATCCCCTTACCCTCCAGAAAGTCGTCAACGATGGCAGCTCTATGGGGACGTGCATTATCATCCATTAAAACGAAAGAAGGACCAACTGCTGCAGCGTACAGTTTCACAATGGGGTCTAGGACGCATCTCGATAACGTACAGCCGTCACAGAACCTCGCCTGTAGATGTGCAGGTCGGTGCGTGTTGGTGATATAGTATTATTTAAAACCCCTGTGAAATTTATTTCTACGAAGTTGAAGTTTTAAAAAAAAAAAAAATTGAAAGAAACATTTTAAAATTGCTTGAAAAT
>JAFIDM010000004.1:22566823-22577442 GCA_023159025.1 Thereuonema tuberculata | reverse complement strand
AATTGAACACTAGTAATAAACATTTCTGTATTGGGTACATATTTTTGATAGACGTAAAACTATCAATTTCAAAATACACTAAAAACTCATTTATCCGAATCGCGTTTATCCGAAAGGATTTTTAGCTTATTTTAAAACTCTACAAAAACATTTTTCCGATGCTGTAATAAATATTTAATAGCGTTCACAAAGCGATTATGGAACTGTAACTAACTGTATTAATAGCACTATTCAGTACAGTGTATCAGAATTGAAAAGGGTTAAAAAATTGTTATATCAGTATTCTAGAAACTGTAATGTTTATGGGATATCGTGTTACAAGTTGACTGTTTATTGTGTCGTGTTCACAAAAATTTTTTTAATGTATAGTATACGTTTAAAACAATATATTTCGGATTATCCGAAACGGGCGCGGTCCCATCAAATTCGGATAAACGAGTATGTAGTGTATTAATTAATTAATTAATTTTCATAGAGGTTTTCTGACTTTATGTTTTAAGAAACTTAAAGAGACTGAATAAAATACTGTAGACCCATTAGACAATTACAATTCTAAGATAAATGAAAAGCAAAGACTCAACTAAGATTCCATCACATTGTCACTCACTTTTCCAATTCTGCAAATTTTCCCTTTTGTTGATGGCTGCGCTTTACAGATTTTGAACCTAACTTTCAACATTCTTCTAAAATTGACACCTTCTTACTAATAACTGTATATAATGTAGCGCGCCGTAGAGTTAAGCTACTCGCTATTTCTGTTTTTGATTTGAGCTGGTTGTCTTTCACTTCCCGAACAAATTTCACTTTTTCGTATAAAGAGTAACTTTTATTCTTTCTATTTCCCATGGCTGCAAGAGAGAGAGAGGCTGAAGTAAATGAAGAGAACACATGTTTCATCAATGCGAAAATTCATTCAGTTGGATTACCACAGTTTGTTTCGCTGACTGACCTTTTATCAAAAGCCACCTTTCGGAAGGAAAACGCCCAGAAACTTCATGAATGCGACGATTATATATCGATACGAAACGCCGAGCTGTGTATCGGTGCACTTCGGGAACATCTATAGTTGAAAATACGTACAATTCAATCTCGTTTTCAAAAATATACTACGTATTAAAGGCGAATTACGTGTAACTCAGCTACGTATATCTTAGAAATAAATTTGTAAATACAATTTCCGCCAAGACCTACAAACAATTAGATACAAACCAGAACGACGTACAACTGGGTTACATATAAACTTTTTTTTTGGTACAGACACCCAATGTGAGAATGAAACCAATGTTTAATTTTTTTTTCCCAATTTATTTGTAGATGTTAAAACTTTTTTTAAGTTTCGGCATTTTTATCATTCGCAATACGTTTTTAACAAAGTTTTTTACTTTGTGATAAAAGTTATTGACGGTAATTAATAAAAATTGGTGTCTAAACGTAACTTTTTACGCTGAATCTAACGGCGCAATTTACAAGCTTGTAACTCTAATAGTTTTCAAGATACAGCCTATGCGTTAGCAGTGTTTAAACAATTAAAACAACAATATGGGTCCTTTTTTAAAAATCTGAAAATTTTTTACAAGCTAAAATAAATGAAGCTAAAAAAAATAATCAGAAAGGTGTTTTGCTTAGTTTCTGAAAAAAAAAATGTTAAAATTAGTGAACTACGTTTACCGCACCTATAGTAGCAGTCTATGTGTTAGCATTGTTTAAACAATGAAAACAATATGTGGGTCCTTTTTTAAAAATTCGTAATTTTTTTTACAAATATAATTTTTACAAAAATTTTACAAGCTTAATGTTTTTTAAGTCTAAATAAAGCTATATATATATATATATAAAAAAAAAAAGGGTGTTTTGCCTAGTTTTTGAAAATTATATTTTTATGTACACATTGAAAATTACATTTATCAATTATGTAACAAACATACCAATAGTTTCCATAACAAAACAACCACACTTTGGCCTATTTGAAATATCATCGTCATTTAGACAATTTGTACTCTTTACATCAGAGATCTTCAATCTTTTTTAGTCCAATGTCCAATATTTCTCTCATGCAGGCCCGCGGGCCGCAATGGGCAGCAGGCTGGGGAGGATCGGTTTTCAATTCCCAGTGGGGTTCGGGATTTTAGAACCAGACGGGTCTGAGGGATCACCCAGCCTTCTGTAAAATAGAGTTTCTTTCTTTCGTTGAGGTTTAGACACCAACGCCCCGAAGGGAACTAATAAAATAAGATCCCTTAATTGTTTTTTAGAAAGCCAAGTACCTTTTTATTTACAACAATGGTCCACTAATTGGACTGTGAAGTTGCTGATTTGGGTTGAACAATGACTAAAGATTTTTAAAATCATTTGTTGAATTTTTGGTTTGAATTTATTTTTTTTTAAGTTAAAAAAAAACAAAAAAAAACATGCATACATCTGATACTGGAAGTCGCAAAGTCCCTAGTAATTATGGTTAAAAACAAGTTAAAAAAAACATTACACTGTACCCGAGACTTTCCTGAGAGACAAAGTGACCTCAGATCGGAACAAGTGTTTTTTTCCCCCTTGTTTTACAAGGAGTTCCAGTAAGGTGTCCTACTTGTATTTTAGGCTGCAGAGATGGTGATTTGTTACATTTTTGGCCAAATGCTTGTGAGACAGGAAATGGCCACAGACAGATATTTGTTTTAATAAGTTTTCTAATAAGGTATCATGACTTTCAGTTTGGATTGCAAAGATGATTACGGACGGAACCTTTTTAAAATCTCCCCTACCCCTTTACACATTGTGATTTGTGTCGCTAAAACTCAAAACTTGTTTTTTTTTTGATGATGGAATAGGTTAAGCTTAAATGTATTTTTAGAGATTAAAAACAAACCCAGTAAATTTTTTTTTGTTTCACAGTCTTAAATTAAAAACAAAAAAGAATAAATCACTATTAAATTTGATAGAAAGAAGTGTAAAGTTCTGTTTCACTCGAAATCCTTGGTTTTTTTTTCTTTTTAAGAGAAGAATGATGTAATGTACATTTTAAACGGGTCAGTCATCGGTTCAAAGAGCGACGAAGGGCTTAAGAACCCCCAGCTCAGTCTTATGGTTTTCCTTATCTTAGAAACCAATGTTTCGGTGCACTGCGCTTGAGAAATATGTTTCTTACCTTGACACTGATGGAGACTGCAGTGGCTGCCACCAGGGCCACTAGAAAAGCAGGGATGTCGAGAGTGCGGTCTAGACCCAGGATCCCAATGACTCCAATCTTTTCCTCCAACGCCCGACTTGTCGCATGGTTGAAGAGAGCGTCAATGTACTGGAACCACGCTTTGCCGGCCAAAGCACCGCCAATCGCCAGCTCGAGCATCATCGTCCAACCAACGAGAAACGCCAGCAATTCACCCATGGTCGCGTACACGTACACGTACGATGAACCCGCTCGAGGGAACCGGGATCCCAGCTCAGCATAGCATAATCCTACAATGAAATACAATCTAATATATAATAACAATGATGCCTAGGATTTCGTGTCTTATGATATTTTTTCCCTGAACCCATGTACAACTTTCGTATTATTTTATGTCTAAAAATTAAAGTTTTGTCAAACAGTTTTTTTTGTCTTTGTATTAATATGGGTAACAATAAGATGGAAGTAAAGAAAAAATTCGGGAGGTGAAAACTAATAACACTTTCCCAAATCCAAGCATTTTTCAACATATTATAGTAAATTCTTTAACCTAAGTCACATTAACACAAAATTTTTAATTTCAAAGCTTTTATTTCTTAATCAGGAGTGAAAATGATGTCATTTTAGAAGAAAATGTGTAAAAAATTATTCACTATTTTTCATTATTTACAATTTTAAAACACAGATAAAAATATCTACTCAAGATTTTAATGCGTGAAACATTAGATACCAAAACAATATTGTTATGGCGGCTAGCCTTCATCAGTTAACAATTATTTATGTGGCTCCTAAGTATATTTGCATAAGACAATCCATTGTTGGTCGTGGGATTTAAAATTAATAGATTATTAATACTAATTTTAAACAGTTTCAGAGTAATATGACACTATAAGACAGGAAATGGCGATAAAACAACTTTATAGTAGCGGCAATTCACGAGTTCTGAAGCGGATAAAGATGGTAATAATAAAGGAAGAGCAATACAGAACATGGTGAAAACCAGATACAAGAAAGTGCAGGATTTCAACAGGACTTTGCAATTACAATTTATGAAGCTAAAATAAAAAGAAGTTGAAAAACTGACGAAGGAAAAACTAATTGACGAAAATATGGCGAAGCAACAACACATAGCCAGTTTCCGAAGATGAAAATGAAGCCCAAGATTCACAAAGAAATGAAAGATGGCATAATGTGCTGCAATTTACGTTTTGAAAAATTATCCAAAGTAATAGCTAGTATAATAAGAGCAGGAAAATCAAACCATCCATGTTAAAATGTTAAGAATTCAGTAGAAATAAAAAGACATTGATTAACGAACTAAAATGTGTTAGCGATAGTGATAAAATGGTTTCATATTGTAATGGTGTTTGTGGGAGAACCTTTGGATCTAAAGACAACGAGTCAAGTTCTGGAACTGAACTGAATTAATATATTTTAAATGAAAAACATTGGTTTATATAGATTTTACATAGTTGGATTTGATTGGATAAGTAATTAAAAATATATATAATGATTGGATAAGAACATAACGAATTTAAATTAATTAACTGATTTAACGGATACAACGGAAAAGAATTTAAAAATAATCAGAACAGCAATAATTAGGAAATAGAAAAGGAATAAATAATGATTAACGATAAAAATACAGATAAATAATTTCTACAGACAAATAAATGATTTCTAAAATATATTTAAATAACAATAGGATGTAGTAAACTTGCGTGGATCTATTACGCATGCGCTATTAAAAAAGGCAATGAAGACATTATACTTAAAAAACATACAAAAAGAGGCTTTAGGTATATTAGTAGATATTCTTGTTAATAATTTGTATTTGAAGCCTGAAAGTAAACTACAGTAGAGCATCGATTATCCGATTATCAATCAACCGAAACATCGGTTAACCGAATGCGTTTCAGTAGACCAAAAATTAAAAAAAAAATAATTTTCGAATTAAAATTAAAAATTTAATTTCTTTCTGAGTGATAGGTCTTATGATAGGACATAGTTCCCGAAACGTGTAACGACAAAAACAACGCAACGAAGTCACAGGACGGATTTAAAATAAGGTAATTTATTATCTAAAATGTGACTTAGACCATAATTAGCAGTGTTTAAAATACAATATAATGTTTTGTGTTTAATGTGTATCACTGTTTCTGTGTTTCATATTGCTCCTACGACATTGGTACAATTTTTTCGTAAATGATCGGCTATCCGAAATATCAGTTATCCGAACACCCCCGTGCAGCATTGCTTCGGATAATCGATGCTCTACTGTTTATAAGCAAAATGTAGGGGTAACAATGGGCAGCCAGGCATCGGCAAGGTTATGAAATATACGGAAAGTATGTACATTAATAGAATAGAAAAAGATGGGAATTATGTACAATATGTATATAGATGATATATTTGTCATTATCAGAGAGAACAAAATTGAAAGCATGGAAAATTAATAAATGAATTGGAAAGCTGTATAAATTTCACAAAGGAAGTAGAAAATGATGATAGAAGCCTAAGTTATTCAGATTGTCAAATCAATATTAGGAATAGAAAAATTAAAACAGAAATATTCAGAAAACCAACTCAAGGAAAAAATATTTAAAATTTTCAATCTAATAATCCCGTGTATATGTGGACTAACGATTTAATCAGTAATAAAATATTGTATTTAGGTAATCTATTTAGAATAGGTATCCTCAAAAAAATCATCTCCCCTGGAACTTACTATTCCAGGTTTATTCTGGTCGAGATGAGAATCTCGTCCCCCATTATTTGTTCTAGCCTCCTCCTGATGTCGTCGGGACAGGCTAGCCGCGTGGTCCGTATTTGGCCGAAAGGAAACAAACAAACAAACCTACACAGTTCTACTAATAAAAATCTTCACATTAAAAACTTCATTATTGAAATGATGTCAATGAGAAAATTACTACCAGAAGGAAATTCATAATTCTGTAATAAAAGACATATAGTTCTAAGACAAAAAAATACTATTAAGTTAGTAGGAAAAACAAAATCCAAACTGATATCTGGAATTTGTAAAAAACAAATACTATTTCTCAAAAAGGTAATTTAAATAGAAAATTACTATCTGAGAAGTAAAAAAAAAAAATATAAAGATTAATTAAAAAACTTTTGTTAAAGAGTTCTTTGCAACTTAAGAATTAGGGCAAATTCTTTAAATTCTTTTGTTATAATCCGTTGCTGACATCTCTGCTCACAACTTAAAATGATATTTAATTAAAAATCCTATATTTCGAATTTTTCTACCAAGAATTTCTGGTGAAAAATTTATCATCGGGTCAAAGATCTTTTGGGTGATTGACAGAAAGCAATTTCCGTTTTATAAATATTTTTTTTTTACCAAGAAAAACTGTTCCCATTGCAACGATCCAAAGCCTGCTACACTGTATTATAATTTGAAATGTCAAAATTTAACAATTTCCAAAAGCATTTATTTGCATAAGTGAATTATAGTCAGAATAAAAGTGTTCCTCTTTGACAACGTAGTTTCTATTCTTCGCAAAATGTGGGCTACAACATAGAAAAATTGTAGTTCTAAAAAAAAAATTTCAAGATATGTTAGCTGAAACATTACTGAACTTTACATCATAGCTGTTAGGATTTCCGTGCCTATGTGTATATGTGTATGTATGTATGTGATGTTGGTAAATCGGGAGTCGGAGCACATGACTTGTACTTCCTTGGAAAACCCAAGGCCTGGAGATTTGAGAAAAAATCCGACTTCCTGTCAAGGCCACTGCGGAGTTGAGAGTCAGAAAAATAGTAGTAATTTTTTTTTTTTTTTACTGAATCGACTATACTAAGAACGAAAAAGATATCCTCGAGCCAATGACATCCAGAGTTGTCAAAATGATGCAAAATGGTGATCTAGACATTTTAAATGAACTTAATGCGGGCATCGCTTCCACTGAGAGTGCTTTGGGCGGCAACAACTCTGCAAGTCCATTTGTCTGCCAAAGGACTGCCGAGGAGGCCGTGATGGAAATTGTGAACCCTTGAATTATAACAGCTTGAATAAATGAGTTTTGCGTGTCAGTCAATAATAGGGTCACTTTTAAAAATGCAAGCGTTTGATTGATTACAAATTGTATGTGGTCGCTAGGTTTTGCGTTTACTACAAAACGTGGACTGACTTGTTTTTATTTTACCTTTCTTTTGTCACTGACCATTTTAGGGTTTTTTTTTGAAATTGTTCAACCTACAATAGAAGTTCCCCGAACACTGAAACATTGAGAACCACTCGTTTTAAGTGATTTCGTTTCGAAACTGAACAAACGAAAGAAATGCCACGAGATTAAAAACTATATTAAGTTAAATGAAAAAGTTCAGATATTTCCGAAAAAAATGTTTAAAGGCTAAAATTCAGAAGCTCAATTTGCTTTCATTTCCTAAAATACTTAATTAGCACTTACTGAAATTTATTGCATCTCAAGATATTTCACATTTCTGATGTGTGGTGTAGAATCATAAGTTCGTTTAGATTTTTTGCTCATTCATACAACTGTATTATCTGTGACTTATTTGCAACCTGCAAACAATCTACAGTTGTTTTTTATTTTTTTGTCTTTAGTTTGGAGGGATAACACTGTTTCCATCTCCAATGCATTTTGAGTTTTGCACTGGCTGAGGAGAGCCCAATAAGCTCGAATCGGCCGTCTCAGGGTCTCAGCTTGACTTAAAAAGGCATCGCAATTATGCTTTGATTCAACCCAATATTATCCTTTGCTATTTTGGACCACGAAGCAAACCTATTCATCGTTATTCTATTCGATCTATTCTTTATCCTTAAACTTTTCTTACTCCATTTACTGCTTAAGTAGTTTAAGTAGTTTTTAGCGGTCCCATGTTACAGTTAAACTTTTGTGTTGTCTGTATGTCACACTCTGTGGCGGCCAAAAGAGATATAAGAATGAAACCTTCACCATTGTGTTCAGCATCAAATTAGGTGATAACGTAAAAAAAAAAAAATTAGACCTGAAGGACCCCTCTTTAACCCCAAAAAGTAACCTTTTTCATAGCAGTGTTAGTAATAATGATAACAATTAACACATTGGTAATACTGATGCTTCATACATAACAATACTAACAATTGCCAACAGGACGTCATTATTAATATTTACAAACATATTGTTTCATAAATTCTTTAACACATCCAAATGATGCATTAAGCAATATGTTAGCGGCCCCTAGGTTACAGCTTGCCTATAAAACATAAAGTCTTGCATTTATATGCTCTTGCTTTTAATTATGTTGTTATTCAATTGTGCATATTACGGGACAGCTTTGCTTTTGACATTGTCTAAAAGCATTAATTACCTTGTTTTTTTTTATCATTTCCATTTGAAATGTATTCTGAAATGGAATATGTCTTCTAGTCCATTCTTATTAAGGGGAAAATTTAAACATCTATTCTTCTGATTATCAGCTGACAATGCTTTAGGCCTACCATATGCTAGATTCTAATTCGAGATTGAAAAGACTAAAAACAAAAGGCTTTCATAAAAACTAATGAAATGTATTGGAATTACTTTGAACTACCAGTGTCGACCAGATTTTTCAATATTATATACGTATTACGCAATATTTTACGGACGTTAAGCATTATGAACATCTTTAAACGGGAAAAGCTAATTTTTATTTTTATTCTACTAAACGATGCGTGAAAGAGCACCTCACTGCTTTGCAGCTTCTCGTATCTTTCACTCATAAAATGCAGTTTTAAGTTCATCATATTTCTTCGTTGACTGAAATGTCACAACCTCACTAAAGGAAAGGAACTTATATTGTATCCCAGGTTAAAGAAAGCTTCGAGAAATATTAGAGGTCGCTTCACGCTTTTCAAAATAGTTCCATTATCAAAAGATGAAATCAATTCCTATGGAAAGTAATGTGGAGAATAATATAGTTGAGAAATGAAAAAAAAAGATTTAAGAAAAAGTTAAAAAAAAAAGTGATGTAGTAAATAATTCGCTTGCCATCTATGCTCTGCGTAGCAAATGAAATATCCAAGTTAAATTGAAAAACTAGAAACGAATTAGTTAGAACGTTAACAAATAAACTAGACTTAATACAAACAGTGAATAAATATATGTTATTTATTGTTGGAAATGTCAGCAAGGCTCATAAATACCATACAATTGAATCTTATAAAAAGTTTCCCAAGATGCATTACTAACACTTGTAATGTTCTCTGTTCACTCTGAGTGAAGGAACAACAGATGAAGGTAAAGGAAATTAGTCGTAATATATTGGGTTGGCCAAAAAGTTCGTTCGGTTTTTAAGTAAAAATAAAAGACATTTTTCATTTTCACCAATAATTTTATTGAATAACGTCTTCCAAGGTTTGTCCCACCACCTTCTGACATCTTTCAGGCAACTTCATAATTCCGTCTTCCCAACACTTTTTATCTTTTTGAGCAAAAAAATGTTCCTGGTGCCTTTGGAATCTTCCAGGAAATTGAATATTTTCCATTAAGACCGAAATCAATGGAAATCCGAAGGTGCAATGTCTGGTGAATACGACGGATGAATCAGAACTTCCCAGCCAAGCTGTAACAGTGTTTGCCTGATCATCAACGGAACATGCGGTGTTGAGTACTTATTTTCTTCCATCTTCAATATTAAACTGGCGAAATAAAATTGACCAATTTTGTTCAGTTTCTGTTTTAAATGCACTCTGAATGCAGAATGAGTACCGGGGGGTTAAAGGTGGGGGAGGGGGGTCGGGCGCACCTTAGTCCCGTTGGCCAGAAACGCCTGGAACCTTATCTCTCACGATCCCAAGGGCCATGTAGGCCTTAATTGGGATATTTTATCAATAAGCATCAGTACTAGTGTTTAATGAAATTGATCTAGCCGTTTCAGCGTGATAAGTGTACAAACAGACAGACAAAGAGAAAAATCTTGAAGTTGAATAATAATGCTCAGGAAACATAGTTTTGTCTTTTATCTAACTAGTCGGCTACCCGTCGCTTCGTTCCAGAAGCCTCGCTTATGTAACGGAAAACAACTTTTTATTTGTTAAAACACACACACACGCACACACACAAATTACATCAAGGAAACTAAAACTAAAATTTTTTAAAAGTTTTTTTTTTTTTTTAATTTAATTTTTGATGTCTATATTCTCTCAATCTACGACTGCTTTTAGAACCAGCGTGTAAATCATATATCTATGATATATTTTTATTTTTTATAGATATTAGAATGTAGGCCTCGTGGTCTAATGGCTAAGACGTCTAACTTCTGAGCAGTATTCTACCTAATATAAATACTGCTTCTTTCTTTTTTGAGTCTCTTTTTTATTCTAATTGTCACGTTTCAGTGGTTTTTGTGTTTCAAATATTGATGGTTTCTGAGTTACAAATAGTGATTTTTCAGTATTCTACCTAATAGAAGTACTGCTTCTTTCTTTTTTGACTCTCATTTTAATTGT
>JAFIDM010000004.1:22540742-22556499 GCA_023159025.1 Thereuonema tuberculata | reverse complement strand
TGTAGGTCACGGTCCCTTGACGAGCGTAATAACGGGGTTTTACTGTAGCTGTATCCTGCATGCATTGCAATGCCACTCAAAGAAAGAAAGGGTTTGTGTTTTAATTCTGTTTATTGAAAGTGCTTTTGGATACACAATATTTTTTGTTTTTCCGTCTGGTACATACACGAATAAATCAGAAGGTTTTCCGACGCGTGAGCAGGCCACATACAGCTGTCCATGGGTTAAGCATGGATTTTCCAAATTTAATCTACACACTTGTAGCGATTGTGCTTTGTTGATGGTCATTGCAAATGCGAGTCGCACCGGAAACTACAAACGTTGAAACCGGAAATACACTCATTTGTTGAAACGCCTCACGCACCGGATATTGTGAAATGGTTCTACTAATTCAGAAATCTTCGCAGGCGTGCGCACAACAACTCACCAAAGTTTCATCGCAATCTGATGAATGGTATAGGAACGCATACGGGACAAAGAAATTCATTTTTATGCATTAAGATAACAAAAAACTGTATTATTGGAGCCAGAGGACGAGAAATAGTCAATCTCTGTGTAAGGAAAAATTAAAAAAAGGATCACCAATGGCAACAGCTTCAAAAAAAAAAAAAAAAGATTATAAAAATAGATGTATCATAATATATGTTTTATTCAATTGTACCTATTGCATTACTAATGAAAACTCGCAAACAAAAATTATAAAGTGTTATATAATATATTGTAACATACGAGTATATACTCTTCGGATGGGAAGAAACAAATAAATAAATAATTAAAATTAAATATATTTAGTTAAAATTATTTTAAAATAATTAAAATTAGTAATTAGACAATAGATTTAACGTGCGTTAGTACATTTTAAGTAAAATAAAACACAGAACGCACATAACTAAACAAAACACAAATTCACTGAGCTATTTTTTGATATTTGTGCTGGAAATTGGAGACAGTACTGTTTCGAGGCTTATTGGCCTCTCATCAGTCCAAATCCATCCAGCATACCAAGCTCAGTGAAATGGGACGATATACAAAACGGACAAACATACAAATCAATGACCTGAAACTTCTTATATGTAGAAATAGTATGAATAACTGAAACAAGGAAGTTTCTCGTATGTGAATTGGAAACGGATGTGGTTTTCTTTAAATTTCTTTAAATACAAAAGTATTAGTTCTAAGAGAAGTAGTGGATGCACAAAGAAAACATCCTTCTTTCTCGTTGAACTTTTCTACTTTTGATAATCTCCTGCATTCCTATTAATCGTAGCCTACAACAGTATTTTAAAGTATTTTTCTTAAATATATTTTCATAAAATATATAAACATGAAAACAAAGCGAATTCTCCTTTTTTTGCATTTATATTCTTTTGATTTTAAGTCTGTTATTTGCTACTGTATCTTTTCTATTATATTTGATGATATTTTTTTTGTTGTTTCAGGTTCTGTGTGCATCTTCCACATGCTGCTTCTCTTTCATTGGCTACGACATAATGGCTACGTCAGCCGGTGAGGCCCAGCGCCATGGCCGCACCCTGGCAACAGCAATCCTCTGTGCCTTCCTGGTGGGTCTGTTCGCCTGTTTTACTATGTCCATATCCACCACTCTTCTTATTCCGTTTTCACTGTTCGCCGACCGAGCACCGCTCATCCGACTGTTCGATCTGCGTGGCATCGTGGGAATGAAATACTTCGTGATCGTGGGGGCGTTCGCGGGGCTGTTGAGCGCCCTGGTTGCGGCCCTCTTCGCTCTTGGCCGGCTAGTGAAGGGACTTGCAGCAGACGGGCTGCTGTTTGCCAGTCTGGCCAGGGTCAGTGCAAAAACAGGAACGCCGTGGAAGGCGACGATGGCATCAGGGTTCCTGATATCGCTAATATCCTTGTTTTTCAGTGTTCAGACTCTAGTCGACTTACTAGGAATTGGCACCATATTATCTACCATGGTAGTGTATTTGATTAATCCTAAACTCATTGTTATTTTCAGAGCCGAGATTTGATGTAAGTCAACAGGATGAGAGAATAATGTGGAGCAATAAATCTTTTACATTTATTTGTATGGTTCCGGTCAAGATACCGTGACAGCTATTAACGTCATTAATAGTTTCATTCGATTCACAAAATTATTAAACACAGTACACTAAAAAAAATAGACTCACGATTACTGGCGCGAAATAAGCTTAGATCATCTATATTCAATTCTATGCAATTCCTTTTTATAGGATTTCATAATTGGAAAAAAGTCATGTCACATTTCTTCTCCGAAATGATACATTGGATTTCGATGATATTTTGCCAAAAAAAAAGATAGGCTTGAATAAAAAAAAATAGTTAGTCTAAAATAAAATTAAAATAAAATCGTTAGTCTATGGGGTCGTTGAGGGAATGATTTTCTCTATTCTCCACCCCTATGGAAACAAGATAAGTGTCTTTTTAAATGACACATCAATGGATGTTCCAATTTCATATAAGTCCTTGCACATATCTTGTTAAGATCTTATAACAATGCATTTTGAAGAGATTGCTTTTATGACCTCTTATTGATTTACATCAAATCTCTATGTATCTATTTATTTCACAAATTCTTGTTGCAGTTATTTCTATATTTATTAATACATTATCACCAGAAACTGCTTCTGTTTGGGATGTAGTTCTAATAAATTCGGAGAGACTTGAACAACACATTTTATTTTTTCGAAATAAATTCTGTTTTTTTAGATCTTATATTAAGATGGAGATCGTTTAGGAATTTTCTCTCATCAAGCATCTGATGTCGAGTTTCTTTGATGGAATCATTAATTTTTTTTTCCTAAAAAAAGTCAGCCTTATCAGATCACTCAGTCTGTGTGTGTGTGTTCTTCCCTCCCGCCTCAATACTCTTGAACTGCTGGATGGAGCTTCTTGAAAATCTAAACAAAGGTTACATCAAATATATATATATATATATATATATATATATATATATACAGGGTGTTGCAAAATTCTGTGTAATATTCAAACGTGTAGGGGCATGGCTAAGGATCAATAAATTCCTAATGAACCCATGTCTGCATACGCCCCATTAAGGCGCTAGGTGGTTTTAAAGTGAGCCATTCCTAGAGATCATATTCTTTGCTACACCATGGGAAATGTTTTGGAGACGAGCCAACACCTGTTTTGCAGGCGAGCTATTTTTGCTTGTTTCAATTGTTTCAACAAAATCTATTCCTTAAATATATAATTTAGTATAAAATATATATTATATATTATTTAAGGACTAGATACAATGTAATCTTTATATTTGAAATTTTTTCCAAGAGGGTTCTTGTCAAACAATTAGCACATGAAAAGACGACAAAAATTTCCATACAAAAGCATTGGAATCTAAACAATTAATTTCTAACCTATTTCTAATAATAAATTTTAATCCTTTTTAGCAAATTCATTCATTAGCGGGCCGTTTCATAAGATTAAAGTTAATCCGAGAATTTAAAAGAATTTAAGTAAATAAATAAATTAAGAGAATTTAAGTTAAACCAGGTGGCCATAATTAAACTGGTGTTTGGAGCACGATAGGCCAAAAACTGTTGGGCCAAAAACGGCCAAATTGGATTTATGTGCTATTCAGACCATGGGATTATGATGCCGCAGAAAATTTTTTTTAGTTCCAAATGGCGCCACCAGGTGGGAAACTGGCGCTGAATGGTCAGCTAATCAGGCGTTGGAAAGAAAACAAAAGAGTACAGTTGACAATAAGTTTTATTGTTAGTCAGTTACAGATACGGTTCAATATTTTGTCCTTATACATTGTCCAAAATCTGCATTCTATAGATAGTAGATTCTACTGCGGACTGCAGCAAATCTCCAGAGATGTATCTCACGTGAAGCAGTATTTGGTCCTTCAATGTTGCCAAACATGTCCTTGGTAAACCAATGCTTTCTAGTAACCCCACAATCAAGTCACATGGCGTGAGATCAGGCGAACGTCGTATCACATAGTCGGGAAAGCTCGACTAATTATATTGTCGTCGGTGAAATGATGACATAGGACGTGCTGCACTGTTAATCCTATGTGAGGGGGTGCTCCATCCTGTATGAACACAGTCGTATCAAGACATCCACGCTATTGAAATTCTAGAATAAATTTTCGCAGCATATCGCACTATCGTGACAGAACATGTCACTGGTCTTGTTGGTTGCAGTTTTTCGAAAAAGTACGGATCAATTATGAAGGAGGCGGTAAAGCCACATCACACTTTGACTTTCAGTGGATGCAATGGCATCCGCTCAATAGCATAAGAGTTCTCAGTAGCCCAAATCCGACAGTTGTTTGTGTTGACAGCGCCGCTGAGATAAAAATACGCCTCATCACTCCAAAGAATATTCCAAGGCCATGCATCGTCCACTTTCATCCGAGCTAGGAACAGGTGAGAGAAATGCAGGCGCGTTTCCTCATCTCCTAGAACCATATGTTGGACTTGGCCAATCCCATAAAGGTAAAACTTCAGCACTTTGCGCTTGCATTTCCTTACGTTTGAATACTGCTAGATCATGTGCAGCATTCGCTTACACTAAGGACGATGCAACAGTTTCAACTTCGTCATTTGATACAGGTTTGCGTACGCGTTCTGGTTGCACTTGTAAAGTTCAGGTGTTTTCAAAACGTGAGATCATGTTTCGCAAATTAGGCCTTTCGTTGTTCGGAATAACCGTAAAGCAATGATAGTAGTACTGTTAATAACCGTAGTACTGTTATTTTGGTAATAAAACTTTACGAGCAATGCATGATCACGTAAACACCGCATTGCATATATTCACAGCACTGTCAAGCAGATCGAACTGACCGATGCCACTCATGTTAGGCTTATATTCGCATACCTGATGACGTCTGTTGTCTGTCACTGGGTGGTTATCAGTGTACAGCGCCAGTTTCCCCCCTGGTGGTGACATTAGGAATTTTAAAAAATTTCGTCGAAATCGTAATCCCACGGTTTGAATACTATTAAGTAATTAATAATTTATTACTTGCAAAATGAAAATATTGGTATATACAGTATTAAATAGCTTAATGAGTCTATACGTTGTTAAAAAAAAATAACAATGTCAGTATCTGCACATGGTTATGAAAGTTTAATAAGTTTAATATTTGTAAATGACGCTTATATTGACGAAGCTTGTTGAAGCTGCTTCGAAGTAATGAGAGTCTTTTAACAGCCTCACTAATCTGACATGTATTTTAAAGTAGTACTAGAGAAAAGCAAGAATATATTAAAAAACAACAAACTAAAATGAGTAATTATTATTATTATTATTGTATCGAATTTCTTAAACAAGGTGTAAATGAACACATGCAACAAACTTCTACGCCGTTAAAGGTTGTGAAAATGGAACTTTTTTGATAGGAAACATGGGACTGAAGATACACCGATTCCCTTTGACGCCCATTTTTTATTCATTCCAATATTTTGAACGGTTTGGTATGCTTTACTTAACAGGAGGTTGTAGTTGTGTTTCAGTGCATCATGTTTACAAGAAATGCTCGAAGTAATGGCCACCTACTTCGATGCAACCGTTGTACTGCGATTTACTTCAGTAAAAATGAGAAGCAAATGAGCATGACATAACGCTCACTTGATCATTATGTGTTGTGCTAACGACAACAAAGGTATAAGCAACGATCTACTGCCCTGCATTAAGTAAAATATGCCAAATCGTTCAAAAAATTGAAGTGAATAAAAAAGAGGGTGTAAAAGAAATAGGTGAGTTCCGCACACATCTTCCTTATCAAAAAGTGTTTCATTTTCACAACCCTACACGCATTAGAAGTTTGTTGCACGTATTCATGTGTATGTATTTAAAGTCTAAAACTGAGTAATTTAATTAATTGAACTCTAACCAGCTCAAACAACTATTCGTAGGACTGCATTAAAAAAAATTAAAGACTATTTCAGAAAGTTTTTCTTTTTATTCTTGTTAATAAATATGATTACTTAATTATTTATTTTCTTTGACAGATCATGGCTCTAGTTATTCTAAGACTGCGTTACGGTCTTCACGAGAGACTTCTATTAGAGCACAAAGCTTTGTCGAGGGAGACAACTGGTCTATCCAGGGAAGAAGACTCTGAGATCAGTGACTGCTATTACGAAATTAACCAGACGACAGCGACCGTAGATCCCAAGCGTCGTCCTCTGCCCCCGAGTCTCAGCTTCTCTGATGCCCGTGAAACGACAGAGCTCCTTTCTGCTACATCTAGACCTCGGTTAGAGACGATTCTAGAAGAAAACGGGGGTGCCACCATCGACAGAAGGAATCCGCGAACGCCGGGCAGGAACCCTTTCATGGAACGAGTCCCTTCGCCGCCGGGGATGGCTTACACCGATTACGGTAGCCAAACCCCAAGGCAGATGTCAGTGGAGTATGTGAACGAGAGTTTCATCAGTTCGCTAATGGAGTTCCAGGAGCAGCCCCTGCCCACGACAAGGACCTCGCGGGTGACAGTGGTAGTGTTTGGACTGATGGTAATACTCATGGCCGTCGTTGCTCTGATAACTACGTACCGCCCTGAATTGTTCCTCCACGCTCACTATTGGCCCGAGGTAACCACGTGCTTGTCGATCGCTGCCGTTCTGGTCTTATTCGTAGTGCTACTCCTGCAACCCAAACATTCTCCAAGAGTGCGCAACAAAGTGCCCTGCATTCCTGCTCTGCCATTAGGAACAGTTTGGCTTCATGTACAGTTACTTGCCAGTCTCCCAGCGATAGCTTGGATCCGATTAGCTGTATGGTCTTTTATGGGTAAGTGTCTTTCCAAATACTTAGCTTTTTTTATTACGATTTCAGTAATCTTAATATTACTTTAATTAATTACCATCAATTCTTTAATACAAATTCTCTGTATTTTGAGCAGGTGAATTTTTCTTATTAGTCATATCAATTGCTTATTAAGTGTTCCATTTCAAATTTTTATTAATACACCATATAATCCGCTCAATCCCCAATAGAATCCAGCATCTTTGGGTTTTTTTTATTGCTAAGTCATTCGTTTTATTTGTAACCCCTAATCAAGAAAAATTGGAGTTACAAACAAGACTTTTGTTTTTGTTTTTGAACGGCGAAGGTCTTCGTAACAGTCCCTACACCCTTTCCAAATTTCTGTACACGTTTATGCAGACCTTGCTCGGGTTTCATATGTTTTCAAGTTCAATCTGCTTTTTATTCTCGTTGATTTCACTTCTGCCGTGAAGCAGAGTAACGTTCCTCCACATATTCAGAGAAGATCGTGACGGACTTAACTGAAAAAATAAAATATTTCTAATTCAACTATATCAGATGCCTATCAGACGAAAAGGCATCTCTCATAAATGCACCCCATACCTATGAAAAGCACGGAATAAAAGCATAAACAGACAAGCTTCTCAAGATATATATTAAATACTCATTAAGTTCGGTAAATATTACGATAAAATTAAAACTCAAAGTTTTGGTAGGCCTATAACTATTGAATGGATCGCGTGCACTGATGAATCATAAAAACAAATGAATTTTGTATATTCTTTAGTTGAATATATATTTCGTTTTATACAAATATTCCTGTAAGGAAAGTATTTGATGCAATTTTAATCTACAGTATGTTGATTTCTTTATGCAACTTCGCTAAGAAAAATGGAAACTACTTTCTTAGGAAAGTGAGTGAGGCTCATCAAATGTGTGTCTCCCCTTAATATCTTGATACTGAACTTCTGCACTGCTCATCTTAAACCTCATCACTGATATTTAAGACAAGAGAACGATATAACTTTCATACTTTAAATTTCTCTTTTGTAGGTTGTTGTCGAGAAATCAGTGCATGGAGACAAAATGTCGTAGAAAAACCACAGAACCGAAACAGTGATGGTTAATAGTGTTTATTAATATTTTTAGTAATCCGTTAATCCGACGTGATTAAGATTAAAGTTAATCTAATTTAGATAACATAAATAAATAATGTGGACTTTTTTTTCCGTTATAATGAGAAATTTCTATTGTATGTATTTGATAGTTTTTATAATTTAAAGTAAATGTGGAGTATTCGTATTAATATGAGATTCCCATTTAGCCTTTACAAAAATGCAGAATAGATGTGGCCAAGAAACTCTACTGTTTACAGCAGTATAGTAGTAAATATTAATTTTCTAAGAATATGTCTAGAATTATAATATACGGATAAATGGAAAATCTTTATTTGTTTAGCGAAAAATAAGTTTCAAGACATGTTTTCGAGTAACCAAACATTCTATAGTTAATAGAAGTACGACTGTATCGAAATAGAAATATTAGGACGACTTCATTTCAATCGATTATATAAATAATTCGCTGAAAAAGTTTTTCAATTTTCAACTCTGACGTTTACCGCATTGTGAGCGTTTAATTTATTTACAATATAAACTGTTCTTTTTGTAAGTTTCTTACTACAACCACGTATGAATTTGAAATTGGATGCGAAAGATGACAAAATGTTCTTCACTTTTGCGTTAAGTCACATTAAACTCAATTTTTTTGTTATTTATTCAAAAACAAAGTTAATAACTTGAAATTTCAAAAATAGAGTAGCAATATGGGACAGTGTCCCAATATCAAAAACAAATACGGCAACAATGTCAAGTATATACAATGTAAGTATTATTCACATATTAAATGAAGTAATACGCAAACAATCCCAGTATTTAAGTCCAAATAATTACCTGCATAGTCATCTACTACTCGATCTACTCAATTATTGTGGGTCCGCACTTTGCATAAGAAGCACTGCATACTATTTTTCCCATAAAGCCATTAGAAATATTGAAGTCAAGTCAGTCAAAGTCAATAAAAAGATATAAAGATACAAAGCATGGGTTTTGTATCTTTTCATTTTCTCTTAATTTTAGGAGGTCTCAATTTCTTAAGTTTGGATTTTACTATTCCGTTTCCTGGCTTGAATGTTCAGAGATCCAGATTAATCTAACACCACATCTTCTCGCCCGATATTTCGATTTTTTTTAATCAAAAATCTTTATCAAGGGATAATAGATCATATAGAAGAGAACTATCTCATTCTAAAAAATGACCAACAATAAATTTAAGGCAGAGATACTTAAACGTGAATTGAACGTGAATAACAATGAGAACAATTAAGACGTGAAATAAAACTGGTAAAATAAATAATTTCATTGGTCCGGAAGATAATAGGGAGAAGATATGCACAGGCAGAGTGCTCATCCTTTCCACGTGGCTGTTTGAAAGTTGGCACACCAGCTGTGATTAGTTTCTGTTGTGATGGACGACCTTTCTTTCATTTTTCTTTTAGCTGTAGTCTTTAGTTCCTCAAAAGCGACTATTGTGTTTCAAAATGCACCGTTGGTAACCACGAAATTAGAGGATCAAAGGATGGATTAAAGCATCATTAACGCGACCGTTCTCTCTACCTTGATTACCCTTTTGTCCGCTGGATGTCGCTGCTCTCGACTGTTTATCGTTTTCATAAGCTCCATTTCCTTCCCGTGTCATCAATCTCTGTCCGTCCGGTGTTATCTTTTAATCCGACAAAAGGCGGTGACTGGAACAAAGGCCTTCCTCCCTCTGCCTGTCGCTGGAAAACGACCCAACGCTCGTACATCTTACCTATCCCGATCGACTGGTGCCTCTCGCACCCCCATCCCCTTTAATACTGTGATCAATCACGTCACTCGACTGACAACGACGCAAAATATGTTCCGTTCTCGCTTTCTTCACTTTCACGTAGTCGAGAACAGTTGCATATGAGCACGTGATGAGAATGAAACAAAATGGCCTCCTCCATATCAAACCTAGGAACAGGACATCTCGATGTTAATTTAAATTTCATTGTAGGGGTGGAAAGTGATTGCAATTGAAAATTAAAAACAAAAATAATAGAGATTTTAAAGAAAGTGTGGGATCTAAGCATCCCGAATCCATCTTAAATATAAAAAAATAAATTCCTTCTTTGTCAGCTCCTCGAAGTGCCTGGAAAACACGAACGAATCTGAATGAAATTTACGATTGTAGAATTTCGAATCAAAATGATCAATAAAATCCCATAAGAAAATATAACAAGAAGTTTCGTAAGTTGAAGGTTATTTTCTTATTATCATCTTCTTCTTTTAACTCGTGAAAACGCTACAAAAGAAACGTATCTATATTTATAAATCATCTCTCCGCCGACTACAACTTATCATCACTTTTTCCATTTGCTAAAACCTTATTAAATCCGCAACTCTTCAATATAATTAATATTAATAAAATAAAGAGAGTACACAGCATTGTGACAGGTTCAATCCTCGATGGAGATCTAGAATTTTTCCACGTTGAAATCTCCCCCAGATGGATCCTAGGGTCTACCCAACCTTCTGAGAATGAGTATCGCATTTCTTTCGTGGTGGTTAAATGCTACCCACCTCAACTTGCCACGGAACGCCGGGAGCTTTTACCTCTCATGACCTCAAGGGACTGTTAAAGTAATGGGATACTTGATTTTTTTAACTTAGCACCGTATTGTTGAAAGGAATTCAGAGAGTCTCGCTTTTACGGCTTGGCTTTGAAAAGTTTTTCTTCTTTAATTGCAAATTTCTTCACAGGAACCACGCGAAAATATTTTTAAATACAAAAAAAAGATGAGGATAAAAATTTATCATGTGTGAATACAGTTAGGGATGAATTTAAAAAATCTAACACACTTGCTTAAAATCTTTTCTTAAAAATTAAGAAAAAAAAAAACAGGTAATAAAGCAACCAAACCTAGGTTTCAACCTGTTAACATCTTAGGTCTGGTTTCTTTATTACATGTTTTTTAAAGATTTTTTTTTAGTTTTTTTTTAAAAATTTTAAGAAAAGATTGTAAGCAAGTGTGTTAGCTTTTTTAAATTCATCCATGAAAAATAGATGTACTAAGTAAATAAAACATGAAGTCGTAAAGTAAATTTGAAATAAGATGTTATCAATTGCCAGATATTATCAAATATAAGCAATTTAAAGATATTGAAACAGTGCTGATTTTGTTGTTGTTAGTATTGTAAGTTAATTATATGAAAGGAAACAGAAAAGCACATAACGAAATAAAAATTCACTGAGCTAATTTTGGTTTTTGTACTGGGAATCGGAGACGGTTCCGTTTCGAGTTGCTACAGTCTCATCAGTCCGATCCGCCCAGTATATCTAGCTCAGTGAAGTATGCTTTTCTTCTACTGTCTCCGATTCCCAGTACAAAAACCAAAATTAGCTCAGTGAATTTTTGTTTCGTTATGTGCGTTTCTGTTTCTCTTCATGTAATAATCTTGTCGCGCACGTTAAATCTAATTTGAGTATTGTAAGTTAAATGTTGTGGGACTTTTTTAAGGATTGTGATTTCACGCCAATTTAAATTTTATGATAAAAATTCCAGTAGGAAATGGAAGAAACCATGGAATGGAAGAAACCGTGTTGAGTCTCAGTCTCGTTTTGAAATGAAGTTTATGTTTCTGACCTTATAGCTATTATATTGTATTTACTAAAATCATTCTTATCTTGTTTGAAACTATGAGCACAACCAGCAGACGTGTTAAGTTAAGCTACTTTGGAGAATGAAACTGCAGCTCATCAAATCACTAAATATTTGTGTGTGTGTCCCCTTCACAAACTTCTGAACCGCTGGATCGGTCTTCTTGAAGCTTGGTACCTTTATTTGAGGACTAAGAAAGATCTAATAACAGGTAACAGAAACGTTTTACGTGTGCTGAACATGTGTTAAATAGTTCAAAGATGAAGCCTGCACACCTCATTTTGCCTTTTTTTAAATTAATTAAAAGTTAAAAGCATTGAAAAAAAAATCACACAATCTTGGTTCCCCTTCATGGTTGACACTTAACTTTTATATTTGAAATATTTTCAAATTGTGGAGAAACCAGCGCACAAATTGTCATCTTTTTGCACTGGTTTCTCATTCAATAGCTCAGTGAAACCAAAAGAAACAGAAACAAGAACAAATAAACAAACCAGTGACCCTTAAGTTAAAAAAACAAACATCAAAATATAAATTAAGAATAAAAGAGCAGTAAATTAATCCCCGCTAGCTCAACATATAACCTATAAAGGATTAATTTCTTATGGAAACCTACACGTAATAGTAAAATTTAGCCTGCGTCAAGGAAATAAAAAAAAAGCTTAAAAACGCACCTAATTAAAGGTTCATTGAGTACCGGCAATACCTCCTACACCCTCGATGTAGGTGTTGTTGTTACTGGCCGAATCCAACTGACGAGAGATAGGAATCTCGAAACGGGCCTCTCTTGGGTTCCCAGAAAGAAAATTCCAAAAATAGGTCAGTGAACCTTTAATTGTGTGCGCTTTTTTTTGCTTTTTTTCTTGTTATATATTCTTAAAGCACGTTAAATTTGACTTTTATATCCTATTCCTATTAATAATTTCTTGTCTTAAACAAAAGGAATTAACCCTTTAACTAATCCTTTGCTGAAGGATTTGATACTTAAACAGTAGAAGTAAATGACGCGATTTCATTCTTTTTCTTTTTTCAGACAATGAGAAAACTTCATATTTAGCACCTATTGTAATTTGAATATAAATGTAGATTTTCGTTTTTGTCAATTTCACAACCTCTTTTCTTTCTTTTTTTTTTCAAAAAAAAAAACTAAATTAAGAATTAATTAATTAATTAATTTCAAGACTTTTTAAGTTCTTTCTGTTTTTTATTTTTCATCAATTTTTATTTGATGTAAAACGTTGGCTGTGCAACAACCGAGAGCAGGCTGATACGAAGCAGTCAATGTAAGTGTCCATCCGAAAGACAGTAAAGTACTTGTAGTTGTGGAAAGCGTGCATTTAGTGATTTCCAACGTGTTTTTTGCCGATTCTTTGAATGAGACTGCCTTCGTAGCAACACTTGTGTCATTTCTTCTCACGAATTACCAGAAACGAAGGCCGTTGGAATCGAAGCAGGCAAACTATCAGCATCGCCATCAAGGAATTTTGCTGAAATATATCGCTTTTCGTTGATGATAAGAATTCTTGCTTCTTAAATCTAGAGGAGACCGCTCTGACTCTTCTGTCATCAAAACGACAATCTTCAAGCCTAAACTGCTAGCAATGCAGAGTGACGAAGTTTTCAATAATACACATCCGATTTCACTGAAAAGTGTTTGATGTAATGTGTTGTCCAATTGCTCTTATGCATGATTTTCAGTTCACTGAAGAAGGCTCAAAATTGTCGTCTTTTTGCCTCGGACAATTATGTGAAGAACTCAATGGCAACGGACGCCATTCCATGTTCTGGAAAAATAGAGGGAAGCTTAGGATTTCTTTAATTTATTATTCCTCAAGGATACAAACGATATTCGACTGAACTGAAACAATCTAAGATGTTTTTCATGCTCAGAGCAAAATATTAGCTAAATCGGCCGAGTACTTTCAGAAGAGATAGATTATAAGATAACTTTCCAGGTTTCACGAAAATGCCATATTTTCATTGTTGATGCGTAAACGACAAAATTTATTCGATTTTCGATGTTAAGAGAATAAAAATTTTTTACGATACTTCTTCTACCGAGTATTTCCAACAATATAACGTTCACCTGATTGTGCGAAATGCGAAGGTTTGATCCCAGGAAAAAAAATAAATACAGTATATAACTTATATAACACACTTTGAGCACATTACCTCTTGTTATCTGCTCCAGTTAGGCCCAATTCTGAAAAATCCCATTAATATCGTATTTTGATGACAAACGGCAGTAAATCGGAAATGAAGTGACATTCGTCCATTTCCAACAAAAAACATCTTACTCTATATAACAACAAGAGCATTGTAAAATTTCAAGAAAGACTGAAGAGGTAAGTAACGAACCCGATTTATATTTTTTCGTTAGTGGTTACGGAACAGAACATAATTGTGGTATTTTTAACACTAGAACAGTTTGTTTCCAGGATTATTTTAAGTACTTTTCCCCATTAATCACTTTTCGTTTACTTGCTTCGTTTGGTTTAAGTAAAATGGTTTGTGAAGATGTTACTCGTGTCCTAATACTCAGTGACTCAGATATCGAGATCGCATTGGCAACATGAGGATATCGGTAGGGTGCTAAGCTTACGTTCCAAACGGGTCCTAGGGTCTACCCAGCCCTCTGTAGAATGGGTACTGGGTTTCTTTCCCGGGAGTTAAATGCGGGCGGGCGTCGGGCTGACCTCTCGACCTCAGTCTAGTCCCGTTGGTCTCGAAACGCTGGGAGCCTGCATGGCCTGTTTATGGTATTAGCTTTTAGCTTAGCTAAGCTTACGTGCGTGAGGAATTAAAATAAAAAAGTAAAAAGAAAAATAACTATAATTCTTATAATTATTATAACTACAACAGGTAACGATTTCGTTTCCAAATTTTGTGATAATCTCAAATGCATCAGTTTTAATTTCTGAGTTATTCTGTCTACTACGGCTTCATTTTTACATAACGTAAATTTCTTTCATTTATCCGCAGCAGAATTTGTAGTTCATTCAAACCTCTCTGTTATTGTGAATTTATTGTTGCTTTGAGTTTTGAAAGTACCAAATTGATTTCCACGTTTAGTAGCAGTTTATAACCGAAGTTGTTTATTCAACGGCCCAAGGAACTTTTTCTAGTTCGATAAGTTTTCCCCGAGTTGTTCTAACGAAGTGAGGATATTGATCTGGTGACTGTTTTGAAAAGACCTCAAAAAATAACAAATTTAACCGTGAAGAATAGCCGCAAGGAAAATACGAACTTTCTTGAGTAGAACCACTTCCAAAAATGAGCAACCATTACGGTTTCAAAACAAACAACAGTTCAACAGTAGAAAACAAATACAGTTTTCCAAATGTCTATTTCTTTATTTAACGATCGAGTGTTGCGCATTGATATGGAAGAGAACTTACATATTCTGAGTTGTCCGAACTTATGTTTCTGATCAAAAGATGGCGTGACCGACGTTAATGGTTGTATTTTGTATAATTGATGAGGTTATAACAGTCAGTTGTCTGAAAACTAAGATGTTAATAAAGAGGCGATGTTTGTTAATTTCATGTTAAATTCCGCAAGGATTTTAAGTGTTTGTACCTCACGCTTACAATGGAACAATGTATTGTAACTTTATTAATGATCCATTTGAGAGCTATTGTGATAGCGACCAAAATCGGTAGCTATTGCGTTTGTCCTGTCCGTCCACCCCTAACAACTCCCGAACGGAAGATCGGATCGATAAACGGATTTCATCATATCGTGTTCAGATGCCCAAACAACGTAGCAATAGGATATTTTCAAGGGCCAACGCGCCCCCCCCCCTCATGTTCTAGATATTTGGTATTGTTTTCGTTGGATTTTCGCTATTAGCCTAAATGTCAGAAATGCGACCATCTCACTTCAGTTGTCAGCTAAAGTGTGATCGCTAAGTTCTCGGACTCGTATGCTGAATGTTGTGGTTCGAATCCGTTTATCTACTACTTTTTTTTTTTTCTTCTCTAAATCTTTTTTTCTCAATGTCCGTTTTTTTGTTTTTTTGTTTTTTGTTTTCCTAATGTTCTTTTTATTTTTTTTTCCTAACTTTTTTTGCTATTTTTACAGGTAGCTCTACAATTGACCTATATAAAGAAAATCCTAATCAGGTTAAACAATCTAGACGGATTATTATCCATTGTGTGAATAAAATAAGGTAAGATTATTGGGCCCTTGCGGAAAGTAGCTGTAAGTTACTTACCAACAGAAAACTGCTGGGAAACCAAAAGAAAGTCGTCCAAACATGAAAATTCA
>JAFIDM010000004.1:22501970-22528589 GCA_023159025.1 Thereuonema tuberculata | reverse complement strand
ATCTGTAATTTAACACTAAAATATATCCAATAATAATAAAACATTAAGAATTACCGAGAATGTATTTCACATTTCCATATTCTTCTCTTTCAGGACTGGTAATATATGTACTTCATGGTGCAAGGCACAGTCGAGAACGAATCATTGACGATGACGACCATGAGGTGGCGCTCAGTGACATTGGTGACAGTGGACATTTGACTCTGGTGAACTCACATCAGCAGGATGACTCCATTTCAGAAGACGGTTGAATGTACCAAAACCATTATTTACAGTTTAATAAATTTTCGATAAAAATCTATTAGGTCGAATAGAGCTTGTACAATGCTTTCTCTAAGCAGATTATTATTTTAAATAAATTAGCTCTGTGGCTGGAAAACAAATCTGTTATAAGAACTGGAGTAACAAAGCATCAAAGTAGGTCTATACTCAAAAAGAACTCAGCTCAAACAAGACTATGATTAGTGTACAGCAATAACTAACTCTTCGAATCTTTTGTGCTGTTATTTTTTAAATATTTCAGCTAATCAAATTATGGCAATTGAAATTAAATGGCCACCAAACAAAAATATACATATAGTTAGCACTTCAGATTCATAATTTTTGAAATAAGTTAGTTTTCCAGGGAAAAAGAAAATTAATAATGAAAACCGTGAGGTGTGTAAAGTATTGGCTGTTAAACACAACACCATCAAGTCATTCGAAGTCAGTGAAGAAACTGATGTCTATAATTACTTTGATTTTAAGATCCACGATTTCACAGTAGCAGCATAAGTGAATCCTATGTCAAGGCCTATTTATAATATTCTACTTAATGTACAATTATCTTAGAATGGGGTAAAGCAAGACGCAATAAGCGATTCTTCATTTGAGCAAAATAATGGCCCTGTTAGTTTAATAAGAAATACTAGTATATTATATGTTTACCATATTATATTAATATTAAATAAATTATATTATGTAGAATTAATTTAATAATCTGATTCCTAAAATGGATCGTATATAAAATAATGGGTATAAATTATGTTTGCCTCAAAAAATACAAACTCTGAACATTTAAAGGCAATTGCTAATCTAGCATTCGCCTCTTGTGTAATAATTTAAATTCTCCCACCTTGCAAACACTGGGTTATATTTGTTGCTAGAATGCTTTGTCGATTGTACAGTAACAATTGGGGATATTGATTTGACACTGGGATTAAGTCAAATTAGGCTTAAATTTTAGGTTTGTATTTTAATGTTATGCCAGAAAGATATGTATTTCAAAAGCATACAAAATGAAATACTCTAGTAAGCTGTTAAGCATAATAGAGGGAACTAAAAAAAAAAACACCGATTTTATCATTAATTAATGAACCAGGGACAAACTGAAAGATGAAAGAAAAAAACAATTAGAATTGAGCCCCATTACATTGCTGTTTCTCTTTGCTAACATCCAAACTTAATGTTGCCAAGATCATGACTGGCCTTCTGCAGTACTTAATCCCTTCTGAAAGAAATGGGACAATATTCACATATCTACTTGTCAGGCAGTGTGTATTTATAATTTGTATTTTTCAAAATTTGTATTTGTAAAATTATAGAAACAATCTTCTCACATCTGGGTAGATTCATTCATTTTAAGTCCTTAAAACAGAGCTTCTCAAATGGTGTACTGTGGGAAAATTGTGAGTGTCTATTAAATACTCACACACACACACACACACACACACACACACACACACATTGGTTATCTTCACACTTTCTTCTACAGTTCAGTTCATGAAAGAGCTTTTGGTGACGTAATTTCCTTATGGATTCATGTTTCCAGGATGTAACAGCGCCATCTATTGTGAAGATGCATAACTGAAATCTTATAAACATTACGAAAACATTCTGGTTTTTGTAGTTTCTACAATTACGAATACATTTCTATATTATTATTATTATTATTTTAATAATTAAAAACGTTCCACACTATTCCCCTTGCTTGGCTATGCAAAGTTTGTCCTTTCTTGGTCACGCTTATGCGATCACAAAACGACGCCATCTTGGACTGACTGCTCGGAGTTCAACTTACTGACGTCATGACTGGTAACGTTTGCTCCAGACAAAATCGATCGCTACGGAATGACCATATCTGGCAAACCCTTCTTTTTTTGAAAACTACTATAGATACGAACAATTTGACTTAACTATATTAAGATGAGAAATAACCTGGCCAAAGAGAAATTTAAACTACACTCCGTTTAGTTCTAACATTTAAGATTAATGAAGTATTAAATCTTAAATATTTTGTAAGCCAATTTGAATATCAGAGTATCTTTAAATGTTTGAAAGAGACGTATGTAAATTCTATGTTATCAAAAGGAATAAAAAAAATTTAAAAGTGCCAGAGGATTTTAGGAGCAAGGTTCGGTTTGCTGTGGGATTTCTGAAAATTAAAGTGCACTATGAAACGAAAAAAAAGTTGAGAATTGAAGAACTAGTTAAAACTAAGAACCAATTGATTTTCTAATCAGAAACAGAAATTTTTTTATGATAAGTATGTATATCTCTATACATCTGTATAATATCAAAACCAAAAATACGATTAATAAAATTTAAGAAAAAAATTGTAATTAATTAATTGACTGATAAGATTCTTGAATCATCATCTTGAACAATTAACTGAGTTTACAGAAGTTTCTAGTTTCTTAGGAACTTCTGGCAACAAAACCATGATCATCTACCATCACAAAACGTTTAGCAGATGCCAAAGATGTTGACCCCAAGTAGGAAAAAATCTTTAAATGCTTTTTATCTCCGTGTTGAATAAACCTATTCAATTTTGGATCTTTCAGTTTTAAAGTAAAAAAAATAAACCACTAAAAACTAAGATTTTTACAGCTTCAATAATATTTAATTGAATTGTTTACTTGTAAATTTTTTTTATGGTTACATAGTTCAAGTGACAACTTATTTTTTGCACTTTTTTTGTGCTTCAGTTTTGGAATAAATCCTTTAGTTAGCTGTTAATTCTAGTCACTTTAAAATGTTAGTTGACAATTTTCTTAACGGCTTCAATATGGTGTGGCAAAAATGTCAATTACAACATCGTCCATGTGAACAATTTTAAGAAAAAAATTTTGCAGTTTACCATTTTATTTTACACACTGTAAAATTCAATATTACAAAAAATTAAAAAAAAAAAAAAAAAAAAATCTTTGTTCTTATTCTATTTTGGGCTGAGTTCTTGAATGTAAATTAGTTAAATGTTTTATAAGTATAACTTCTATTTCTTTAATATACATTCATAAAACAATCATTAAGATTTTGATTGATAAATTGTTAGTATGTGCATATGTTAGATAGCTGCACATACGTTGATTCGTAATATTTTTTGGTTTTGATTTGAATTATTTTGTAACGAATTCTGAGCAGCAAAGAGAAGAGTATTTCTTTTCCTCAAGTGTGTAATCTGATGAAGTTTCCCCATGTACAGAAACGAAATGTCATTAAAGGAAGAAGTTTTGGAAGAATTGTGTTTTATGAACGTATAGTTAAATGTTATTTCAAAATGATCAAAGCTTCAGTGTTAATAAATTTCATACACCCTAAGAAGCTTTAAAATGTTACTGGATGTAAACATCTGCAAAGAAGCTCACATAATAAAAATAAGAACTTTAAAATTTTCATGTGTCAATTCACTTCCATTTCTAGAATTAAAGCAATTACTAAACAATTTCATTATCTTTTGTAAGTAAGAACTTAAAGTCCTCTTACACACAATGCCACTGCGTCAATTCATACATTCCAAAGGGATCTCTGACAAAGTGATGGTAACACGATGCAATTTTTTTTTTTTTTTCATATGGTCAAATTGGCAGCTACCTCTCTCATTAGTGTTTTCAATGAACAAGTTCATAAGAGAATTTTAAATAAGGTCATTGCTGTACATTTTCGTTTTGAGAAATGTTAAAACAAGAATAAAACCACTTTACAGAATGTAGACTGACACTGGAAAATTCATAGAAGTTCAGTGAAAGACTGCACTGTTGGACCTGACCTGCTGAAGAGTACTCCAATAGGGATTTGTAGAAAAAGAATTGAGAGGAGCTTGTAAATATATTTATAAATGATCCAGTATCATTGGGTGCATCCAATATCGATTTCTCTTTTGCCTTTTCCGTAACTAAGTGATAACTGCACAACAGCAAGACATGCTTATTCTTCCAAATCTACGTTGCATATTGAGCTTCCGCTTGTGGTATGTTTGGTAGCGACATGTATCGGTCACACCACCATGGGTGGCTTCATGTGTAACGGACCAAAAATCTTCATATGTCAATTTCCATTTCTAGAATCAAGGCAATTAGCAAAACATTTCATTATTTTTGCAAGTTTAAGTGCACTCCCCTCCCAGTATTTCTTGTAGTTGCTTTACTTTCTACATTTAACTATTTAGAATCTGTAAATGTAACCACAGTTTAGTCCCATGGGTTCAAGTTTTCGGCATTTGTAATACCTTAAATGTTTTGTTTTACAAATTTTTGCCCGAATTGACATAAGTAACTGCTTTCCAGTACAATTTTATTGTATTTTTAACAGCTATTAGGTCTGATTTAAATGATAGTTGTGACATATTACAGGAATGCATCTCCTAGGACTTTGAAGAACACACTGGTAATCAATAGTTCAATTAGAGCAAAACAAAACTTTTCTTTAATTGTATAGAATCATCATGCAGTCCTTCCCATTTATCTAAATATTTTATGAAAGGCAGCATCGCAGCAACTATTTGGCACTTGGTGTATAGTAGTTTTGAGTTTTTGTTAAGAGACTAGGTTGACCATCCAACAACAAACAAAAAATCTTGGTCTCGACAGCATCTCAATTGATACAGTTCATGTTGTGGGAGCATCGATCACACACTATGGTTGGTGCTGATGAAATGATAGGGATACAAAAAAATAGAGGAAAGAGGGGAGGGATGAAATCTTCAGCCAATTGGAAATTTAAGTAAATTCTCTTAATTTTCATACTTCACCAGGGTGTCTACAAAATCTGAATAAAAAAAATCCCTGATTTAATGAACAATTTCTTTTAAAATTCCCTAATAATTCCCTGATCTGTTCAACCAAAAAAAAAAAACCGATCTGTTCAACCAAAACAAAAAAAAACAACCACCCAAACCGATCTGTTCAACGAAAAAATTCCCCGATTTTAAGTAATTGCAAAATTCCCTGACAATTCCAGGTTTTCCCCATTCTGTAGACACTCTGTTCACAGCAATTAAGATTTTTCTTCACCAGAATACATCCAGAACCTGAAACTTCTGCTGCTCCCAGGATTAAAAACTCAGAAAAATTGCTGTTTGTTCTGAAGTAATTCAATGAAAGAATGAAAGACCAAAACTTGAGAATTAAGTTTGGTAATGAAAAGCCCAGAAGATTATCAACAAAGGAATGTTCATGGTTGGATACCATGAATTTTGATTTGAATGGTGAAGGCCAACAAACTTGCTCCAATGTTTTACTTGGGACAATCTCAACAACTGCAGTTCTACAATACCTGGCTTTTCAATACCATAAAACAGCTTTGTTCAAGGTTTTTCTTAATGCTAGAAATTTTTGTTTGGAAAATCACTCAATTAACTTAGAAAAAAGAAAACAAATACAAAAGTATTCTCAGTATTTGGATATTATTTATTTCCATTTAATACATTTTTTTTTCTTTATTAGTAAAAAAACTTTTCGGTATCTGGTCATATTAATTCCATAAATTACATTTTTTTATATATTTTTATTTTACACTAAGTTTAATTTTACTTTGCCAATGGCAAATTATCTTTATATTAGTTATTTATTAACACAGATTGTCACTTTGGAAATTCCATCTATTCGGAAAGTATTCATCAGGATGAAATGTTATATACATAAATATTTCCTGGCCAAAAATGTAACCTACATAGCAAATAAATGCTAAAGGCACAACCTAAATATTTAAGTGCTTAAGTACTTAAAAAAATGTATATTATTGGGCCATTTGGTGGATTCGAATTACATTCTTCTTCCTCTTATCGCAAAGATAAAAATACAATATATATCGGTAAATCAATGAAATTGTGTAGTCAGAAGAAAATTTAAAACAAATTTTTCAAAATAATCAATCCTGTCAAATTTAAAATAAAAATTAAACTGCCTTAATGTCATTTTCTTACAGAATCTCAGAAATGCAAAAAATATACATTTACTATATTAAAAATTTTGCTGCCAAACTGGTTACCAAAACTAAGGTTTTTTTTGTTGTTTTTTTTTTAAACTTTTTTTTTTTTTAATACAATTTTTCATTTTTTTTTTTTAATATAGAATTTTTTAGGTTTTTGCTATTTAAAGAGGGGGAAAAATACCAAACTTTGTTAAATGAAACAAAATTGATTTAATTCTGAATCCAAACATTAATTTTTAAAAAGTTCTAATTATTAGCTATTACTCAGGCAACCATCTAATTAAAAAAAAAAAATCTACAATTTGCCCGATTACTGAAAGTCTTGAAACCCCAAGATGTGAACTAGTCTTCCTTACTTCTCCACTTCCTTGCCTGAAAAAATGAACCAATTTAACCATAAATTTATTTCACTGAAATAACAGATCATAATAAGAAAGACAACAAAAACATAATTCATTAACATCAATGATGGTACAATTCAAAAGCATTTTATTGCTCTCTTCAGTCTCATCAGTTAAGTGGCTTGTTTACACTTACGACTGAAACCAGCTTGATTTTCAAAGGAAAAAACAAAAAAAAAAAAAAAAAACCCAAAAAAAAAAAAAAAAAAAAAGACTATTACCGTTAAAAAAATTGTGAAATTCAGTGAAATAAATTGCTTTACTGACTCCTGGAAACGACATGTTTGGCCTTTAGCTCAATGTATATAAAAAAATAAATAAATAATTAAAAAAAAAATATCAAGGCTAAAAGACAATTTTTTTAGGTTTATAAAGAATATCTTTCAATTTTTCATTAAATTCATAGATATCAGTTGAAGAAAATATTTTCTTCCCCTTTTTTTTTAGCCATTTCATACCATTTCCTTATTCCCTAAAACATTCCTCAGTTTGGCACAATTTTTTTTTTTTTTTTTTTAGCTTGTTCCTCTATGAAGTATATACAGCTGAAATTTGGTGCGGAAACAAAAGCACTTAAATAATTTTGTAGGTTACAACGAGGCTGGCTTTAGTATATCTCACTCTTCATTGTCATTGTATTCTTGGTATCTTCGATTTCTCACATCCTGAAATATATAATGATATCAAAATATCTTAATTCCTTGTCCTAAACAAAGTTCATTTTACGGCTTCTGGACCTAAGTGTAAACATGTCTCTTAAAGCTACAAATAATTCAAGAAATAAAAAAAAAAAAGCTTTGAAAAAGGAATGGTGTCAAACTGTGACAGAAGGAACCTTTACCTTTGCTTATCCAGTAAGTTTATGTAAGTAAGCAACAGTACCTTACCTTAATGAGCAGTAGAGTGACCTCTTATTACCATAGTTGGACAATTGCACAAAACTATGATTTTAAATGCAGCCTCGATATTCAACTACATTTTCACCGCGAGAGCTACTATGGCACTGAGAATGTCAAAGATGACTTTGGAAGAGAATGGATAAAAATTGGGACATTAGCCAATTGCATATGCTGTTTCATTGAAGCTTATCGAAATGCACATTCTTACAAATGTGGCAATCTTGTGACAATACTGGAAACAAAACATTCTATGGATGTTTAAAAAAAAACGAGGTAGGAATAGCGATTAGTAAACCAATCGCAATGAATCGCAACATCTTCTGATATGTCTATGGAAATATAATTTATATTGCCTTAATTTCCTTTGTTGCGCATGCAAAAGATGCAATTCTTGTGATTGTTGTAGAGCTGCATTATAAATGTGATTGTTGCACATGCAAAAGACAATTGTTGTGCTTAACATAATTTAATGAGATTTTAATGATACTTGTCCTCAAAAATAAATTGGATTAGAAGTCTTCTGATACTTGTATCAGAATACAAAGTATTCTGGAGTTTAATCTAAATTGCTTAAAATTTTAACGTAATAAATGCAGATAGGTGATAGAATGCTGTATTAAATGAAGACAGCATGTTCTCAAATATATCTTGAGGTTCTTGACACAAGCAATTAAACTTTAAAGCAAAATAAATCTGGTAATGTATATGTAAATCAATTAATCAGACTGTTTAAGAGTCTGATCACATTCCATTATTTACATCCTAAAAACATTTTTGGTCGTAAGTCAAATTTCATTCAAACATTTCATTTTGTTTGCAGTTGGCTTGATGATCCACAAGGGTCAAAAGCTTTAAATTCATGTAAGTATTGTTTCTGCCAGCAGAGTCAATGGTAAGTTCAAAATTTTCCTTTCTTGCTGTCCACAACAGTGTACAAAGCTTACAAAGTCTGTATTCTTTCTTAAAAGCGTCCACTGAAGTGAGGAGACTGAAATATTTTTACCTGCAATGGATGTGGACAAGGGCAGTGTTGATTACTCTTACATGCAGATTACTGACTAAAGCACATCAAATTCATCTGTTTGCTAACTATAGAAATAGCTTCACATCTACATTAAGCATTAGTTAAGTAAAGCAAAGCACAATCACTATGGATACTGGTGATCAACTCAATCCAAAGGTAGAAGGTAAAAAGCATTATTATTTTTGTTTTGCTTTCTTTTAAAAAGTAAGCAGAAAGGGGGAAAAGAAAAAGCTGTATAAAAAAATATATGTATTTATCCTACCATTACACCTTATTATCTGCCTTTGCAGTTAACTGAAGGCTTCGCTGAAAGTAAAATAAAACAAAAAAATAAGATGCCTAACTGATGAAAACTTCTTTGAACACAATTTGTCATGAGCTGTCAAACAATCACAGTGAAGTTCATTATGGATACTGCACTTTTTACTGTCATTTTGAGTTAAAATTATTCCTTAAAATGCTTCAGTTAATCATTTATGTCAACAGATCTCAAATAATAACTACTTCAAATACAATTACTGAAATTTGCCTTTGAGACCAATTGGAGTCTCAATATTAAATATCTGTTTTCTTATGTATTTCCTTAGTTTTAAAGTTGCTGCTGAAAGTAAATATTCTTAAATGCGAAGGATACTGTTTAACCCTTCAGGCCGGTGAGTTTCTTTCCTGCATATGTCTTTCCCCTGGTACTTTTTTTCTTCTTTAAAGAGATGAAAGCTAAAAGAAAAATTTTTAATGGCTAATCTACAGTGCAAAAATTTAAATTTCACTACTAAATTATAAACTTTATTTCAATGTCTCTTGGTCAGTGGAAAATTACAGAATTAAGTTGAAAATTAACAGCGGGCGGCCGCCAATTATACCCATGCAGGGAACTACCCCTGTATGTCAAACCGGCTGTGAGACACACACATGGGTGCATATGCGTGTATGTCTTACCGGCTTGAAGGGTTATCATCCATGATCTTTTAACATTTCTAAAATTATAGGAGGATGAGAAAGTGAATTTAAATTTAATATGGAATAATAAAGACAATTTCCACCACACTTCAATGCAACAAAAATAATCTGTTTTCCATTCGTAACAGGAAACTTCATTATGAAAATTTTTAGTGTGTTTTGAACCCTGTCGATAGTAATATTCAGTAAAGAGGCTGATTTTATGAATGACATTCTGTTGTTTATTTTTTAAATGAAAAATGCTCGTATGTCACTGAACTATTCAACATTATTAAAAATGTAATGAGTAAAACTTACAAACTCAAGTACGAGGCATGTTTTTTAAGTAAGTATCGTTTTGCAATAAAACCAAAACTAATAAAGATAGTCAAATTTTTTTTTCTATTGTATTCCTGAAACACTAAGCTATTTTTCAACATAATTTCCTTGTTTGTGTAAACACGCATCACAGTGTTATATCAGTTTTTGTATATCGATGTCATAGCAATCACCCGCCGGTGAAGACAACTAGGAATCAACCGCTGTTTTCCCTTCGTATGTTTCCAACTGTTTACCTCCGAGAAACTCTTCTTGTGTACGGGCCCTAATGCAATGAGAACCAGCAAAGTACGTAAAAGGGTGAGATTGTTCAAAGATGGGTGTGGCAATGTTCATGATGAAACAAGGTCGGGGCGACCTTCTGTAATCACAGATGATTTGGTACGTGCAGTTGATATCAAAATTCCTGCAGGCAGGCGATGCAGGATTTCCATTTTGTCATTGGAAGTTCCACAACTGTGCTTCCTGACAGAGTTTCTCGGTGGTAAACGGTTGGCAACAACCGAGAAGGGAAAACAGCAGTTGAATCCTGGTTGTCTTCACCGGCGGGTGATTGCTATGACATCGATATACAAAAACTGATATAACGCTGTAATGCGTGTTTACACAAACAAGGAAATTATGTTGAAAAATAGCTTAATGTTACAGGAATAAAATACAAAAAAAAATTTGACACTATCTTTATTAGTTTTGGTTTTATTGCAAAACGGTACTTACTTAAAAAACATGCCTCGTAAAAATATCTTATTTAAACATTTGTATAGCAATATAAAATAGAAATTTCCAATCAAAAGCTAAAAAAAAACCACTGAAGTCGTATCAAAATTACAGCAAGAATGGTGAAAAATGATAATTTCAGGAATTTTCTTCTACACCAATCATTCACACCTTTACATTTAATGAACTAAAACAAAGCTAGATTTGTTAGGACTAATGAAAAACTGACAAAGAGACCTAGGAGTCATTTCTCAATCTGTTCATTACAATATATACAGAAACAAAAATTAAACGAAGGATCCCTTTATCTCTCTTTTTACATTCTAAGTAAATCTTTGATTATTAAGATTGTTTGATAATGTTTATCTTAAAATTTTTAAAGATTATTAATTTTTGAATCAATTCTAAAAGACTAACTTTTGAAAGTTTTTAATGAAGTAGATACAATCTCATTTTCACTTTAAACATCATTGGTTCCAAAATAGCCTCCTGCTAGGGCAGGGGCAAAAGAGAATTTTACAACACAAAGAGAGCAAAAGGATGTTCCATTAAATTCTTGGTTGAAAACTAAATTTGAAAGTTAATGCTATTTTTTTTTTTTTTTATCAAACTTATTTGGTTGTAGTATAAGCTTGATATTTAGTTATTAATGAGTAAGTCAGACATTTTAATTAGATAGCAGCAAATAGAGCACCTCAGCATCTAGCAAGTATGACATTTAACACATATATGCTAAGATTTTTCTCATCTCTTATCAAATAAATTTATATTGAAAGTTTCAAATCAAGCATTAGAAAATAAGCCAATATGACATTCTTTCTAATGTTTTATTTCCTCCATTCAACTGCAATGACACTAGTATTATGCAGACAACACTACATTTGTTATTTGAATCATTTAATTTCTGAAATGCTGTTATGATTAAATAGAATTAAAAAAATTTTGTTTTGCTTTTTCACAAAATTAAACTTTTATGTAAAAATGAAGAAATAAAAAGAATGCACATTGGTTTGCTTTCACGTCTTTGAGCTATCATGGACGGGAATCTGCGACAGCTGTTTCGTCCACTTTAGGACTCATCAGTCAGATTTACCCTCAATGATAACCTCAAAAGACTATGAATCCTTCTCCGGCTCCCGAAGTGGGACTCAATGAAACGCAAATAAAAAAACATGACAAACCATACAGATTCAAAAAGCTCTGCCTGCTATTAATTGCTAGGCACAGAAGACATTTACATGTAAGAACAAAACAAGGACTAAATAGTCTTCAGCTGAGTAGTTTCCTCGTTTTCACGTGTTACATTTTCTGCACATTAAACTTTAAGAGAGTTATTCGTTATAGTTTGTTTTTCATGAGGTCCACTTCCGGGAGCAGGAATGGGCTCCATAGCCTTTTGTGCTTTCTGTGCTCATCACCAAGGTTAAATCTGGCTGATGAGTCCTAATAAGCTGTTCCAGATTCCAGTAAACAATAGCGCAAGGCGTGAAAACAAACCAATATGCATTCTTTTATTTCCTCGTTTTCATGTTACATTTCCTGCACATTTTCTTAATTTTCAATCAGACCCATAATGTCTTTGAAATTTTGTCAATATTGCACATTTAGATGTAAAAAGCTTCCAGTTCTAACATAGCTAAATACACTGCTCACAAAATTTAGGGGATATTTGCGAAATGAATATAATACATAAAAAAAAAAATAAAAAAAAAGGGCATTAGAGTTTATTTATTAAAGAACATCATCAGAGAAGCAAAAGACACAAAAATGGAAGTTGTTTGAATTTGCAAATGTGATGCAAAACATTAATTTGGATGTTTGCCCACAACCCTGTATAAAAGAGGTTGCACTGCTGGGTTATCTCCACTTTCCAAGATCAACAAGTGGCAGAATCGTTAAGCGTCACCTGAAAATGCCCCCTGCAAAATGATTTACCTGAATCAGAAGCATGGGGAGGCATGGGGAGCAAAAAAAAAAAAAGCAAGCATGTGCTTCAATAATTTGGGATAAAGAGGAATCCATCTTACTATATACTAAGAAATCTTAAAAATATTAAAGAATAGCTCATCTGATATCTTTTTAATCTACGTCCAAAATTTCCTTTCCCCCAGAGCCCCAGATTTGGGTTTTCAGATTTAATTTTACTTCTTGAAGGATTGATATATTTGTTTACTGTGACCTTTTTATTTTTCATTGCCAACAAGCAGATGAATGTTTCTCTACTTATGAACAAGCAAATAATCTTTAAATGAAGCACTGGGTTACGACTTCCAATTAGGTTTGAAATAAAGTCCACTATTATTCCATATTCTGCAAGAAATAGGGTAAACAAAACTGTGTTACTCCAGATACTTTTCAATTGATTTTTAAGTCTTAAGTGAAAGGGAGAAAGAATCAAATGTTATGCATACCTTTAGTCTGTAGGGCTGGAAGGGCTGATTGAATTCATGCTGACAGTTGGCAAATCCCATGCCAAATCCTGAGCCCAGTCCAAAAACGATAGGCCATTGCCTACCTATAGATAATATTGAGAATAACATTTACAAAACTTTGCTTCTAATTAAGAAAACAAAAACAGGACAGCAATAAAACTAATAGCCCAAATTAATTCATAAGCTTATTGAATAGGTAACTAACATTTATGTTAAGACATCCTTTGCTGAATTGTTACTAGCTGCAAGAAGTCAAATTAATATTGATAAATAAATTTGGATTTTTACAACAAAAAACAAATACCATTATGAACTGAAATGTTTGAACTCAATGATCCAATGGAGGGAGAGCTAAGGACACTAATATGAACCATTTTGAAATTAAGATGTGCCAAAGATGAATAATAAAAAAAAAAAAAATCATACTTTATGTCATAAAAGATTGTTACCTTTAAAACCCAAATATTCAAAAATTCAATGTATTTTATATTTTTCTTAATCTACAAAGACATGACAATCTGTGTATCAGGGAATTTAATGCCCTTTCCTTGATATGAAAGTATTTCAAAAAAATTATGAATTTGGGGGCCAACATTCCATTGATATTTGTGAAGTTGTTTTCAGTGGATTTCCGTTTAGCTTAAATTTTAGAAATGCAATTCAACTACTACAGTTGTAATAGCCTAATGATAAGAGATTGTGTTTTCTAGTTTCTGGGATTGAATCTGCTCCATGCTTTTCTTTCTTTTTTTCCTTTTTATTATTTTTGATTGTTTCCCTTCTTCTGTTTTGTCATGCCTTGCATTAACGATCAAAAAGATAATTTATAATTTACTAGCTTTTTTCCTCCAATTCTTATATTAATGTATTTTTAATGGGGTTTATATTTTTATTATATTTGGATCTAAAAGGAAAAAAAAAAAAAATTAAGAAACCCGAAGCTCACAAAAAATTATCTACACTTTCTAAAATTTGCATGTAATCCAATGATGCGTTTTTAGTTAATTTTTAAAAAAATATTAAATATATATTCAGTAACAAATATAAACACTTACATCTACTTTACTTTCCTAATAGTTAGAAATATTTCAAATTAAAAAAAAAAATTAAGATCATTTCTAATCATATTTATTTTTTCTTGCTTATAATGCAAAAATTAAATAAAATGGTATTAACAATTGAAAACAAAGGATGAAGAAAAACTATGAAGAATGAAAAGAACTGAAATTATATTTATTAACATGAATGATCAAATATCAAGTAATATTTCACTTTTTCTTCTAATTAAAAGGGATATTTTATTTATAAGTTCCTAATCATATTACTAATCTAAGCCAGAAAAGAAAAACAGTAAAACAAAAAAAAAATAGCTTAACGAAGGGCAAAACAAAATTAAAAAAAGGAAAAAAATAAAAATAAGAAAAGATGAAGAAAATGAAAAAAAGGAAAAAAATAAAAATAAGAAAAGATGAAGAAAATGAAAAAAAGGAAAAAAAAAGGAAAGAAAGAAAGAAAAAAGCACAGAGCAGATTCCATCCCATGTCATTAGCCATAGCGCTATCACAACAAGTGAAATATCCATAATTTAAGGGAAGTTAATGCTTTCAAAACATTTCTTCATTTTGATTAAAAAATCTAGTTTACTTTATACAAAAATTAATAGATTTATTTTAGCAAACCTTCGATTTAGTCAATGATTTTTTTTTTAAAGTTTCCGATAGATGTAAGTAAGGCAAGTATATCTAAAATTGACTGAAGCAATACTGAATTGATAAATGGTGGATGAATTTCAGTCATATTCAAGATGAATATTATACTAAAAATTATGAATGAAGTAAAATACCTACCATATTTAGTGTATGTTAATAAATTTGTTTTGAAAGTTCATTTTAAGAATAAGTTTATTTTGGCTACCAGAGTAACGTCCTAGTGTTTGGCAATAATGTAAGTCATGAGCAGTGCTAACAATACATTTATTGCACTTAGCTGGATTGCAGTGATTACAATGTTGTGTCTTGGTAACGGCCTATCAAATTTATGCTGTGATCTTGGGACTTTGGATTTCATCCAAAGCGTATGCAAAATTGATGTTAGCGTAGGGACACGTTTGCATTGTCTGCAAAAAGGGGACAAGGTTCATTAGAGGGTTCATTATAGAACCCTCTTTTTGCTGGAGGTCTTTTACCAACGCTTCCACATATTAAGAAATCTATTCCCTCTCCACGACAAGAGGGGTGGTCACAATAGAAACGATCATTACATTGCTTCAGGCAGGCAATAAAAAGGGAAGATTCTTGCAGTTAGAAAAAACATTGTTGCAAATGCGTCCATGGGCTTTATTCAAAGGTTTGCTGAAGGATACAATGACGGTTTTATCAGTAACATTTATGACTAAGTGAGAGAAGCACGGTTGTTTAGCATTCATCGAGGATTTAAGGAAGAATCCATAAGAAGCATCGACACAATTAGTTTTCTGGCCTTCATCCGATTTGGCATTGCACAGGGATTGTCGCAGATCAATAACGATGATGTTACGCTCCTATGTGATTTTCAGATGTTCCTGTTCGTTGTTCTTCAGTAAGGTAGACTTTTAATTATATTTGTCAGACAAGTACAGAAAGGCCTAGGCAGTTAAATGTTCAGAAGAACGGATATTAAGGATTAGTTTAGGATTTCTACAAGAACCGAATGAGACAAAGTCAAGTTTAATGAAAAGTATCATCTAGTCGATAAGGTCTTGGGAAACAAATGGTTACAACAGCATTAGAACTAAACATTTTAGTTGGTCGAAGACATCTGATTTTAAATACAAAGTAGTATTAATAGAAGGAAATCAGATTAATAGAACTATACCGATCGGACGAGATCGTCATAGAAGATTATCCAACTGTTAGAAAAAAAAACTATGTCAAATAGAATATTAGTATTCAATTCATTCGATAATTAAACACTAAGTTTAATTTTTAGTTAGCCGTTTATCTGCATATCAAGAACTTTAATTTTGAAGAATAGGAAAGTGGTTTTTTTTCATTCACATCATTTTGTACTTCAGATTTCGATTATTTAGAACCTATGTGATTTGAATTTTTATCAAGAGTTCAGAATATTAATTTTTATCAAGAGTTCAGAATATTATTTACAAGTACATCTCTTCAAGTTAATCTACCTACTACTCCAAGTTTAATTATATGCCTCTGTATTACGGATATTTAAGTAAAGAATAAGTTACCAAAGTTGGATTTACATTCTTCCAAAATCTGTTGCCAACTAAGTAAATTTAATTCTTCTGTTTTATTTGAATTTGGACAACTTCATTTTACGTTATTATATTATCGTTCCACAAAAATGAATTTCTGGGAATTAACCCACATGATGGAAATAAAAGGGATCTTGCCTTCTTTTTATCCTATGCTGAACATAATCATCTCTTCATTTCTGTTTTTCATTTTCAGCAATTGCATCTATCATATCATCAAGCCTATCTAAATATTAGTCAAGAGCATATCAAACCTTATTTAAGCAAGAGTGCATTAAATCAGGGAAAAAAAAATAATTTAAATAATTAAAGATGCCAAGAATGTCTAAAGGTTATTAGTCATATGATATCTCCTACAAAGTAAATGAAAGTTTTGCCCCAACTAGTAGATTTATAAAAATACAAAATTAAAGTTCAACACTGACTGAAACTCCTTTTATTTTAAGGCTGGCTTTAGACGGATGGGAATTTGATGACCATCACTTTTTCATCTTGATTCCACATCACATGTTTACAGGATGGTTTACAGTTCAAAAGATTTACTATTTAATATGTGAAAAAAATTAAGCAATAAAATATTCTTTTTATTTTTCTGCCGCTGAATATTACATTTAAATATTACTAAAAAAAAAAATCAATTTGTACTTTTATTCTTCAGACTAACCAATTTTCAACCAAATGTTTTTTCCCCCCCTTCTCTTTTTAACTTTATCCTAAGAAAAACTGTCTAATGAAATGGACAGCAGGATGTAAGAATAATACTTACGGCTAAACATCAGCAATGAGAAAAGTAAGCCAACTCCTACACCAGCACCTGAAGGGAAAAAAAAACAAAAATGTTAAAAGACAAAACTTTAAAGAATGATCAAACAAAACTCCAAAAATATTACTAGAATTATTTTTAAGTGTAAAAACTTTTTTTATACAAAACCAAATTACAATGACTTTATTTCTTCCTGATAAGTAGCATAATCTTTCAGACAAAATTTATATTTTTTTTGAAAATCAAATTATGCCATTCCGAGATGCCTTTCAAAATAAATAAGTTATATGCAGAGTCCATTAGATATGTATATGAAGCAATCACTTTGTCACTATAATAACAGTCCTAGTTATTTATTTTTTATAAGGTACCAGAAAAGATTTTTACCTTTTCTTAAGCTTGTGTATATCCGATGTTTATGAATGCATCTTTCAAACAATTACAATGTGAATGGGTCATGCAATTTTCTACGTATTTCTTTCCTACACATCAATGCGAAAGACCAACTGCTTATTAAGTAATATCTGTTTTTCACTCTTTGGCAATCGTCGACTAGTAGTAGTCCCCTAAACAAGTCTTGATATGGAGATTATAACGGCTCCAGTTTGTTACATCTTTTCCTGTTTCTTATCCCTTTCATTTTTTCCATCATTTTATATATGATTCTAAAGATATTTTCTTGCTTTTATTTCTCGAAACTTCATCTTAATGCCTCTTTGTCTCTCAAAAAGCAGTTGTTTCACATATGTTCATTCATCTGACAACCATCTTAGCACTGCTCTCTTTTCTTCTCTAGCTTGCTTTATTACCTTTCTTTGTCCCTTTCAATCTCACAGCCTGTAAAACAGATGTTTTTCCCTAGATATCTCGTTGCCTCCTGTATGACGTCAAAAGAGGGAAATAAGTTGGTGAAGGAGGAAAAACAAGAACAGTGGGCAGAGTGAGCTGGCGCACGAGAAGGACAGGCAAGACAATTTAGCTGCCCTTCGAAATCACTCACTACCGAAAACTCGCTGCCGCAAAGTACAGCTAGACTCAGCTACAGTTCCAGAGCCCGGGGATTTATTGCATCTAGAAACATTCTTTAAATCTTCAGGTATGCTTAATGATAGTACATCATAGCAGATTGAAGCCTTCAAATCCGTAAGATAGCAAAATCCGAGGGACTCTGATTGCGTCTGAAGTAAGTTCTTTCGAATCCAAAGATTTGCATCACCGGAAGAAGCCACTGTGAAATGAAACCGACGATCTCAACTATGTTACCTGCACCCATCCGAAACTGCTCTTCGGATATACAAGAGTATGGACAGTAACCTGAACTCTGACCTTCATCGCTCTAGAGAAGCCTATGAACAGTGCACAATCATTGGCGGACTCTAAACTATTCAAGTGACTCAGGACTCGATTAATATATTATTAGTGTCAGTGTTTTATATATATTTAAGTGCATCATCAACTTCCTTTGAAAACCCCGGGGGTAATGTATATATCCATGTATTCATGATGTATCTTCTTTTATAATCATTCTCCTTATGCTAATCAATCTATTAATACATAGTTTTTCATTAAATCTGTTATATCGTTTTCCAAACTAGTTATCCTGGTTTCCTATTTTATATTTACTCATTCCCCGACGCTGATTCTTAATAGCTCTAAACTTAAAGAGCGTTGAAGGAGAGAGCTTCGTACCAGGTTGTGGGTGCCTAAGGGCCGATCTAGTCTCCCACCCGCCAAGGTCACTCCCCGATCAAACCAGACTGCGGGCCGCCATAGACCTTATGGTTGTTTACAAACAAGTAAGGCCCTGCTTAGTTGCTTCAAAGAGAAGCCTCGACTCCCCTTCTAGAATCCTTCACCGATTTCTAAAGTTAATTGTCTAGGTTTCGGGTCCAGCACTAGATCTTTGACTAATTAGATTAAAGGATTCCACTGCGCATTCTCCTCTTAACCCTTCCCTGACATATGCGCTAAAGAAACCCCGGAAAAGCGCTAAAAGGTTAATAGAAACAAACGTGGGAATCAATATGGCATCTCCAACAATTAAAAAAGTGTGAAAACAGCTATTCTAGTATGTTATTTATCCACTGATATTTATTAATAATTTTATTTATGCTATCTTTTGAATGCACTGAAAATTCAGTTTTGAGGACAGCATATGAATTTTTGAAATTCATTTATTTCATTTATCTTTTATCAACCCTCGAAAATTTGTGCCTAAACCAAATTGCCGAACTAAAAATAGAACTGGGGTTGTGATTGGCGGTTGCCGATTGACGAATGGGGATTGGTGAAGGGTAAAGAAAACTTCCATCATGAAATACCCCTCGCAGGAGTTCACATCCCGGTGAATTTGAATCGACGGTAGCCGGTAAATTTAAATTGGAAAAGCAGCCAAGGTTTTGAATTTAGGAAAAAACCAATTTGCGAAGTAATTTTTTCCACTCGCAAGCACCTAATTTCTACTTGCAAATTGCGAGTTTGCGAGTGGGATTTTCGAGGGTTGCTTTTATTATGAATTACTGCTTTTTTAGTTGAAGATAGAATATTCATTTCTACGATTATTTATTCCTAAACTTTTAGACTTAAGTCATGTTTGTTCATCTATAAGGTTCCACTGTGATAGAAGTGTATCTGTTACATATCCATAAAGGCTTTGCTAAAACCTACTTAATATACCAGAATAAAGCATGACATATCAAGAGTCTTCATAACAGTGCAAACTTCCTACAAAATGGGACTGGAGAGCAGTTCCTATCACAAATCATATCGATTCTTAACTCCATCCTTAATATGTTAATAGCATCATCCAAGAGCCTCTTCATTCGTTATCTAAAAATACTATTAAAATTTAGAAATAATTTTACATCTTGGATCAGAAAGGTTTAATTTGCTACCTTATCCATTTTGTAATTTCTCTTAAGACTGATTCAAAATGAATATAACAATTAGAAGCATCATGTTATAAATGTGTTATACTTTTATGATTTAATACCTCAGTGTTTGGATCGCCTTATATAAAGTTCATTTTTAAATGCAACAAGATTGATACTTTATAATATTTTAAAGCATGGGAAATTACAATACCAATCAAAATATAGTTTATATTATACTCTATTTTTCTAAATTCAAATTAATTTACTGCTTCACCACAATTCTGTGTCGGCACAAAGACCCTGAAATATTCTTCAACATTCTCAATTTTCAATTTATGTATGCCTGAAATAGTTGGTCAAATTTGAAGACCTGACGCAACCTAGCAAAACAACGGGAAAAAGTCCATATTAACATGGGAGCAGAAATGATTAATCAAGATGTTACAGAATGATTAACACATACACAGGCTATGGTGTAGTCACTGTTAGATGAGATGTTCGAAAAAGAATCCAACAACATGCCTCACACCCTCGCTGTGAGAATTGCCAGACACTCAAACATGCCAGAAGTGTTCTGAATCGTTGCACACCCATCCACAATGCGGTCATGCAATGTCTATACATTAAGTACCAGTGTAGCACATGCTAGCATTTTTAGATGCCAGACAATGGTGTGAGGCATGTGTTGCTGCTGCTGGAGACCCCTAAACCATAGCCTGTGTACATGTTGATCATTCTGTAACTTCTGAATAAAGCATTTCCGGACCAAAATTCATCTGGACTGTTTTCATTATTTTGATAGCTGCATCGGGCCATCAAGTATCGCCAACCATATCAGGACTCCCCTATATAATGTACATTTTCTGTAAGGCAGAAAAATGTATTAATAGTAGTTAGGCTGCAAAAGCCTTACAAATGTTCTCAGAAAAAGGACTCCAACTTCCTGAAACCATTCATTCCTCAACTGAATTTTCAGCAAAAGTGAAAAAAAAGCCTTGACAATATTCCATCCAAAGTCCTCAAACAAAGTTCATTTTATTAGTTACCATCTACTGATAAGACATACAATTACTGCTGGGATATTTATTACCATCACATAGATTGAAATTATAATGTAAACATCACAATCTTCCTGTTGCTGCTATGAACTGTTAATTGTTTATAATCACTACAGAGCTAATATCTAAGAACTTGTTCATAACATCTTATGCGAGTCTTTGTCTAAAAATTCTTCAAAGCAAAGTACACAAAACTTACTAATATTCTCAAGGAAAATTCTTTGCTCATAATCATTTCTTGATCTTTAATGGACTTTCCTCTGATACAATATAGAATCATATCTATTTTCTTCATTATTTAAAGTTAAAATGAGGTGTAGTTTCAGACAGTTAATGATCAAATTCTTCTTGCTATAGTTTCAAAAATGTTCAACTAGCCTACTCTTGTTTAAAAACAGAAAACTTCATTGCTCTTTCCATCTCCAAGATACAAAAAATTATCAAATGACAATGAAAACTGTCTTTATTAAAAGGCTTTTTTTTATTACAAACTTTGCATATAAATTTCAATGAATATACTTCTAACCTAGGTAATTGCAAGAGCCTTTAGATACTGATACTTATTCTTTAATTAGAAGGAATTAATTTTGAAATGCTACAATAAAGATATTCAATTAAAAAAAATTAAAACTTAAATTTGAGCTTTTGACTGATAATTCTTATGTTGTCTAACAAAGAAAAACATCTTCAAGGCTTTCTCCCTTCCAGAGAAAAAGACAAGAATAAAGAGTTCAGTTAAACAACCTAATCTCGATATTTCTTATTTTCAAAAGACAACAGAAATTGTGTGTAGATTTTAAAAGAAAAAAATAATAATGCATTTTAGTATTCTCTTAATTCTTTCTTTTCTTCATTACATATTTCATTTAAACATGAAATAAATCTTGAAATCCTGTGTATATTATTTGCGAAACACTTGCAAAATAAATGCTTTTTACTCATTGACGCAACAGTGATTATGCAAAATACAACAAATGTATCTATATTGCTTCTATAAAGCTAAGCATTATCCATAAATCTAAAAAGTAAAAATTGTATGTTATAAACATTTCTAAAACATTTATATTTATATTATATTTATTTGTTATATATTAATATATAAATGCCTTTTACAAATTAAGACATATCTAAACTCAAAAACAAAGCTATTAAGTAAAAGTCTTATCAATGAAAAAGAAAAAAATTCTAATTAAAAAAAAAAAAAGTAATCCTGTAACTATTAAATTTATATTAATAGAAAAAATTCAGTAACTTTACACTTTTACTTTTAGCAACATTGTTAGGCTTGTACAAGTTTTCAATAAACTTTGTTTATGAAGCAATAGATCAATAGTATTATGAAGTTTTAAGTAATTGTTATTAATATTGTTTTTAAAAGTTCGTTAGAACGAAATGTTTCTATAAAGTTTGATTAAATTTTTAAATCTATTTTGAAAATGTCAAAATCGGAATTATAAAAAGAAAAACCCTTTCGAAAATGGTAAGCTCGAATTTTAACTATTTTCATGCTGATAATCCAAAATAAAAAGTATGGGGAGAACCACCCCTGAAAAGATTAACAATTTTTACCAGTTCCAAACAGAACTAGAAACTATCAAGAGTTCCATTCTCGGTAACTCCATAAAATTTTAGTTATTTATTATTTTAATTTTTAAAAATACTTCTGAAAATGCTAAATCATAATTTTAATACTACTTTTCAAATCATTTCAATGCTTAAAATGAACAGAATGTTATATTAAATTTAATTTCGATAACGAGAATAACTAAGTTTCGATAAATTTTAAAACTGCTATTTATAAATACAGATTAGCAATTCCTATTTTTATTATAATTATTAATAACAATGAAGAACAGATAAGTACTTAAGAAAACCTTATAGTATAAAATTTTAAAGAAAAAAAATATACATTTTAAAGAAAAAACATATACATTTTCAAAAAAAGAATTCCCTTTACTCTTTTTATTTATTTTTTTTAATTTTAATAATAATCTATAAATAAAATTAAAATTTTAAAATGTTCTTATATAACAAGTTCATGAAAACGCAATTTTTAGGCTTAAAAAGAATAAAAAACCCTTTGTCCTTCGTGGAATATCGTTCTTAAGAGAATTATGCAATAAACTACAGCAAATAAGATATTTTATTTAAGTATTTCTTTTTAATATAAAAGTATTACCTTTTTTATCACACCGTATTTTAAGCCTAAAGTGTTCTCTCCGTTTAAGCCTACCATGGGGATTCCAGTGCATTAAAACATTTTTGTATATTTTTTTCTTTCTTTTACTCACCCATTTTGACCATCGTGTCGCTTATACACCGGTCCCATTTTGCACCTATTTCGTCCTCTGATTTCAGCCGCTCACATCTTTCTGATTTTGGATGGCGGTCAGCCATGTTCGGAATCCAAGAGGAGTGTTCTGTGTTGTAGAGTATTTACTGTGTCATTGCGGTACGGTTCCAGAGTAACAAATGACGTCACGCGCCTAGTCTCTAATAAAAGACCGAAGCGTGCAAAAGCGCATTGGATGAGGACTTTTGTTGAAGTATCACCAGCATGCGTAAACCCCTTGTAATTGATAAATAAATAAATATTTTTTTTACTTTTTTCAACTTCTTAAATAAAGACAGCTGTTGATCATTTTAAAGTGACTATAAAAGGAAATAAATGATTAGGAAAATTCATTTTTTTCTTTTCTCTAAGAAAATAATTAACATTCCAGAATTGTGTCCCCGAACTAGAATAGCATCTTAACTCGCATATTTCCCATCCCGTATTTTGTCTTCACCATTTTCGTTATTAAACTTAGAGAAAAGGGTTGAATATTAAAAATGAATAGATTCTGGTAATTGCGCCATATCAACAAAGGGTAAGTGGGAAACGGTCTTCCATCCATATCGGGAATCGTCATCAGGTAAGTCAATTCCTGATGTGGGATACTAAAGGTCCGGTATGTCTTATCTCCTTGATGCGAATAATTCCCAGAAAGCATTCATTTTTAGTAACTATACCCACAGTATCCTCAATAGAACGTGTACTTTAGTTTTATTCTTTTTATAAAAATAATATTTCTGCGCTTCTCATAGAAAAATATACTGTATTTTATTGCTAAAATTATTATATTAATTTTTATTATATTAAAATATAATAAAAATACTCAATTTTTATTATACCTACGTAAGTGTAGGCATTTCCCCATCGCTGTTGGCTCTTGGGTGCGTTGAAGAACACTTTACATTTCTATAACCAATCAGGACCATTTGAGAATATCTGATAAATCCAAACTAGCTCACCTTTAGCTCCCGGAAAATAATCTCCTCCCATTTTACAGAGGTCTGGGTGGAACCAAATACCATATACGACCTAGGGCTTGTCTGGAGAAGAAATTACCTTAGGGACAAAATCACCGACTCCTACAGTCCCCAGTCGATTATCTATACCCCTGATCAGACTCACTTATTTTTATCATGACAAAAGAAATTTAAATAGCATGTACGGCTTTCGTCAAGAATCATCAAAGTAGCAAATACAAATACCTGGAAGAACAGCAGCTATGGTTGTGTGGAACTGAGACTAACACCAGAAAAAGCGTAAATTTTTAATCCTCTCTCTCTCTCTTTGTATAAAATTATATATATATATATATTATATAGTATATATTGTACTAACAAGTGTGACAATACTGATGTTTCAATCAATAACGCGTTGCAATACAATCTAGTTAATTTTTTCATCAAATTGTTGCTGTCAATTCAATTCTCGTACACTTGATATCTGTTCATTGTATATTGTTATTTTAATTCATGATTATTATACTTGTATATTCGTAATATGCCTATGTTTTTCCTTTCTTATTATTTTCTTATTACCTTGTATCATCTGAAGAGGAGGTTGTTATAACCTCGTAACATGTAATGAAGTTTTCATATTATTTTCTATATTTTATATTTGTGTGTCTGGTCCTTTATTTTCATTATTTCAATCCGTACAACCAGCAAGAATGAAGTTAGATGCCTTTTATTTGCCTACTACCAGCCAGCACATACAGTGGTAGTCAAAATTATAAGGACAAGGGAAAAATCGCCAAACTTGGCTACAGTTGGCCGGAAAATTATGCAAATTTTATGACTGGAAACCAAATTATAAATGCAGCATTTTTTTATTAGTTTTTATGGAAATATATGGGAAATTCATATTCATAAAATGTATTTTGGATTTAAACAGCAATATGGTATGGATATATGCGTTCTATAAACCAAAATTTGCATGGTTTTTGTTCTGCACGCAGTACTCCCAGACGATATAAATGCGTAGTAAGCGTTTGCGAACGTCGTATTTTATTTTTTCAGTCATGCCGCCAGGTACGAAACTTCCGGAGTTTGAAAAAGGGAAAGTGGTTGCTTTTAAAAGTTCAAGACTTACTGTATGTCAAATTTCAACAAAGCTGAATAGATCGAGAACGGTCATTTATAATTTTCTTAAAAATCCCGGAAAATATGGACGGCAAAGACATACAGGTAGACCATCTTCTGTTTCTGTGCATATGAAAAGAATGATAATAGGGCGAGCTTGTTCCAAAAAACAAACATCAACGGAAATTAAACGGGAATTAAACTTACGATGCAGTGCTTGAACTGTTCGACGTGTTTTACAAAAAGAAAAAAACGGTTCATTATGGAAAACTAATGTCACGACCGCCTCTTACAAAAGTTCATAAAAGACTGAGAATGGAGTTTGCCAAAAAATGCATTACTATGGGGAAAATGTGGGATGATGTTATCTTTTCCGATGAGAAAAAGTTTAATTTGGATGGACCAGATGATTTTTGCTACTTCTGGTATGTTCTCCGTAAAGAAAAAGAAATTTTCGCAAAGCGTAGATTTCGAGGTGGCTCGGTAATGGTGTGGGAAGGTTTCGCAACTGGCGGAACTACTCCAATAGTTTTTGTGCAGGGCAGAATGAATTCTGAGAGTTATGTTGATTTATTGAGCAATAATCTTTTACCAGAAGCACCGTTAATTACGAGTGGAAACTATTTGTTTCAGCAGATGCCTCAGTACATGTTTCTCAAACTTCGAAAGCATGGTCTGATGCTAATTTCGTGAAACTATTTGACTGGCCGGCCAGAAGCCCTGATCTAAATCCAATGGAAAATCTGAGAGGTATTCTGGCACACGAAGTATTCAAAAATGGTATTCAATATCAAACAAGCAAGAACTCGATGTCCTCCATCGAAAGAGTCTGGAAAAAAAATTATAAGAACGTTCTGAAGGAATTGTCAAACTATGACGCCAAGACTGATAAAAGTGATTGAGAAGAAGGGGGAGAATATTAATTATTAGTGTGTTTCAGGCCAAAAACATTCACTGTCCTTATAATTTTGTCCAGTTTTTACAGTGACATTTTTTGTTAAATACGGCAAATCATTCATATTTTGCATTTTCCAATGTTTTGCATTCTATAATGATTTATAGCATAAAAAAGCATTTTATGTATACATTTCACTTTATTTACTTTAGAAATAAATTTTTTCTGTGAAATTTTCATTTGATCATTATAATTCTGACCACCACTGTATCTTTCAAAATCCAGTGGTTCAGTCATTTTTCTCGATTTATTTTCTTTATTTTTCCAAGAAAAAGAATACATCTTTATAGCTTTGATAGATGAAACTGGCGAAGCATTTCCACTGTCAATTATCTTCCACTTCATTTGTTTCTGGAAATAT
>JAFIDM010000004.1:22488982-22501960 GCA_023159025.1 Thereuonema tuberculata | reverse complement strand
AATGTACCTGTGTAATGATGATGTACTGTAACGTGGTAAGTTATCAGGGTTGAAAAGTACAGTTCTTTCAACTATAACCCATATTCAGAAATTTGATGTCATCCAGATGATCAACTTAAGAAATTCTACCAAGAATTCTCAGCTAAGTTAATAAACATATTCAAACCTCAACTTTATAGTTAAAAGATTTTTTTATAATTAAGGCTGTTACAAATAACAAACACACATTTTCACAAAAAAATATCTCAAGTTTATTTACAAGTATTTTTTTTTTATATATATATAGCAAATAATTACACACTTTAGATTAGCACTCTGGAAAAACAAAAATCCAATGCAGATGAAGGAATTTTCATGATTGTCTCATATCTCAAAATAAAAAAACAAAACAAAAATATCAAACTAAAACTTGTAACAAAATCTAACCAAATCTGTTGTATTTTTGGACTGGAAAACTTGGCTGATCGTTTAAGTACAATAATGCATTCAGAAATTACATCTGTTTTCTGGACTGATACAGTCATCACAATTTCATCATTAACATAATATGCAAAAAACTTAATTTTCACATTAGATACATTAAATATTTCATACACTTAATCTGTAATAAATAGATAGATTATACAAACATAAAGTGGATTATACAATAGATGATTTCTCGGGATCTAACAGTTTAAAAAGGTGATATGCAAAACTTCTACAGAACATGAATCAGTTAAAAAAAAACTTCAGAAGGCAAAGGCAACACGAAGAAATCTGTAATTTTGCCTTTTATAGAAACTATTAAAATTTCCAAAACAGAAAATATTCTTTTATAAACTTACATTGGGGAAAAAAAATAATCAACAGTTAATTTGCGAATATATATTGAGCAATCGAACTAAAATTAAAAATACATTTTTTCAAAGCTTAAAACAAATAGAAATAGTATTCATAAACTGGTTTCCTTATTGGTCAGGATGGAATCAGCACTAAGGATGCCTTACTAAATTTAGCTGCTATTTTGAAAATGCTGAAGCCACAGCAGTAAGCTGAAAATTTACCTCCAGTACGGAGAAACCATATAAACATAATATGCATTTGCTGGATTTACCTGATAAATGTTTTCGTTCCCGTAATAGAGGATTTGCACCGGAATCAAATATTTCTGTTTAAATACAACGGACATTTCAAATATAAAGATATATTTTCAAAATATCTTACTTAGCTGTTACTTTATAACGTAACAAAGTTGTGAACTATTAATAACAATAAAATGCCATTTTTATTGGAATATTATTAACTTACAGATAGTGTATTACTATAAAGTTTATTGAAAATAAATAAGATAATAATACTGTAAAGGTCTAGTTTAGTTTGCAATTAATACTTCCCATAGTAAGAATTCTCTTCTAACAGCTTTCCCAATGATGTTTCCATAGGTGCTTATGAAATTTCTCCCTAAAAATATCCAGGGAAAGTAGACAGAATCAGAGACAATTATCTGATTGCAATTTGTATTTTCAAAAAGCCACTGTTTTGATATCCAGTTCCTAACAATTACTATTACAAAAAAACAGAAAAAAAAATTTAAAAAAATCAACCATCGATATGATTGGTTGCGTTTTTCGTTGTACTAAAGTTTACAATTATTCATGATTTCAAACCAATGTCTAAAAGAAAAAAAAGGAAAGAAAATAAAAATATCAAGACTTCTTCCATAACTAAAAGGTTATCGGTTACTAACGAATTATACTCTGTTTTAAATAAAATTCATAATCTGAAAAGTTTCACACAAATGTAAGATATGGCATACAGTTATTTAAAAACCATTCACAAGCAGAAATCAAAAACTGAAATTTTAAATGACAGGAAATTTGGATAAAAATTTATCAACACAAACTGTGTTCACAGTTTCTTCCCTGTGAATTTTTTTTTATTTTGCCAACAGATATTTAACAGAATCTTAAATTTAAATTTTCTGGATCATGTAACACAATTAGATCCCTTCTATTACACTTTTCAGCTCTACGAAATGCAAGGCTGTTTTAGTAGTTGCTTTCTGTAAATACCCACCCCACCCGCTTATGGGGAATAATACGAAATAAATATTACACCAAGATTTGTGAATAATTTTTATACAAAATGGGCCCTTTTCTGATCCCTCAAATTATACTACCAGAAAGAAATATTCTTTTATGCATATAACAGGAAATTCAGATATAATCATTCTGAAATCAAAAATAAGGAGTAAAAGAAATAAAATACTAATAACTTTTTTTTTTAAATTTCATTCAGAGAAAATTCCTTTGTTAAAGTGTGATACCTTCATTAAGAAAAATTATGTATATATAAGATTTTTTTTTCCATTATTATTATTATATTCTACACAACAGTTTTACTAATTTTTTTTTCTTTTTCTTCCTCAAGTATAACTACACACATGTACATTATATATAAATATATATATGGATGGATGGACTTAAAAGTTAAAATTACTTCCCATTATATAATGCAGTCTTATGATTTTTTTTTTTCTGGTCAAAGATGATCTAGTGTCCATTCTCTGTAGGTAAAAAATATGAAAAGGGAAGTAACTGGAAAACTGCAATTTACAATAAGTTGCATTTTCCACAACAAAAACAAAAAGATATATACACAATTTGATGGCCAACTAATGAATTACTGTCACCTTCTGCTTCTCTCCCTGGATCTGCTACGATGATGCCCGTTATCTCTAGCACTCTGGCGTTCTTTGCGAGACTTGTACTTTTCATAAGATCTGGATCGAGAGCGCGAGCGATGATTGCGCTCGCGTTCTCTTTCACGCTCCCTATCACGAGAACGGGACCTCGACTTATAGCGAGACCTGTGATCTTTGTGGTGGCTGCTAGACTTCTTGGAGGATATAGTTCTGTGGGGTGAACGGCTAAATGAACGACTAATGGACCTCGATCGCCTTCTCTTGTGAGATCGATGCTTGTGATCCTTGATCCGCTCATGGGAGTGTGATCGAGACCTCGAACGAGATCTTCTAACCTCCTTATATCCTCTAGGAGGTGTACGGGTTTTTCTCTTTGGTGATAGGCTATGACTGTTGCTGCGACTAGATCTTGAATCCAAACCGCTTTTGTTAGAATCAGGAGAATGGCTACGCTTCTTCACGTGATTCGTATCATTTGCCCTAAGGAAAAATTCAGAAATCAATTAAAAATGGTTGACACTTTCATCAGTTTACATATAAAAAATAAATTTCTGAAATACCCAAAAAATAAATTTTACAAATTAGATAATATGAGGAATTATAATTAAGTAATTATATTGCAAGATTAGAGTCATATGTTGTTTGCTCTTCTCTTAAGACATTTTTAGTGGAATTACCAATCAAAGTTTAAAAAAGGCAATAAGCATTTAATATTACCAATTGCGATCTATTTAGACATACGTTTAGTGCCTAATAGGGAATAATACAAATGTGTAAATCCACTATCTTACTGTACTATAATAATAAATAACAATGAAATTATTACTTTGTTTATGTACCGTTTCCAAAAAAAATTGTGGAAAAAATTTGTGCAAAAACAAAAACAAAAAATTAACTTTCTGCTATACCAAAGAGTTTTCTCTCTAATTTTCCCCACTCTCTTCTCAGGCTGATTAAACTAAAAACGGTAAGAGCTTATAGAAAAACAACTAAAATAACATTTTTTCACTATTTTGCTCTACAGGAAGCAAATGACAAAGATTGATATTAATCATAAACATTGAAACTTTTGTTTCAACATACAAAGTTTTACCAAAATCAAATGTGATGAAGCAAAATGCTTAGGATTTTGAAGTTGAATTTAATATATAATGATTCAGTGGTTATTAATAGGCAACTCCAATTTGCCCATCAAGATTGAATTTATTAGCAGCACAATACAGTTTGTCATATTATTTATCTAAAGCTCAAAATGAAATATGAAAATGTTGACTAATATTATATTCGAATGGGATTCTGTTACAGGTGCTGTATTGAGAAAGGACTGTATTACAGGATCCTTGTTTATTAAGAACGTTTTAACATCACAACTTTCAAATATTTTTGGAACAAAAGTAATTAAGTACAAAATAAAGATTTTTTTTCTCTTTTACATGAAAAATGCAAATAATGCATATTACTCAAGCTAATAATTTCCCAAATAAAGGATATTTTTTTTTTTTTCCAATCAGAATCTTCTCTTTTGATTAACAGTTTATTCAGCACGACATCCTTTCTGGACTTTCAGCTTATTTATGATTATCAAATTTTACGACATATGAAATGATTAAATATCTTTAATGCTTCATACCAAAAGACTAAATATTTGATTTTGTTTAATCAAGTCTACATAGCAATACAAATAAATAAAAATTAAGGACAAACATCGGTAGGAATGACAAAAATCAGAACTACTCATTTATAACTTCACGTGGAGTAAGAGTTAATTGAAGAATGTTTCCAAAATTATACTATGCTGGGTTAGTTGGGTTTCTTACTAAACAGCATATATTCCATTACCAGCAATCATTGAATTTTTAAGAGGAAAAAAAAAAATGATATCAGATTGAAAAAGTCATTAAATGGTCAATTTCATATTAACAAGTAACTGAGGAAGCTTAACTTAGTTGAAAAGTTTGGTTAAAAAAAAAAAGGTTGAACAAATAAAATATTCAGTGCATCTTTTAGTCATCTCTAACAAAGAAACTTTGATGAAAGTCAAACTGCTTTCTATTAAACAAACCATTAAGGTTATGGTAAACTATTCTGTTCAATAATTGACAACTCATTATAAGTGACACAATGAGGGTCTTCAGTATTTGAGAATGCTAATTTAAATCTTACTGACTCTAGGAGTCAAGATATTTGATAACACAGGTCTGCAAAAAAAAAAAAAAAAAAAAAATTTCCAGCTGCATGAGATATTTTTGCTGAATTGTATGTTTTAAAGGTCGCAGATTCTAAAAATGATTCCATAACATCCCATGACGTACAGATTTTTTGCAAAATTAAAATACATTTTTGATAAAAACACTTATTTATTACAATGAACTAAATATATAATGTTTTCTTACAACTAATCAAAAAATTGTTTCTGATATTTATACATAATTTTAGGTCTACTCTTTTTTCTTATGAAACCTTTTCTTCTCTTTGATGCTTCTCCGAACTCGTTTCCAATTTCCTTCTCTGGTTTCTCGATTGAGCATCTAACAGTAGTCAGCTAACATATTGACATCCCATTTTCCTTGGTAACGTCTCTCGATATCACGGATATCCTGGTGAAATCTTTCACCCTGTTCTTCACTGTAGGCTCCCAAGTTTTCGGGAAAATAGTCAATATGGGTGTGTAAGAAATGCTCATTTTGCATCCTTGAGCTTCTTATGCTGCCAGCATGCGTTGTACAATGATTTTGTAGTCAGGGTCCTTAGTATTCCCCAAAAACTTGTGCACTACATTCTTAAAACAGTCCCACCCTTCTTTTTCCTTTTCTCCCATTGTTTCCAAAAAGAGGGGATCAGATAAAAGCTTTCTTAGGTCGCGGCCAGTGAAAACTCCCTCTTTTTAACTTGGCTTCAGACAGTTTCGGGAAAACAGATATCTGAAACAATCCCATCTCTTGGCATTGATTTGACAAACTGCTTTTTGAGCCCAAATTTAATATGAAGAGGTGGTAATAACACTTTTTCTGGTGGAACCAAGGTCGTATTGATGATGTTTTTCTTGCCGGGGGTTAAACTGTCTCTGTGGATCTGGTATTTCAGAGCCATGGGACATTGAACGAATAGCTGAGTCAAGGTTAGGTAAGATATTTTCTTTTTATTTTTTGTATTAAGTCCTTTCACATCTACCGAACAAAAGTTGCAGTCGGTTGTGTGATTTTTCTGTACATGCCATATCATAGGCACTGTGTATTCACCACAAACATAACAGAAGCTGTAGGGAGAAATTACACAATCTCTGCGAGCCATATTCCAGAAATAAAAGCACAAGCAAGTAACGTTCGAATGTTGGATATAAACTGAATGTGGCATTAGATGGCCAGCGAGATACTGAACTTATTTAGTTTGTTAAAACATGATCTAATGCAACAGCAGGTTTGCAACCTTCCTCCTAACGCTAAAACTACTTTACCCACCTCCCCCTACTCTCTTCAACTTTTAACAAACCATTAACATTTTTTATTTATTTATTGCCAAGTCCAGCTATAATTGATAGAATTAATGTGAGAAGTCTTAGTTTCAAGGCCATTTTTTAAATAAAAAGCAGAATACTAAATTTTAAGTTAGCTAGGAATTTTATGCTAAATACAAACAAAAACGTGAGTATAACAAAAAAAATTGACGTGATGGAAGTTTTCTGGTATTTTTTTCGTTTTTACCAAGTTGAAATCTATAAGAAAATGTATAAAAATCCTATGCAGTTTTTTTACTTGCAGACCTGTGTAATTACACAAAGAAAGAAAATAAAATGAAGAAGTGAAATAGAATTTGTACCTTGGGCTATGATCTGAATTATTCCTAAAATCTTCTTTGATCTTCTCCTTCTTAATTTCCAGAGGTGACTTCTCTGGCTTTGGTGTACCTATAAAATTGAAGTTATGCATAAGATTGGGAATCGGTAAATGTTAATTTAATTCTCAAAGATTTTAGTTAAAAAAAGAGAAAAGGAAAAGTACTATAGACTATTTAAATGAATAACTTACTTGGTCTAGAATTTGGAGAAAAGCCACCACCAGGCTGAGGAGTATTGTTCCCTGACAAACTCTTTGCTTTCATTTTGGCTTCTAACTGCAATTTTCGTAGATCTTCCACAATCTTTTCTAGTTTTTCTCCATCAGGCTATTAATAAATAAAGTACCACAATTATAAAATTTGAATTATAATACAGAATTAAAAAAAAAAAAAAATTAAGAGTGAATTATGTACTAAAATGTCAATTTTTCTATGAATAATTGTCAATAAAATACTTTTTTTGTTGTTAATTTTGAATAATTGTCACAAATCAACTAAGAATTGGAAAATTAAAAGAAAAGTAGCACCCAATGTTAGTATAGACAAATACTAGACACTTTGTTATGAATAAACACACTATTCAGGGATTTCTTCTATAGATAGGTGAGAGTTATGGTTCCTTTTTGATAAAAAATTTAAAATAGGTAGGTACCCTGCTGGTTGATAAGCCAATGCCGAAAACAGTGTTTCTCGATATCAGAATGGCTTTCCCATTAAATTTTCCATTCTGAACCCAAGATGCAAAAAACCATTATGGCAGAATAAACTATGTTCAAAAATAGCTCGGCGTCTAGCAAGAATAATGCAATATATAAGGTGGATCACAAACAACAGAAACAGAACTGTGTGATGCAACACAAAATAACAGAAAACCATCCGACATTAAACTGATGGATCTAACAGTGACAATCAGTGTAACAGTTAACGATGTTTTCACCAAAATTAGATTTTAGATCATTAAGGTCATTAGATCAACTACAAAGATATTTTAAGGAATTTTCAGTAATTATTCTCAACACCTACCTTTTTTCTTGTATAAAGCCTTAAAATTGTATAACATATATCGTGGATATCATCTTCTGGAACACCAAATATCAGGTACCATGCAGGCTTATTAGGAAGTGGTATCTGCAACAAAAGAAAAAAAAAAGTTAGCTTAGAAAGTATTATAATTTCAAGGATAATGAAGGAAACATTAAAACAAAATCAATGAGTAGTGAAATACATAAAAAATGCTTACCTTCAGCTGACGAGCACTTAAAAAAATACAGGCACAGGCTACAGTTTCTGGTTGATACTGCAAAAATACATCTGTACGAAGACTATCATTCATGTAATTCCTATAAAATAAAATTTGTTTTTTAGTTAAATAAAAAGATAAAAGAAACAAATCTTTCCAATTTACGAAAGGGATCCTGCCTCCATACAGTAAATTCTAATATTCTCTTTCATCCTCCATCTCAATACGATAAAACAATTAATTATTCAGTTGTAACTCATTGTAATTGCTGATCTTGAGAGGTTGGAGGCCAAGGTGAAACAGTCAACCCTCAATGAAATATATACAGAAAACTTTTATACTTAAAGCAGTTTTCCACATCTGTAATTTTTACAATATATTTTACGTTTCCTGAAGAAAGATATAACTATATCTATAATATAACTATATTATATCCAGTTTAATATAACTGGATATAATAAAAATATCATAATTTTCAAAGAGAAAAGGGGAAATATTTTTATTCATTAACTTTTGAATTTAAAGATATTGAATATAGTTATCAAGATGGCAGAGGATTGATATACTTTTCAAAAATTAAATACACATTGTTTTTAAGAGCTATGGGAGGAAATAGTGGAATCAGTAATTTGTAAAAATAAGAAGGCATAAAAAAAAGAGAAGACATTTCTTAATTTGAATGTGAATGAATTAGGGAAGCATAAGAAATGACAAGAATGGTATTGTCACTTTTTTTTTTAAAAAAAATGTTGTTGGATAGCAAGGAGAAAGGGAATTAAAATTGGAATACCTTATAAGTTATGTTATAAATTTAAAAATGATACTTTCCTGCAGTCTTGCAGGATTATAATTATAAACCAGTTCGTGTTGATGCAAAAACAAATACAAAACAAATAAAATAAAATTCAAGGATGTATTGAGGCAGAATCCCTTAAAAACAATTAATTTTTTGTTAAAAATCTAAAGTTATGCTTTTAAAGATGAAAAATGATTCTTGTTTTTTTAGAAAAAAAGAAATAAAGGACAAACCTTCTCGTTTGGTTAGCAAGTATAAATAACATCCAAGACTTTACAACCGTGACTTATTTCCCTTCTAACAAATGCAAGCAACCTACATTTCTATAGAGAGTGCAACCATGTGAGATTTTTCACCAAACAGTCCTTTCATCATCACCTGCTCAAACAGTTACCTGCACATTTTGTAAAACACCGCTCTGCTAATTGTGCCATTTTGTTTGCCTGTAACAACCAAGTAGGAAAATACTAGAGAGGGGTTGCAGATCCTGTAATATTAACGTTTAAAGTTTGCGTTAATGATTCCTTAAATGGTCCTGAAGTCACTTTTATCTTTTTAAAAAAAATAAAATATAGATATATATAGACAATGATTAAGGAATTACAAAGAATGTAATTATCATCATCACGAAAAAAAAAACAAAAAAAAACTTCCACCTGTATACACAAACCACCAAGTCCAGGTATATTACTTGGGTCTTCTTATCACTGGATAGTGCCAAACAACAGTGGCTACACCTGAGTGGATGCAATGATGACAGTCCCAATTTCTATCCACCAATCATCCTGAAAAATGTGAGGCTGGATAATGAAGACCAAGCTTAGGAATCTAAATTCTACTTATTTCTTTTTACCATGCATAGCTTATTAAACAATTATTATAGGATGATGCAAAATAATAGCCTTCAAAAGTAGATTACATACTAAAACTTCAAATAAATTTACCACAGATATTTTATGCTCTTTACAAGATTTTTATAGGAAATTTAAATATTCTGAGTTTACTCCTCTGCAGTTCTACCACAGATCACAGAAGAGTTGCAAACAAAGCATTTACAACAACTATTTTTGTTTTGTTTTTTTGTTTTTCTAGAAAAATTAAATTTTTTTTTTATATTTAAATACCCAAGGAAAACAAATTATTGATTATTTACTTTTATCAGCAAAAAGCTCTTCCATGCTAGAATCTAATAAACTCTTCTGAAATCCAAGGTTATCATTTCCAATAGTAGCAAGATACATAAAAGTAAATGATTGTTAATTTTAAAATAGTTTCATTTTAATGCTCCCATTTAATTTTCATCATTAAAATCAATGCCAATTTTATTAAGACTTTGAAAATTTACTTTTAATTTTTTTTTTAAATATATATTTAATATCATACTTAACATTTCACTTCCACTATTAATTACAAGAATAAAAAAAAAAGTGTCAACATTATTATGTAGAAACACGGAAATGTTTTGGACTCTCAATTTAAACTTCATAAATGTCAATCAGAGTCATTTATATTTGTTACAAAAAAAGGTGAATTTATAAACCTTTTCAAAACAAATGCCTTAGACCAGTGGTCGGCAACCTTTTGTTGTAAAAGGGCCAAATATGTTATGTGAGGATTACTGCGGGCCGCACTTGGGCCAAAAATTTTAACCAAAAAAAAAAAAAAATTCCAACACACCCCGCTGGTTGCCGACCGCTGCCTTAGACAATAAACCAGAAAATTAAACAGACTATACCCAAAACTGCCCAGTAGTAAGATGCTATGCATTTTCAGATTATAAAATTCATTAAATGATTTAATTATTTGTAGGATTTTGAATAAGTATATGTTTGCAAACACAGTCATAGTAGAAACCTTTTATCTAGAATGTCGGACTGGAACAGGGCTGATCCAAATTCACACTTTAACTTTATTAATTTCAACCAACAGCTTGAAATATTTCATTATTCTTTACTCTGTCGTTATTTTGAATTTTCTGTTACAATGAATGTAAATGTAAAAACAGTAAAGCCAGCTCAATCCTGCTGTGAAACTACAAGTATCATATAAACCTTTATTGCTTCACAGTGCAAATTGTGTATTTGATAAAATCCTTAGCATCAAATCTTAATATCCCGCAACTTTTTTGTTGCATTACTACATATAATAGAATCCTTTCAAACCTTAGCATAATTTGCACACGAATAACAAGCCTAATCTAAACATTTAAAAATATCATTGAAAATACCCTTCTTAAGCTATCTTAAAAGGGAATTTACTTCATTGATAGAACGGGGAAAAAACCCCCACAACAGTTTAAATTAATATTTGGACAAATTATTTAACATTAATTTTTTTAATCTACATTAGAGCATTTTTGTTTGAGGTTAAATGTTTATTACAGATGCATTCTCAGAAACTTCTTACATCACACGAGTTGAGAAACTGATAAAAAACGATAAAAATTATAATAGATAAATGTAGTGCTACTTTAACAAAATAATATATTTGATTAACTCTTACAAATATCAATTCGAATTTTATATACTTTTCTGGAGTTTTTTAAGATAAATTTTTAAATAAACATACTTTACCGAGGGCAAAACAAAACCTGCCGAAGGTGCTGCAATGGACAGCCCTGATCCAGATCGTCAAGATAAGGATGAACAGGTCTCTAATGTATGCTCAATTTCCTATAAAGTACTGTAACAATTACCAAATTCTTAAAACAGATAGTACAGCCTGTAACTGGAGTAAACAAAATAAATCAATAAAACTTCGGTGAATGGCTTCATCAATAGAATTCTGCAACTATTTTTAACAGTAAATTATAAAATATTTTGCACAAATACATCCTATTTTTTTAAGTTCTTTAATTTCCTGCTCCCTTATATATTTTCTATTTATATAACTGCCAAAGCTCAATTTAAATAACTAATAGAAGATTAAGATCTATGTCACAAACAGCACCACACACACCAAACAACAAACATTAATATAAACTGATTTTATAAAGTATTTCTTAGATTTAAGGGATTCAAATTTACTAGTTAAAAATGATGTGTTATTTTTGCTGCAGTTATGAAATATATTGGTTTAAACTCTGAAAATTATTTTTAATTTTTTTTTTTAAATATAAAAGATTAATAGAATTGTAATTAAAAACATGCAGTTTTATAGAACTGTACGTATTTATACTAGACATTATTTCATATAGCATAAATTTTGTTTAATAACTTTAATGATTTCATATACTTGCTGCACAAGAGAAAATATTTTTTATCATTAATATATTCTATGTACTTTATATTATATACTTTTTTTATTATATTACAAAACAAATCACAAAACCCATCTTAAACCCATCGTATAAGCAAAAATTACTGTTTTCAGAACTGCCTATCAGAATAAAAATACCTTCCATTTTCAATTATCTTGCAAAACTGAAATTGACGAATTACAAAGCAATACACACAAACACACTAATATTTTCAATTTGACTAGCAGCATGTACATAATGAATTATTAAATTAAATTTAATACAGTTAAATTATAATGTTACAAAACACTGTAATTAGAACAATGAAAAAAAAAAGAGAAGATAAACCCTCAAAATTAAAAGACCTAGATTCACTCCAAATGACTAACAAACTACTGAGAATTTACAAGACTATACATTTAAATTTAAAACTACAAACAGAAATACATGGGTATAGACTTCTTTTATTGAGAAGATAGGAAGCAATATCATGAATTAATATTATCAATTAAAAACAAAATTACAGGGTGTCTACAAAATCTGAATAAAAAAAATTCCCTGATTTTATAAACAATTTCTTTTAAAATTCCCTGATGATGAGAGGAAAAAAAAACCCTGCAAACCAATCTGTTAAACCAAAAAAAAAAACAACCTCCAAATTGATCTGTTCAACCAAAAAATTTCCCTGATTTTAAGTAATAATTGCAAAATTCCCTGATTTTTTTCCAGAATAACAATATTCCCTGACAATTCCAGGTTTTCCCGGTTCTGTAGACACTCTGAATTAATTTATTATTTTTAATTTTTTGTAATTATTTCAATTTGAAACAATAAATTTTTAACTGTAAGAACAAAACAACATCGTAGACAAAAGACTTTTACAATGACTATCTTGAGCAAAGCAGTTCTTAAAATAATTAAAAAGAACTAAAATTCTATTACTATTTAGTTTCTAATCTAAATTACTGATTGGGACATAAATTAAAAATTATTTCAGGGTGTCTACAAAATCTGAATAAAAAAATTCCCTGATTTCTTTTAAAATCCCCTAATCTGCAAAATCAAAAAACAATCTGTTCAACCAAAAAAACAACAACAACAACAAAAAAAAACGATCTGTTCAACCAAAAAATTTCCTGATTTTAAGTAATAATTGCAAAATTCCCTGATTTTTTCCAGAATAACAA
>JAFIDM010000004.1:22474973-22488972 GCA_023159025.1 Thereuonema tuberculata | reverse complement strand
TTTTAAGTAATAATTGCAAAATTCCCTGATTTTTTCCAGAATAACAAAATTCCCTGATAATTCCCGGTTTCCCTGATTCTGTAGACACCCTGTATTTTCAAGTCTAAATTTGGACAGGCTAGATATGTCCTATAGGCTACCAACTGAAAGGCTAGCCTTGTTTATTTTTTGTTTGATTATACACACAAGGGACTAGTCATTTATAAAAAAAATTTCAGTTTTGAAGTAAACATTATCCCAGTCAGACGAATATTAATTGGTTGAATGCAAAAAGTTGGGCGAGAACAACTGAAACCAGGAGTGTAATTAATTATAAAAATAGATGAAACGATAATGAGCTTTAAGTCTATGTATTTTTTGAAGCTTACTTGTTTCTTACGAGATACAAAACAACACATATACTAAATTAGTCTTTACACCATCTGAAGATAACAGCGATACAAAAGAATGGAATGAGAGGTCGTTTGGCTGACTGAAAATACCAAATTTATTGGGTTGGCCAAAAATTTTTTTCTAATTTTTTTTTTTATGTATCAGGCTCTAGTAGCGCTTAGGTGTCTTTAAACGTCATTCGACCGTATTTTGTTAGATTGTATGATGACAGCTGTCATATCAGCATGCATTTAAAACAAAAACTGATAATGTCCCCAGTTTAATATTGAAGATGGAAGACAAGCACCAAGACTGCATATTTCTTTGATGACCAGGCAAAAACTGTTAGGCTGGGCGCACACCAAACAAGCAAAAACGTTTTTGCTTTTTCGTTGAACAAAACATTCTGCTTTGTGATAACAGCAACGATAAATCGCCATTATGGAGTCCGACGATAATACAGTTATGTGGTACTGGCTACAGTGAACTTTAAATGAAGGAAAAACAGAACGCATCCAATAAATCAAAAAAAAGAACAGGTGAATGCATGTTGGATAAATTCATTGTGGATCTACAATCAGATGAACATAAGTTTAAAAACTTTCCGCGAATCACAATAAGCACATTTGATTTTATATTAAATGCTGTTTGTGAACGCTCCTTCAAAGTACAATTATAAATTGCGGGCCGGCTCTCTACTAACACATAAAACTGTTCTGCATCGATCTCCATTTTTGTTTACAGCGGAAACCAGATTATGACTATGCATTGTTGATATTGCTTGGTAACAAGTTTCGCATATGCATAAGTTAAAATGCTTGCTGGACGAACAATGGTCCATGCTTTTGCAACAAACATGATCAAACGTCCTTGTTCAAATAGCAATAATGCTTAAAACATGCTTTTTCACCAAACAAAATGTTTGCGAACATTTTGTTTGTTTGGTGTGCGTCGATTATATTTCAAAAGCATTGAAAGAGCATGCCACAGCAAAATGTTTTTGTTTGAAACAGTTTTGCTTGTTTAGTATGTGCCCAGCCTTACAGCTTATCTGGAAAGTTCTGATTCATCTGCCATATTCACCAGACATTGCACCTTCGAATTTCCATTTATTTCGGTCTTTACAAAATTCTCTTACTCGAAACAATTCAGTTCTTGGAAGACTCCAAAGGCACAAAGAACATTTTTTTGCTCAAAATGTTTTCGGAAGATGGAATTATGAAGTTGCTTGAAAGATGGCAGAAGATAGTGGAACAAACTATTGAAGACGTTCAATAAAATCATCGATGAAAATGAATAATGTGTCTTATTTTTACTTAAAACCGAACAAACTTTTTGGCCAACCCAATACACATGGCTAAGTCAACACTGCCCTCAGTTTTGAGGAAACAAGCCTATTTCATCCTCCCCACTACTAATAGGTATATTTGTCGAATCAAGTCACACAAACACAAAAGTTAAATAGATGGACCGACACCTAAGGTATCAGTGAAATGAAAATGTAACCAAAAAGTAGTTCTTGGCAAATCTTTGTTGATGCAGTGATAAGTTTAATCAACTGAAAATCTCAGGACAATTAAGAATCAGAGAAAGATCCTGTAATATATCAACCTTGCTTTCATTTGTGATTCTACAGTTACTCAATTTGAAATACTATTTTCATTAACACTGCAATTGAAAGCTTTAAATTCACTGCTAATACGGAGCTTATCTATCAAGAAAAGAATAATATTTTCACTGCAAGTCTAATAATTAAAGTGGAGTAAGTATTTCGCATTTGATTAAAAATTAAAAACTACATTACTAACAACACAACTTTACCTGACAAGAGCTCACGTAATTTTCATCCATGTGGGTTTGACAGTTATCTAACTGTTCCAAAAAATTGTAATTTGTGTAAATTATAAAATTCAAATTGATTATATTGAAATTCCATAATATCTGTTTAACAGATTCCTGGAGCAAACGTCGTCTCTCATTATAACTAGGTTTGGAATTAAAGATAAAAAAAAAAAAAAAAAAAGTTCTATTCCTATACATTTTAAAACTAAAATTTTAAATATGACAGAAAAATCCAACTTGTTAAAACCCAAGAATTTAACAATATAAAAGCAGCTTGTGGAATCTTGTCCATGACAAATGACAAAAAATGGGAGAATATTATCAAAGGATGCAGAAGAAAAAAAAAAAAAAAAAAAAAGATTAAATGACTATGGAAGAAATCAGGGAACATCGAAGTAAAGGAAGCAGAGTACAACTACATTTCAAATATTTCTAGTTTCTCATTAAGTGCACAAGCCTCTTTCTCGAATAGAAAAATAGTAAAATAAATAAAATAAATAAATAAATAAATAAAGCAGAGAAATGTTTTCAATCTAAATTAAAAACTTCAAGATTCAATTATAAATCCGTCGTCATTTATTAATAAAGCTAAATAAACATGAATTGATAATTGTCATATGATATTGTGTATCAACAAAAAAACAAAATAAGGAAAGCGATTAGTAAACCAATCACAATGCTTTGCAAGGTCTTCTGATAAGAAAATAATAGTTGATATTGCTTTAATTTCCTTACTATAAATGTGATTGTCGTGAATGCAAAAGGCACAATTGTTGTGTTTACTGTGATTATTGTAGAGATGCATTATAAATGTGATTGTTGCACAGGCAAGATGCAATTGTTGTGCTTAATGATAAGTTAATGAGACTTTAATGACACTTGTCCTCAAAAACGGGAATATATATAATCATAGCGGCGAGAAATGATACTCCCAGAATGCAACGCAGATGATAGATTTATCTTTCCTGGCTTGTCGGTCACATTCAAATGTAAAACAAAATGGCGGTCTTTGGATTCACATTCAACATTTCGACGAGGAAAAGGTCTCAAAAATAAAGTAGGGAAATTATTCTTAACGTTGCTCGTCGATTTCAAGAAGATGTGAGATTTTTGATATTTCCTATTTTTGATAATTTGAGATTGATATTTTCTGCGGAGCTTTCGGCATTGATACTGGAGAAATTAGTCAATGTTAATGTGTTTGCAGGTTCAACTCTCACCGTGACGATAATAAGTCTTCTGATCTTGATCAGAAGTAGGGATGGATGGAACCTGATATTTCGGGAAATTTCCGAGAAAATTATAATCCCGTTTATCGAGCGGGATTTGCTTTACTTCGGGATTTCACGATTTATTTAAATTCAACAAAAGGCTTAATAATGCTGGGATTATTAATCCTGACAACTGAAGACTACAATAAATCATTGAGAAATACTCTGGACTATTTATTTTCCTTCTACCTCCCAATATTACACCAACAACAAAGTGTTTTCGTCATGGCGTTAGCGATCGACATGGTAAAAAGTTCTGCAATAAAAAGTATAAAATGTTTTTGTTTGTTATTATTATTGTCATCCATATCAAGTTTCAAAACCCGAACAACTATTTCCCATTTACTGAAGGAAGGACAATCCCGTCCCGATTTTTGGGAGGGGAAAAAAAAATCCCGTCCTATCCCGACCTAAAAATCCAATCCCGTCCCTCCCTAATCAGAAGACTAAAAACATGCCTATGATGAGCAACAAATTTGTTACATTGCATAGTGCATTGATTTGAATAATTATTATAAGTTTGAATTTTATATTATATTAGAAATCAAGTGCTGCAAGTTTAAAAACAAACCCGAAAGCTTCAAAATACTAGTAAATGTATTGCTTAAAGATTTGTATTTCAAAAACTAAGCCGACACACCTGCTAATTCAAATACAGTAAAACCCCATTATTGCGCACATCAAGGTACCGTGACCTAAAAGCGGGACAGCGCTATATCGAGGTTTTATTGTACATAGAAAACGTCCAGGGACCATACAAAAGGAGCGTAAAGAATGGGACAGTGCTATAAGCGGGAGCACTATATCGAAGTTTTACTGTACTTTAAAATTTAATGTACAGTGAAATTAAACCTTATACACGCCCTAGGTTTTGGCTTGAGATACAAACTTTTTACAAGTATTGCTTAAAGACATGTAAAGAAACACAGTAATGCAACCATTGGAACCAATTATTTTTAACACACACAAAAGTGAAAATCTGTAAGTTTGTATGTCATTCAATCACGCCTCAACGGATCAGAATGAAATTTTGCATGCAGGCAGTCTATGTTACGGAGAAGGATACAGGTTATTTTTCATCCTGGTACATCAAATTGTTTGCTTGGGATGAATGAAAAACACGCAAGCTGCCGATAGATGGCGCTACTGCAATTTTACAGTGTGCGTTTAAGGATGTTCTTTGAAGGTGTAGAATTACGATTAACTCACAAGTTACCTGATTATTAAATGTCTACGGCAGGAGTGCGCAAGACGTCGATCGCGGTCCACTGCTGGAATGCGACTGCATTTTTCAGTGACTCCATGTGAGATTTCAAAAGCTAGGAGATGCCTTTTTTTTTTTTTCAGTTGTCGATTTGGAAATTCGGATTTTCTACTGCGAATATAATTAAGTCAACTCAACTATCGTTCTAACAGACGACCACTTAATTGTATAGTGAGATACTGACAGTTAAAGGAGAGTATGCAGTGCAAGTCTTCTTTGACAACTTAATGAACTTTCATTATTTCACTTTAAATTAATATACTGTATTGACTTTTTATTGTATTTTGAAATTTTCTGATAGTAAATATATTATTTGTAATTATTATTATTATCAAGGCTGGCATTTCTTTGTTTTACTCGTTAGGTGACCGCGCCACTTGGAAAAAAATTTGAGGTAGCCCATACCTCACAAAAGTCTGCTACCCCTGGTCTACGGTGATAAATATACAAAGCGGGTAATTAATACACATTGGATATTATTTTCAATTTAAACTTTAATTTAGAATATAACATTAATTTCTAATGATCAACATGTTTTATTATCAACTGTGGAAGGTTTCAAGAGATAGGGGTGTGGAGAAGGATGCAAAGTGTTGGGAAGTCATATATTCTCCGATCTCGATATTAATTTGCTAAATAAATAGGGCTTTTTTTCTTTTGTTTTTACATATGCAAGATTTCCGTAGTGAAGCGACGGTAGTCAGCTAATTATTAATATTGCAGTGAATTAATTGATTATTAAAAAAAAAAAAAAATTAGACAGAAAAGAATTAAAAATAAAAACATACATGTTTGGCTAGTAAATTTTCATCTTCATTTTCAAATATTATTTCATTCATTGGAAAATGATTTGACATCATATGGCCTAGTTCCAAACAGGGGATATCAATAATTTCATTAGTTAATTTCTTTGTAGGCTCTGCTAAATGTTTTTAGACAAGCTTTGAAAAGATATTCTTATTAAAACTGTAAAATAATTACAATCTACAAAAACAGTTAGCTACTATATTATTAGATCAATACTTCCATGCGGTGAGACTTTTTTCTTTCTTTCTGCGATGTAAATTTAAATTGTATTTCTTAAGCCATCCATAGGTTAAAATCTATATATTTTTAAAAATTAAAAGCAATATTAATCAAATAATGCATTTTTATAACTAGTTTTTCCCTTACTGAAGCATTTCCAATGTACACTGTCTGCTCAATTGAAAGTGGACACCTGTGGTAAAGAATCTTTATTTACAGCACGTCTAATACCACGTACTGTGGCTTTTTGCTCTAAGCACAGCATCCACACGCTCTCCACCAGTTTCTGATAGCAAGCAACCGGTATTTTTGCCCACTCCTCTTTCAAAGCCTGCACAAGTTGGATGCGTGTTTGCAGTCGCATCGGACGTGCATGAATCTGGAGTTCCAATTCATCTCACAGATGTTCAATAGGGTTGAGGTCCGGACTCCGGGCAGGCCACAGAAGTTCCTGAACATTATTCTCTGGAAACCAGGCGCCGACAACATGGGCCTTACAGCACGGTGCATTGTCGTGCTGGCCTTTCACCGAACTGCAACCACAACGTAGGAAGCATGGAATTGTCTAGAACGTCCAGATACTGTGTGGATGCCGTGTTCCCCATGATCACAACCAACTGACCCCGTCCAAACCAGGAGAAACACAACCACACCATCACAACCGCCAAACTTCACTCTTGGGATGACACAATCAGGTTGCAGCCGCTCCCCTGGCAAACGCCACACCCATGTGCGCCCATCTGATCGGTAGTGTGTGACGCGTGATTTGTTGCTTCACATAATGCTCTTCCAGCAGTCCATCAATCATGTAGCTCTTTACACCAGGTCACATGACACTGGGCTTTTACAGGGGTGATGTTAGGCTTGTGGGCAGTGCCCAACCGGTATACCCTAAGGCATGGAGCTTCTGCCGAATCGTCACGGTACTGACAATTGTTCCGGTTGCCTGCTGGAATCCTGCCGACGTTGTTCCACTGGAATAGCCCTGTTCTGCCATAATAACCACTTCAGGGCCCTCCGGTCTCTATCGGTCAGCCACCACCAGATGCCGTGTTTCCACTTCGTGATAATACCACCCACGGTCGATTTTGGCAGGTTCAGTGTCGCTCCTATGGCTCGCACATTCTGACCACTAATGTGGCAGCCTAAGACTACTCCACATTGAAAATCTCTCAGATGCTTTGATGGTGGCATTTTACCTCAGCACATAGTTAGACACCAAATGACTCCAACTACACATGATCATGTTGTTTTATAACGAATATATTCAAGTTATTGCTCGAATTTGTATGGGTTATTCCACTTTCGACTGAGCAATCAGTGTAATTGAAGGGGTGGGAATTACAAGTGGGTTATTGACCATATTACAAAAAAAAAAAAAATATTTTTTACATTTTTAATGCTAGAATTTTAAAATCTGCTTTTACTAATCCCATGAATAAAACATCAAATCGTCTGAAAATGCTTATATACAGCTGATACATAGGTTCTGTAGAATTTTAGTGCAAAACTAAATTCTATTTTTGCTCTCCAGATAGTCCAAAACGTTCAATTAACCCTTCAAGCCAGTAAGACATAGAAGTGTACGTTCCATGTGCCTGTCTCACAAATGGATTTTCTATATACAGTGGTATGTTCAATTCTAGATAACTGGAGGTCTCCCGCAGTTAATTTTCAACCTAATTCTGTAATTTTCCAATCATTGAGACACAACGAGTAATGCTTTTGCTTATTGGTCGAATTTAAATTTCAAAGCTCTTACTTTATCCAGGAAAAAAATTTCTTTTAGCTTCTTTCTTCTCTCAAAGTTGTTTACTAAACATGACGACTTCAATGAAATGAGTGATATAACTGATGATGAAATTCAGCTAAATAAAATGTTTTACATTTATACATGATGTTGCAAAACTCTTTGTACATATTCAAGCTAAACTTTTGTTAATGAATGTATGTATGCTGAAGTCATACTTCAGTGCTAGGGGGAGTTTACTGGTGAAATGTGTAGTCTATGTTGCTCCAGCAACAATATGTGTTTACAGTGTGCCCCAGAAAACAGCCATACAGACTGTAGTCAGTGTTTCTTACTGCAAATCACAACAATACATGTATTTGAGACATGAATAAAACATTTCAAGATGTTGGCATGCGACCACGCTTAGCTTGGTCACTTAGTACATCTGTTTTTGTTTATTTAGTCACCTTCATGTGGGAACGAATAAAAACGTTCCACAATCAGAATGCTGAATTTAACATGGAATGTTTCACAAATGCAGAAGTGGCTGACATGTATATCTGTGAGGGATTGTTTAAGCGACAAGCTTGGGTACAGATGGATACGCTGGGTGGATCCGTCACCTGGCCACTGAGATCACCCGACTTAACATGCGTCGATTTCTTCTGGGAACATATGAAGAACATTGTTTTTCATTTTTTCAGAATTGATTCTGAAGATCTTGTCGCAGGAATCGCTGTTGCCAATGCAAATGTTTGGGAAATGCCAGGAAATCTTTAAGCATGCATGACGGTATCTATGCTTCGTTGTCATTCATGGAATGATGATGCTGGCCACCACTTTGAACACCTTTTGTGACTGAATATTTGCTAAAAATTATGGCCATTTGTTTCTGTCCAGGCTCCACCACCATCTCTATAAATGCCCCTAGCACTTAAATATGACATCAGCAGAAATACATTCATTAGCAAAAAAAAGTTTATTTTGATGTTCTCGATCTACCATTAAAATCCGTACAGAGCATTTTGCAACATCCTGTATATGAAATCGATAATTCTTCTACTAATAAAATATTAAAATTCTAAAATAAATTCTACTAGGAATATAACAAAATGAAAACAGAAAAAAAATATCGCCTGAGAGACATAAGCAGGGAAGGAACTCACTGGTCAGAATGGTTAAGAAATATATTACTTAACAGCTGAAAAGGCTTAATTTTAACTAATATAATTTCACTGTCCTGCAATAACATAATATATACAGGGTGGTCCAGGTAAGAGTTACTTACTCTCAAAGCCACAGTGGGTTTTTCCTCATTTTAAGTAAGAACATTTGCAAATTCAGCTTCGTCAATTGACAGAATATGCAATATTACTTTAGGATATTTATCATACCTAGCTAAAATCCAACTGTAAAAGACTACACGGACTTGATAATCCTGCTCTTCCAACCCTTGATGACAAGTCAACCTGACTACCAACTGCTTGCTTTGCTAGCTAGCTAGGACAATAACAGGACCATATCTACAAGTTCATTTACTTCGATAGAAGATAATCAGACATCCAATTGCTGGTGTTGATTTAACTGTGGATCCATCTTTTTATTATCAAAACACACTGATATTTCCTAATGGATAGTAGTTAAGCCTGATTAGCTTACTTCAACATTTCGTAACTTCGGCTAACACAAACAAAATTGTAGGGAATGAAATATATGATTTCCTTTAAGAATCTCTCATCCAAGTCTTTGTCTTTCCTAAATTCCGAAAAATCTAGGGGTGGGGGTAACACTTATCAGGATCACCCTGTATATATGAAAGGTCGTAAATATCATAGCATTTAATTTATCCTGATATTTTGCAATTGAATGATCTACTACTACTTAGATGCGATTCCATTTTTGATGAAATAATCTACTCATTTTAGGAGATGGCCTTTGCGAGTGCATAGTTTTCTTTGTTAAATTGCAATTTTCTTTTAAATTAAACCAAACAGAATATATAATTTTGTGTCTCATATAATTAAATCTTAGATTATTTAAATGCTTACGTATAACTGTTAAGAATGAAACTTTATATTGTGAGAAAAAATTAAGAAACTTATAACAAAGGCATTTGAATCTGAAAAAATTAAAAAGTTAAATTAACTACAAACTAATTTTTCTCACCTTAACACGGATATACTTTGAATGCATATCAAACTTTAAACAGTAAACAAAAACAAACTCATTCACCCTTCATATGACTGATGTTATCTAAACATATAAAAGAAAAAACAGCAAATATTTTATGAGTACAGTTCTATGTTGTTGGTTTTTTTTCAACTATGCAAATAATAAATTAATTATAAGAACTGATTATTAAATTAGATGCTCATGCCTATTTATAATTATCAAATTTTTTTATCAATTTCATTAAGAAACAAAATTTTGCATCCTACATTTTCTTATCTGAGAAGATATTAGGATAACATCTTAAGAACTTTTCTTTTTTCCTTAAAAAATTACTTAAACAAATCCTATCAGCAATTCTGATGAACGGATTTTTTTTTTTTTTTTTTTTGTGAAGAATAGATATACTTATTTTTAGGGATGGATGGGACCCGATATTTTGGAAAATTTTCGGGAAAATTATAATCCCGTTTATCGGGCGGGATTTGCTTTACTTTGGGATTTCGCGATTTATTCAAATTCAACAAAAGGCGTAATAATGCTGGGATTATTAATCCTGGCAACTGAAGACTACAATAAATCATTGAGAAATACTCATGACTATTTATTTTCCTTCTACCTACCAATATTACATCAACAACAAAGTGTTTTTGTCATGGCGTTAGCGATCGACCGGCGAAACCAATAAACAACAGACGGCTTCGTGATTTCGACTAGCGACAGACATAAAAATGTTTTTGTTTGTTATTATTATTGTCATCCATACCAAGTTTCAAAACCCGAACAACTATTTCCCATTTACTGGAGGAGGGACAATCCAGTCCCGATTTTTGGGAGGGAAAAAAAAAATCCCGTCCCGTCCCGACCTAAAAATCCAATCCCGTCCATCCCTACTTATTTTAGAAGTAAAAGTTCCAGTAAAATTATTATTATTATTTTATTTTTCTATAATAACTGAAATAAGGGAAATATTAGTATCTCTACATGTACTACAAATAGGATATCTTATGCCTTTTCACAAATAAAGACAACTAAAACACGTCATTTTCCATGTTTAAGATCTAAATCTATTTTTGCTCTTTTAAATTTCAGTTTCTACTACTATGATTTGCATGTCACAGAAAATTAACTGATACAATCCCTACAAAACTATTAAAAGAATAAGGTAAGAAAAAATTGCTTGATAATCCCATAAAAACATCGAACTTTCATTTAAATGCAAAATATGTACATAGGACCTATTTTATGGCGACCTATAGCGGTATCATAAATGGCTCCACAGTGGTGATATAAAGCATTCTTGACTTTCACTTCAGATGAAGTTTCGAAATCAATATAAATTTGCGTCATATATATTCCCTTTCACTATATTCCTCTTTACTTGATATATTTATTTACTTGTAATATATTGAATAAAATATGAAAATCAAACTGTCAATTAGAACACACATTCTGGAATGCCTATTGCGGACTGACTTTTTGGTATCTCCCTCCTTCGAGGATTCATACGATATGGTAAATTTTGATTGGTCGAAAAATATGAGCCATCATCAATGATAAGCATTTTTGAGTATTTTGAATTATATATATATATATATATGTCAAGTACCTTCACTGTTCTCTCAGCAGTCAGTGTAGTAGTACTCGACTCCAACAATGGAGCAATCATAAGGAAGGGCTGGAATGGATTAAAGCATACCTTAATATACCAGAAAGAGGAATCTTACAGTTTCAATTGGTAAAAACAATAATACAGTATACTCTTGATAGCAAGTTTTCGAGATAACAAGGTCATAACCAAAACATAAAAACTCACGTAAAAACATAAGATACGGAATAATATTCTAAAAATTAGAATCTTGATAGATGAGAATAAGAATAAATATGTAATGATAGTTGACAATAAGCCTAAATACAGCAATGATAATTTTAATTTTAAAAAGTAGTAGAAAATAATTACATTAAATTGAAAAGAATTAGTAAAATACAATGAACTTACGTTGCTAGAATTTCTTAAAAAAGTCCAGTATCGTGGCCTGGCGGCATCTCTTTTGAAATTGTTCTTCAAGCAATTTTTCTATTCGAAAATAGTGACAAAGTCATCGAAAAATATTCGACTTATCAAGATTTTCGAGATATCGAGAGTATACTGTAATAATTTTTTTTTTTTTTTTGCATTATATAACACCATTTACTAATTATTTGTACATTTTAAGATAATGAATTCTTTAATGTTGTGAACTGAGTGAGAAAAATAAATTTATTACCTACAAATTATTAAGTGCAACTATTAGTGCCTAAATGTAATAAAATTATTAGTATAATGCTTACTTAGGGCTTAATTTTAACTAAGAATAGGCAATGAGTATTCGTTCCTTCTTATGTAGGAAGCATAAAAAGATTATATTTATCAATCTTTCTAGATAAATATCTAACAAAAATTTGATGTGATTCTATGAACTACCGTCCAGACACAAAAGGGAACAATGTTTAGCTAATAATTGAGAAAGAAACGGATTGGTTACAAATCAACATACGATACCAATTTTCTGAAATGGCCACCATAATGCAGAGGATATCTTACTAAGGTCAATTAGATGACATTAAGTTTAAATCAGCCTATTTCTGTTGTGAATAATCTAAACAAATATTTTGAAGCTTAAAGCTCCTAACAGAAATTCTATACTCAAATGATTTATTAAAATATTCAGTGTCAGATATATTCCGAAAATACATTATTGTAAAACAATGGATCATCATACCAGAAGAGCTTCTCTAACGATAAAGAAATCCATCTGTAATTGCAAAGATACTAAATTTTATTATTATTTATAATTGCCATCTACAATTGCAATGATACTAAATTTTATCATATGTCCCACTAACGTTGTCGTCGCAGAAGTATTAAGAATGTATAATATTACAATGAATCTACATTAGTTATGAGAATCCAAAGTGTCGACACAGCATTATAAACATCAACAAAAATTTAGATCCAAAGATATCAGAGAACTCACAATATAAAAAGTTAAAATGAAAAACAAAATATCATGGACTGTAGAATATCTGAAAGTAGCTACCAATTTAAAATTGTTAGCAAACTGAAAACAAAGCACTACAGAGACTATTATTTTGGAATTAAAGGAGGATATCTAAGCTTATTAATATCATTAGGCTATTTGACATTATGAAATAAAAATGAAAAGAAATATGTTTAGTTTAAGAAAGACTAGTGTAAACAATGAGAATCTTTAGATGAAAGATGAATACATTAAAATAATATTAAAACATGAAGTGCACTGCAAATACCAATGACATCAGGATACACAAATAATCTTACATAACACCAATAGGGATTTATCCTCTCAGCTAAATAGATCTGGGTAAAATTGTCTTACTAAAAGGTAATTCAGAAATGCTAGACACAAACTACTTTTTCTGTAAAAGTTATCTTTAATCTAACCGATCAAGAAAGTCACTGATGATTTGTAACCTTCAATCTAAACATCTCATATTTGATAATCAGATCATTTATCTTCCATTTCTAAAACATTTCTTAGTTTTAGAACTAAAGATTAACTAAGAAAGTTGATAGCTAATCTCAACAAATATATTTAATTGTAAAATGATGGGCAATACAACTAAGAAGCCCACAGTCTGTGCTAACTGCTACATTAAATGCCGTCTATTTTAAATTTGTCAATAGTCTACCACCAAAAGGAATGATTTTCTTTGGATAGCTTTTCAAAAGGCTAATAACCTGGTAAATTAAAATGCAGTATTTTTCTGACAGATCAAACACAGAAACTCTGGTGATATAAAGCATTTCCTTCTTGTATTTCTCAATCTCGATAGTTATATCCTGTGCTGTGCAGACGAACAATTTAATGCAGGAGTGCGAAATTGTGTTTCTCCCTTTCCCCAAAATCAGTGCTCATATAACATAAGGAATAATTGATCGGTAATATTTTAACACTTTCAGGTCGCACCCTCCACTCATCCTGCTTTTCCCCACAGACTATTCTATTTTCGAACATTTTTGAAAGTGCATTTATCATGAACACAAGTATAATTGGAAACTGACTTTGCATTAGTGATAAAGAACTAATCTTTGTCTTTAAAATTTATATCAGATGTTATTGTATCAGCATAGCTAGTGGATTAGGTGGCAGCCTCCCACAAAAGCAGGTGTGTCGGAACCCTGAGTTCGAATCCCGAAGTAGACATAATTGTTTGAAAAAATTTCCTTTCCTGTGTTTGTCTGCTTCTTTCATTTTTCTCTTCAGGTCTGAAATCATTCCTTAATGGGAGGCAATGGGAAAC
>JAFIDM010000004.1:22418201-22474963 GCA_023159025.1 Thereuonema tuberculata | reverse complement strand
GGGAAACCACCTCAGTATCTTTCCCTTGACATTCCATGGACTCTTCTATGGTTTCGCCATATTGGGAACACTTAAAAACAGATCCAAAGAACACAGACCTTCGGACACAAAGATCGTACTTCGGTGTGAGCCTTACAGCAACAACAATTATAAAAAACAAGAAATTTAGTTACAAAGCGTAAAAATTGAGAAAGGGAAAAACAAAAGAAGCTTTACACGATATCTCTATTTTATTACAAAACAGAAAAAAATATTAACTGAAATACCCGTTCTTCGTACGATTCCTAAGGAAAGATGTTCTGATGTGGATGAAAAATAAATTGAAATTGTGAGTTTACTTCGAAACTTTCTCACCCGTTTTTCCCCATCTCCACAACCCTATCACATCAAACCTTCCCCAGTTAGTAAAAAATCACATTTATGCAAATTGATGTTATATTCTTACTGTGCAACCCAAAAACCCTGTAGATGTAGTCCATCTCTTCACTGTTTCCACCCAATAGGGCTCAATATCGAAAATTCGATCAAACAGCATCATTTCAATTTTGATAAAAAACACTTGTTAAATTTCGTGTTTGCACCCCTTCAGCAGTTTTGCAATTAAAATTACCTGTTTTTGTATTAGAAATTTTGCATTTTCATGCATGTTCCTCATATTCAAGCATATTTTTATTTGAAAACTTTAAATGTTTACATAATTGCGGGGGCTTTAATGAATTTCTTAGTTGGTATTTTTGATTTCCAAAAATGAGCTTAAATGAAATGTAATATATTATGTGACTCCCTTCCTCGTCACACTGTCATGCTAAGCACAACACCCCTCCCCCAACATGCGTACATTGTTTATGTACAGCCCCTTTCGAACTAAAGTGCTTTAATATTATCGAATGTATGATCATCCCTTTCACTTCAAACCTTCCTCAGTTCCTAAACTATCATGTGATCATTAGAAATCTCAATCTATCGCGAAAATCCTGTAAACATTTTTAAAATGCCCCCCCCCCCCAACGTTTACACCCCTTAGGGCTTGCTACATAAAAAAAGCATCTTTTCAATTTTAACATAAAACACTCCTGACAACTTTTTGTGTTTTCATCTCAAGCAGATCTGGAGACACGCAAATCCTTCAAGAAAGATTCCCTCCCCTGTTTATACCTATTAGGATTCGAATATAAAAAATTTGTCTATACATATCATTTCGATTTTGACAAAAAACAGGAGAGGATGTGGAAGAGAATTACGCAGAAAAATATTTTAGTTCCCATTGTAGCCTCCAGGTTGCTATGTGGAGCTATTTCAGGGATTTCACCCCTTTTCAATGCCTTAGGTGTGGTTCATCAAAATAGCTCACTTTTTCCATGTACAACATAAGGAAGCTTTCTGCCAAATTTCAGGTTCAGGAATTAATATGAGACAGTGAGGGCTTTCACATTTAACGTAGATAAACAATATAAAAATCTAGCCATTTCCAAATGCTTTGAAAAAACTATACACAGGATTACAAAACACACATGGCGGCAGAGTGCTCTACTTCTGAGACTTTCATCGGGATTCCAAGAGATATTAATGCCAAACCCCATGAAAAAATATTGGTGTGTTTTTGATCTATATTAGTATACATATAGTCTAGCATAGTCACCACTTAGATAAATGCCTTCTTAAGGCAACAGGAAATTTGAGCCCAGAAAACTGCCGAGCAATTAAATTTAGGAAATCTGTAGAAGCTACGGGCAGTGACCTGAAGTGTTTATAATAACTACTTCCTATCTTCTTTAGTCAGTTAATGCTTTTTCTTCTTTTTTTAATTACTTTTTGGAAAAAAAATAAAAAATAAAAAGACAACAGAATCTTGTTGGATTGCCTTAGCAACATATCAGTCTGACAAAAATTTACTTATAAGTAAAAATACCAGTCCTTAAAGTTAATGGAATGACTTAAAAAATTGAATTTTCTTTTGCCACTCACAGTTTAGGTTTCCTAGCACAAATAATTTGAAATTCATTGAAGATTGATAATGAATGTTATTTCTATTTAGAATTTAAGAGACAAGCAATACTGTTATAAATAAACAAATATAATAATAAAACATTTGAGATAGAAACAATGATCCCTCAACAACCAAAAACAAGAACAAAATGTGGAATACAAAACCTTGGGCAGCACACTTCGGCTATCTCAAAAGTTATTTGATCACAAAAAAGGAAAATAAAAAACCCTTTAAAGGATAAACGAAAAAAAATAATTCATAATTGAAATAAGAATGCCTATTGAGTTGAATTGAGACTCTAGGACAGTCGTTTCGAGCTTGTTAAGCTCTCCTCAGTTTTAATAATAAAAGGATGGAAAATAAAAAGTATTAAAATTAGTTCTTAAAAGATAGTATTGATAAATTGAGGTATGTACAGTTCTGAATTAATTTCAAATTTTATATTTGACTAAACTGACAATTCTCTGCTCACAAAACAAAAAAGCTTTTTTTTTCCTTCTCCAGTATGTGGCTTTAATAAAGATTTGTGCAGGATTCAATAATTTAATGCAGTGGTGCCCAACCTACGGCCCGCGAAGGTGTTACATGTGGCCCGCTGTTTTATTCCTGTTTTTTTTTGGTTGTTGAATAGGAGATTCCGCCACATTAATGGCCCGCGAGATTCACAGCAAAGTCAATTTTGGCCCCCATATTACGAAAGGTTGGGCACCACTGATTTAATGCAATGTAAAAATTCTCTTACCGAGTACTTATTTATTAATAACAAAAAAAAAAAAAAAAAATATTGCCAACATTTTTTCATATACAGAAATTTGGATTATGGTATTTAGCTCCTTGTCATATACATATTGGATTTTAGATTATGTCAATAATGTAGACGTTGACGAAAGAAGAAGAGTTGTTGATGAAAAAGATGACATCTATTATTCAATATAAGCAGTTGAATAATAGATAATGTCAGTTGAATTTCTTAAACTTGTATGTGGGTTTTCAGCAGTAAATAATAATGTAAGCCTCATCTATCATATACATTTCTTTTTTTGTATGGGCAACAATACTATTAAAGAAAGGAAGGGAAAAAAAAATAATAAAATTCAAAAGCTACCAACAATAAAGAAAGCAATAATAATCTAAGCAGGAATAAATTACGCAAGGCATGGAGAATCTGGAGTACAAGCTATTTCAACAACTTCTTCCTCGTGCCAAAAATAAAGTCATCATAAAATACAAAAGAAAAACTTGAAAATCTGAAACAGATAAGTAATTGTAACTGGAAATTTCAAACTTTTTAATATCCAATATCTAAAAGAAGCAGTTTGGAGGAAGATACTTACTGTTAGGTAATCCACTTGATAGTTGTATCTCTTAAAAAGAATTTCAATGCTAACACTGCCTGAAGGATATAGCATCATTTTTTAAAAAAATTCAAGCTGAGGCTTCAAGACAAAGTTCATAAGAAACAGCTCATATTTTTATCAAAAAAGAAAAGTCAATATTGTTATAGAATTTAATAAAATTAAAACAAATTTCTTATATCTAAGAATTACTAATTGAAATATTTTCATTACAATCTACGATTATTTAAAAAGGCTATATTAAATTTTGCACCATCCTATTTTAAAATTTAATTAATTAAGCTTTTTATTAAAAAAAAACTTATTAGCTCAGAAATCTTAGTTAACACTTTTTTTTTTCTTATTGAGTGAGGCACTTATACCACACTTGCTTAAGTCCTCGTCGAGATCTGCAACACTCGCATAGGAAGTCCCTTTGGTTGCACTGCACCAGGCTCAAAGGTCTGCAGGCTTGGTAATCACAATTTCATGGTGGTGAAGGGTTGCCCTTTGGATGCTGCACACGTCGGATCATGCATTCTGGACTGCAGAGTTGAGGAACTCTCACTTCGTCCATGGCTGGTTGGACCATTCTTTGAAGGGAGCCAAGTCAACGGCTGGAAACCTTGGTGTTATTTGAACTTACTTACCCACGCCCTCACCTAATCTCTGTTAGGTGAAAAGCAAAAGAAATATCTAATTACCAAAATGTTCATGCAATATACGAGTTAAGAATAAAAAATCCTAATTTTTATAATATTATACAAATCCACGATTTTACTTATTCTGTAGTAATTACTAAAAAAATACATTATAAAAATTACTAATAATTTATTTTAGAATATGAAATAAAAAAAAAAAATTAAACACTATCAATAGTTTTTACAAATATATTTTTTCTTATTAAAAGTAACAGCAAAAATGCTGATGAAAAATAAGCTACATGGCACCCATATTGTTAACAGCAACAGAAATATTAAAAAGCCAGCCAGCTAACTATTATTGTTTCCTAATGTGTGTGTGTTATGTAATGATATTTAAATATCTGCTTTTTTTTTTAAGTAATCTTACCAATTAAATCCATTTTGTCTATGAAGTCACTAACCCAGGAAATTTATAAAAAGACTGCACACGCTCCCAAATTTGTCAACTTTTAAAACCTGAAGAGATGGAATAGCAAAATTTTGGCTAAACAATTATTTAAAACTAAACTGAAGTGAAATAATTAAACTCACCATGAAGTCTGCATCAGATGATGGTTTTTCTCGCATTCCAGGACTTGCAGATACATCACTATGATCTGAGGTAAAACAAAGCTAAGTTGTTTATTACAGGAAATATATTTTTGTAAACCATGTTTAATGGACAGCAAAGTTATTCTTTTTTTTTTCTTTCCCTTTTTTTTAAAAATCAATGTAAATATTTCCTAAATTTATAAGAAATACTAAGGAAAATTTTAATTTACTCTACATTTTAATAGTTTGATTAATAATAATAATAATTTCTAGGAATAAAAAAAAACTATATTAATTTTGGAAAAAGCATTTAAAAGCAAATCAAAAATCATCTTCATTGACAAAAAAAAAAAAAAAATTAAAATTTTCAATAGTTCTGAAGAAATCTGTACTAATCATTTTAAAAATAAATATTTTAAATTGTTTTAATTATGATACCATAACTTATTACAACTGTAAATTTTCTTTTTGCAATGCTTCAAAGAAACATTCAATCTTTTGTTTATCTCTTCCATTACAAAAGATAACTTTAAAATTTTCTTCATTTCAAGACTGTTTTTTAATATATATATATTTTCCAGGGTGAAAGTAAGATGAATATACAATTTCAATATCAAATTTCCTCGTTTTACACATTTACACCAGCACCACTCAATGCATACCATCTTTAACCCCTTCAGTGCCATGCCCGGAAAATTTCACACCAAATTGCGATTGCCAGAATTTTTTTCGGGAAAGTTTTTATTAGCAGCCACATCATCATATTTTTTTCTTTCTCAAAAGCTTCCGATAGGTGGCAGTAGTTGTTTTTTTTTTTCTGTCTTCAAGCAAATATAGTTCTCCGAGATCGTCTTCTCCTTAAATCAAATGGTGGCGGAGGTGAAGTGAAGAAGAAAAAAAAAAAAACTTTAGATCATGAAGATATTGAAAAAGTTCAGTTTTGGAGTTGCATTGCTTCAGTTATAAGAGACTATGAATTAGATATTTCCAATAAATATTCCTGCTGAGAAAGTGCAGATAGTAGATAGGATTATGACCAGAATAATGATATTTGGGGCAACAAGTGCTGGATACGAAACAATTATTATAATAAAAATTCTGTAAAGTGAAAATTTCAATATTCTATCAAACAAAAAGATTTTAATTTTTATTTTAACCAAAAAAATAACCAGTAAACTAAAACAACCACCACCATCCCCTCAGGTCGTCAGCACTAAGAAAAACTTAGCACTGAAGGGGTTAAATTCGAGATACTGCCTCAATTACTGTTAACAACATTTCAGGTAATATTTACTTACAGTTAATTTTCTGGCTTGAAACTAAATAGCTCTTGTAAATTTTTAGCAGATCACATTTAAAGAAAACCAGCAGACATTTCAACTACAGTTAAGAAAAACATAAATGCAACTCTCCTATTCTAAACTGAAAGGAGAACCATTAACGGCATGACAAAATAATAATGAAATTCAATGTTTAAGTCCACAATGAATTTTGTAATATTTTTAAATTAAATCTCATAAAGAGAATAAATATAATTTACTTTTTTGCATCTTCAGCTGATCACGATACAATAGTCAAATATATGAAGAACTTTATGAAAAGTGCTTATTTGATTTTACTCTTTATTTAAATTTAAGCATATTTGGTGATATTTATTCGAGATTTAGTATCCAAAAAAAGGTAAGTGTCTACTTGTATATATTTCAATAATTTTGACTTTTTATCAACCAATATTTTTCTTAAATTTACAATTACAAGCACAGTAATTACAGACTAATTTTCTTATAAATATACACAAAATCAGAAATATTTTAAATCAAATTATTTTATAAAATGAAAGAAAAAAAATAAAAATAAAAGTTACAAAAGAAATAAAACTAACCTTATGAGGATGTCGAACATGTACACAGAATCCAAGTTCCTTTAGAACTCTTCGTTCAGCCTTTATCACTTGGTTTTTCAAGTTTATGTAATTCTGATCCAAAATCAGGGGCTGTATTGTTCTGAAAAGTAATAATATTTCGTAAGATAAAGAAAACTTCATTAAATTAGCAATGCATAAATTATATTGTAAAATGCAGGGGACCATAATGATAAATGTAGAATATAAAGTTGTTCCAGAATTAGCTAAAATCTTCAGAGACAAGTCAAGTTTCTGTCACATCCTTGATACAGAGTCAAGAATTTTAAAGTTGTCATCATTCGCTAATATTCCAAGTTCTGATAATGTTTATATTCGTGAAAACCTTCAGGTTAAATTAGGAATTGAAATGTCAATATATCTTCAATGTACAAATATCTACATTAAGCATATTTAGAAATGTAAAGTTTAAAACATTTAATTCTGCAAAATGGTTATATCAGTTGCATATTAAAATCACCATATCCCCTCTACTTATTACCCTATTGGTCGGCATGGACAAAGGTTAACTGTATTTTTCCTTCACGTTTAGTAAAAGAAGTCTAAAAAGAATATTTCTGAGCAAACTGTCACAGCTCCTATTGAAAATTTAACATTTTTTTCATTTGAGAAAAACAGAATCTTCAAATTTTAACTTTGGCATTTAAAAACCAAATTTTGCATGACACAAATGTCTAAATTAAAATCATAATTTGAAAGATAAAAAAAAAAAAAAAAAAAATGACAATGAATAATTACAGAAAATAATCTCGAATGCCATTTAGCTAAAAAGTCAAATTTCTATTTCATTCAAAATGTATAAACATTATGATCTCCTGCAGTTTAAAACGACACCCGATGGGGAAAAAAATAATCAATATAATGTCTACAGAGAATTTGTATCTATGTGTATGTGCAAGTTTGTATGTATGTGAGTATGCACACTTCCATGAGTATACTGTACCCACATATATACAGCCCTACCATAAAATATGTCAATGTAGGATAGCAGATTTTTTTTTTTTTTTTTTTTTGCAGATCACTTACTAATTAAAAACAAAAATTTACTGATTGGGGTTCTTTTCAAATAACTTTAAATAATATCAGCTATTGTATTATTGGCGTAAAAGATTTATCTGAATTTTTTTCTTTTTTTAGTACAGCATTCACGAATAGCATTTCAATAAGTGACCCAGTTGGTGAAAAATCAAGTCAACTTGACTTTAGTTAATTCACAACTGGGCCACTTTCTTAAAACTGAAAATGCTGTACTGAAAATTCAAATATTTTTTTTTTTTACCAATAATTAATGCCAATTATTTTTAATTAATAAGAGATCTACAATTCCAATATTGTTAACCCCAGCATTGCTACATTTATTTTTTACTTTCAATAGCCACACAAAAATTTCAGCTAATAAATCTGTTAAGTTCTTTTTCTTTGTTTTGTAAAATGAAGAGCTAGGATGGATTTCTTATAAGTTTTCTGTTCTGGACACAAAAAAAACTGAGTAACACCTTTATTTAAAACTGAACAGAAAAGATAAGGTATCCATTTCAAAAAGAACAAATGTGGAACAGTAATTGTTTAAAAAGAAAAAGAAAAAAGGGGGAGCGGGAAAAAAAGAACACATTTTATAAGAAAAATAAATAAATAATAAAAAAAAAGTGTCATTAGTAGTGTTGTGCAGTAAATTCAAAATATTCACAAATTGGCAATAATAGTGACATTAATACTCTTCTAGAATCCGTAACCTGAATTTTTACTTTAAAATGCAAAATACAGAATGGAGCATACATTTTGTATTGTATGCTCCATTCTGTATAAAAACAAGTTATAATAATAATAGCCCTTTCTTCTTCTTAAGACCCTAACCTTACTTTGAAGACAAACAGAATATATACAAATGGTAAAAGTTTTAAAAGTTAAATCATTCCAATCGAAATATTGACTGAGCATAATATACTTATGAGAAAAAAATAAAACAAAAAAACATTGAATTGTTTTTAATGAAAGGGGAGCAGAGAATTTATTCTAATTACTGGTGAAGTGGGTAAATCACAAGTGGAATGTATGCATAACTAAACAGTCAGTGGGCAATTAAGTGACTAGAGCCTAAACATGGCCTGAAAGTTATCTGTCATCGTTTTCATTACATCTATGTAATGTAAACCACCTCCTTTGGTATAACCTAGCCAATGATTTATTAATAAAAAAAAAGCACGATTCCACCTTAGAAGGTTAATGTAGCAAAAGAATTAGGTGTTGGAATGGAAACCACATAAAAATGTAATGGAAAAAATGTATTTCCAAATTTATATTTCTGTGATGTATCACAACACATCTCACTGTTCTTGTCAATCTTTCTTTCACTTTTAGTTACCAAGCTGTCCACATCATGGCAAGCATCTACTAAAACGTTCTAGACTGAATACTGCTTTTAAACTAACCCATTAAGGGAGGTGGGGGGGAATTGCTACTTTAATTAAACTATTCCCTAAGAAACAATGCCACAAATGCACTGATGGGGACCAGAGTAGTTTCACAAAAATACCCAGCGTAAAGCTTCTCGTTTGTCAAGTTTCCATTTTTTAAAAATACATTCACTAATACACCCCTAACTCTCCAATTTGTGTCCTGTAAGTTATATATTCCCAGTTGGCTAATGCAAATTTTTGTATTAAGGTAAACCAGTGTTTTTCAACCTGTGGGCCGCAACCCCCCCCCCCCAAAGTCTTGCTCTGGGGTCGCGGTTGCAAGCCAACCTGTTTATTCTTTAATATTTTTTTCTAATCTTGGTTCTTAACGTCTCCATTTTATGCTCGCTCGGAGCAAAGCGCAAAGACAATTTTGACATACCTTCAATCAAAAATTGTTTGCCAGAATTTTTTTATTGAAAAAGGCGTTGCGTATTCAAAAAGATTGAAAAACACTGATGTCAACAAAAAGATATAGCACTCATAATAATAATAATAATAATAATAAAAAAATCTATTATATATATAAAAAAATAATCCTAGAATGGAAAAACAGCAAACAAAGCATTTCTTTCAACTTTTTGCTGCTCACAACAAATAAAACAACTAACATCCTAGTAAAAATGATATGGATGACAGAATAAACCATATTGACAAAGTTTAAAAGAGATAAAGCTTAAAGAATGAATTGACAATATCAATGCAAATATTTTTTTTACAAAGGATGATTCTGCAGAGATTTAATTAGTTCCTTATAAAATATCCTGTCAGATAAAAATAGTACAAACTAACGGTGTCATAGTGATGCAACAATTAATAGACTACATCTACAAACCCTTCTTCCAATTTCTTACATCTTTATTATCTAAACAAGATCCACTTTACGCTACTTATTTTTCAAGTACTGAGGAAACCAATGACACCCATTTAAAATTAATACAGCTAATAACGTAGGAAAAAAGTAAACTCTTGTAATTTTAATGTTTTATTAATAAAAAATTATTTATAAACAGTAATTCTAAGTTTCTAGTATTTAAGAAAGAAAAAAAAAAAAAGTGCTCCTCTGTATTTTGTGTGCTTTGTCTTAACTATTATTTTGCTTTGAAGTAGGATTGCTATATAAAAAAAACTGGCTGCAAATAGTTGAATCTGCAATACGATCTATTTAGACGGAAATAAATATCCTCGAAGAAATTCCAATTGGAGAAAAATCAAGGAAATAATCCTTAATGTCTTCTAAAAGATTAGTCCTGCAAGTAAATCATTTGGGCAAACAATATCATAATATACAATTTTTTCATTTCAAAAACAATTAAATTGAAACACTAGAAATAATTAAGTCCATATTTTTTTTATATTAATAATTGCATATTTTAAATATATCAATAAATTGACTCTGCAGTTATTTTTTTTATTACAAATATCGTAGGTTTTGAAAATAAATTTCTAATACTTACTCATGACTCATTCATTCATGACTCTGTTTTCCTTCTGTTGTTAAGCAGGATTTCCTGCATCATTTGCACCTTTGTTACGTGTTATTTCAAGTATTATATAGTAGCCTTGAATTTATTAAGCACATGAAAATGTTCCTTTGACAGAACAAACAGCTGTCTCCAAGAAGAAAAATACAGAAATTGACCTTTAGTTGATCATTATGGTAGAAATAACATATAAAGATTTAGAGGGAAGGTTCCATTAAGAACAAGAAACATTTTTTTTTAAAGACCAAATCTGATTTTGTGAACTATTGTACAAAGTGATTCTGGTACATTGCTATTAATTAATAAGTAAAAAATAAATAAATAAAATAAAATAGAATTATTAAAACAGTTATTTTAATAATTCTTTAACATTAAAAAAAAAAAAACTTTATTTTTATTTTGGCTGTCCTCGCTTTTGCTACTAGCAACTGAAACAGTTATGTCAAGATGCCATTTTCAATTCAAAATCAGATGCCAAACAACAGAAGATAAACAAGGTCTACTGATAAGTGAGCAACCAAGGTAGCATAAGAAATCATTTTTAAGTAAAAGATTACCAAACAAATTTAAGCAAACTTACAACAGCTTAATAATTAAATTTTAAAATGATAAAATATATACTTAAATTTCTAAAAAATAGAAAAGAGCCAATAATAAATTTAAATTTTTAACCCCTTCAAAAGATTATAGTATTATTACAATATTTAAAGAAAAAAATTCTTCACTTGACTCAACTAATCTTTTAAATTTAAGAAACAAACGCTAATTCAATGAAACCCTGCTATAATATCAGCAATGTATAACTGTTTGTCATGTGCTATCAAAATGAATCAAAAGATTGAACTATGTTAAAATAGCTTTACAGTATAAAACTATAAGAACTAATAAAATACTTAAAATGTTTCTGTTATGTCGTGTATGTTTACTGTTTCTGATAAATTATCTCAATAATTAAAACTACATCTACAGTCAATAAACTAAAATGGAAAATTTGTTTTTCCCTTTTGCCATTATAAAACGTTACTTGACATTTTCCTTTTGCTCTGCTCTAGTATACAGGAGAAATATCTAATTTTAAGTGGAAATTTAGAAACAATGCTTATCGCTCTTCAAATTCTTTACCTCGTATTTAATCAATGGAATAATGGGCACATCACAAAAAAATAAAATCGCGAAAAATGACTGCCCTTAGTATAGATTTTTTTTTATATACAATGCTAATTGGCTAATTAATAGCATGAATGGAACACATTTACATTTCACTTTTAAAGGGAAAAAAATTAAAAGAGGGTATATCAAAGAATATATTCACACACTGTCATTTAAGAATTATTGTTATTCTCCTTTAAATATTTAACAAATGACAGAAAATAAGCATAGGGAAGTCATAATCACAATTTCATTTTTGGATAATCTTCTCTCAAAATTAATGTATGATGCCTGAAAACTTTCATCTTAAACAAATCCCCCACATTTCGTTTTTTTTTTATGATGCCACAAACAGTGCCTGGTCATAAATGAAAAGCAAGGTTTATGAGAGAACAGTCATTAATATATTTATATTTAAAAATAATACTGCAGCTGCCTGCTGCCACAAAAAATAATTAATTTAGAACTTACAAGGAAAGTAAAAATTTCCAGAAGAGAATGGATTTATCTTTATGTTTTATGAATCTGTTGTAAAGTTATAACAGATACATTCATTCAAGGTTTCTATTTATGGCCAGGCTCTGTAAAAGAACTTATCACTGCCATTTTTTATTTTTTATTTATTAAATATAAACTATAGATACATGATTTTTTTTTTTAAGCAAATTTATAACACAAATCTTGTAATCAACTTATTCTCTTATTCTAAAAATAATCAAATTAAATTTGGATGGGATATTTACAACACTGATCACACCTTCACTACCGCATATTCATGCCTTTTTGTAAATAGCCCATCCAATTTTAATCTGCAAATCACATAAGCTTACTTTATATTTCCTTATTAAAAATTTATTTATTTTTCTTTATCTGCTGCTACTAAAAGAGAAGCCGTTTCACTGATACATTCAACCTGAAATTCTGAAAATTGTTATGACACCACAGCTGTCACTGAATGGAGATAGGGTGGATTGCATACAAACCATACTGCTGAGAAAGTAAAAGCAAGCACCCGACTTCGCCAAGCATTAGCACGCTGGCATGTCAGGCAGTGAGTGGCTCTCCTGAGGACTGAAGATGAAGTAGCTAAAGTTGCACAAAAAAGAAAAGTTTCCATTATTACTGTTCCACATTGTCGAAAAATAATTCAGTTGACCTATTAACAGTATTTAAAATTCAAAAGTATAATTAAGATAAAGCAAAATGCACTGAAAAAAAATAAATAAAAATAATTGTCATGTATAAAATGATACATGCAAAAAAGGAAAAATAACTTATAAACAGTGCTTACTAGATGTTAAATAAGCATGTTAAATAAGGTCTGTGATTATTTCGGGTTTCTAAATCTTTTACCTTAAAATTTACCAATAGTCTTTTTATTTCTATTTTGAAATGGTTTATCAAATATCTTTCCTGTTCAGTTATATCATTATGTATCAAACAAACCTACTTACCAATTCATACTAAAACGTCAACTTATGTAGAACCTGCATTTATCCACTAGCCTGAAGAACTTGTCAATTTCTAACAATGTTACGATACTAACATTGCAAAAACTTAAAATGTTTTTGGACATTAAGAAGCTTAAAGAAAAATTAGCAAAACAGACAGCTAACTAGACTTTAAGAATCTCGAGGTATCACTGACACTTTTCAACAGCCTGGATGATTCTAACTTTTTAAAAATGCTAAATTAAAACCTGAAAACTAAAAATGTTACTTGCGCAGTCAAATGCTCTTACAATGAATCAGAAATTATAAATGCAATTTTCGAAACTTAAAATGTTATTCTTGGAAATAATACTCAGGAATATTTTCCGCCTATTTCCAAATACGAGACCATTACCTTTTAGATTCTATAGACTACTGTTAGGTGGCTAACAATAACACTGACAAATGCTTTCTTTATGTTAGGTCACCACAAAAGGAAAGAGTGCTGATTAAAATTCATTATTACTGTGATCTAATAAAGAAAGCATGCATCATTGCATCTATAAAAATCTGAAAGACTGACTCCTAAAAATTAAGAGACAATGTAGACTAATGAAAAAAAAAAATTAATGTATATATTATCTACATTGAAAATCATTTAAAGCAGTAATATGGAAGTAGATATAAAGATTCAAACAAGGGATTCACTCTAACAGCATTTGACTGCAATAATAATAAATCATAGAAAATCAAAAATTGAAAAATATTTACCTCTTGTTTCTAACTTGCTTAATGTGATGGAACACATTTATGACATCACGGATTCTACGGGGAGCTTCTTCAATTTTAGAGGCCAAACAAACACAGCCCATAGCAACAATCTGTTTAAAGAGATCTCATCTGATTAATAAAAATCATAATTCACAAAAATACAATATGGCTATACGCTTTCTTGCTTGTTGTAATATCTAACTGACACACCTAAAGATAATATAATTTAATGCATGGCATTCAATTTGTCTCTTATGCTTATTCTAAAGAAAATTCAGTCCTTTTATTTTATCATTAAATTATCAACTGTATAGAATCCTTAAGAAAAAAGATATTTTGTTAAATAAGTAAAGCTCACAACCCATTTTCTAAATTTATAATTTTTCTACATTCCTAAAACTTAATTCATTTTTTTTAAATTTTTTTTAAAATTCTGTTGTGCTTCACCGGAAGCCTTTTAATAAAAAAAATTGCAAGTAAATGATTAGCAAATGTTTAAAATTATTTCTGCTGTAAGTAGACCCAATATTAAGAAATGATTGCAAACAATCTGGTTGTACCAAGAAAAGCGAGGCTTACAAAATAAAGTATCACAGTGATAATTATTTATACAGACAACGTATGCAAAGTATTCTAAATTCATTTGAAATCAAGAGATAAACCGATACTCCTGCAAAAGGATCTGGGAACAGTTTATCAGAATATTGCATAGCAATATTTGGCTGAACTTTCAAAAATGTAGCTTGTAGCAATGCACAATGACTATTAATTGTAATTTAATATTAGTTACCATCTTGATCAGCTAGATTTTTAATAATTTACTGAATAATTATCAGCATAATCAAACTAGTCAAAGACGTCCAAAACATCTAGCAACATTAAAAATGTTAAGCTTACAAAAATGTAAGTGAAACTGAAATACGACATAACTTCTAAAAATACCACTTGCAGACCCAATGCAATTATGATTGTTGAAAAATTTGGGAATTAAGATTTGGCATTTAGGATTAGCATCTTAATCCCATAATGGCCATTACCAAAAAAAAAAAAAATAAATAAATTATACAATGGAAACTGTTCACAAACAACCTTAAATTTACATCCATAGACTCATTTTCAATTCAATTTAAATGAATTTTAATGAGCTGATCTCGCTCTATCTACAGTATTGAATTTAACTCAACTTTGTTTTCTACACCCTACCCATAACCATTCACTCCATTGGCAACTTTTGTATTAAAAAAAAAAAAAAAATTAATGTCATATTATCTTTTATAATGTTCACTTAAAAAAAATAAATAAGAATAATTTACCCTTTCCAATAAAATATAGTAAACTAACAGTTACTTACCTCCATATTGTGCTTAATAAAAGACTTGCAATAAAAGAACCGTTGAAATAAAACTTGTCCTGTAGCCATAGCAACCTATAAAGAAAATAATAAAATGTTAATAGGTAATTCGCAACCATATTTAAAAAAAAAAAAAAAAAAAAAATATATCCCCCCAGTTAAAGAGAATGATTAAATATTAACAATTAAATAAAAAAATGAAAAAATTCTATCAGACTACTATTATTTTTTTAAAAAAAAATCATCATCAATTTAAATGTACTAAATCATGGGTCCCTATAAAGTATCTTTTGTTTCGATATTTCTTTCTAAGAGCAAATTGATAATGCATATCACTTCTGCACAGTACATCAGAAGTTAAAATGTATAAAATGATTTAAAAAGAATAGATTATGTATGATCCTATATTTGTTAAGTTTTTGATTTTTGCATTAGAATACAAACACAGCAAAAAGCTTTGAAATTACTGCAAAGTCAGGAACCTTTTTGAAGTAAAAAAGATGCATTTTCTTTCTTAGCTCCATCGGATTATCATCTCTTGGGCCTATAAAGGAGCACCTCTGCGGCAAGAAATTTTCTAATGATGTAGAAGTGGATGCGGTGAAATCTTGGCTGTAGACATGTCCACAATCATTTTTATTTTGATGGAATCACAAAAGCTTGTGACCCGATGAACTAAATGCATTGAAAAAGAGGTGACTACGTAGAAAATAAGTTACATATGTACTCTCTATGCCAACTTAATGAAACATACCGAAACTGCCTTTAATTAACGACTTTTCCTTATAAATATATTTATTTTTAATTCATATTTAAATCCTTAAGGTGAAGCCGAAATAAAAAATAATAAATAAAAAATTTAAAATACAAATGACTCATATTCTTCTATTCCTGATAAATTTTATATGATTACTCTGGCTAATTTTTTGGAAACAATATAAATTTTGAAGTTTATTTCAGTTTAAAAAAGCTCCCATTTCTACTTTAGTAATAATCTATTCCCTCATTGCAAGAATTCCATTACTTTCTCAAAAGTTAAATTTTAAAACAATAAAAACCATAAAATGGATATCAAGCAATTTAGTTTTGGATTTTTTTCATTCAGAAACTTTAGTATTCACTGGCAAAACCATTTCTATTAGTTGATAACAAAATATCATTATGAAATTTGCTATATTTCCATTTTGTATTGTAAAATTTCCATTTTTCAATAATAGACGGTTTATTTTTGAGAGACAAATCTAAAGATTTTTAGGGCAGGCGAGTATAAGACCAATTAAGAGGTAAAACGCTTTTTTTACTGTGTAGGGATTAGTACTAATTTAATTAGTACTATAGTACAATATGGAATCTTGACATTTAATACTTTTTCCTTGTCATTAGAGCTGTATTCCTTTTATAGTTACAGCAGTGGGACTTTGGAAGCCTGCCTCGTAATCATGTATATTTTTTGTATGTGCTTTGTAAGTTCACCGACAATTGTGTGCTTTCAGATACAAGTCTTACATGTTAGGATAAAATTTATTTATTTACATTGATTTTATTTTTTTTTTGGGTCCTCTATCCTTTCTTAAATTCTTTTGAGCCCGGCAGTTGCCGGGACAAAGAATTTGAGACTGTGGGATGCACTGTGAATTATTGTTGGTGCTTGATTTTGTTAGGGGAGCCATTTCGAGGAGCAGAAATGGTTACCTCTTCTTAGTCTCGCGATTTGAGCTACCATCAAGGGTAAATCTGACTGAAGAAGCCTAATAAGGCTCAAACAGCTGTCTCAAATTCCAGACGTGGTAGCACAGGAACCTTTGTTTATTTTTGTCCATTTTCAGAATTTTTTTTTTTTAATCAAAATAAAAAGATTAGTTTTCTGATTTTAAATTTTATCAAGTTCGGTTTTTGTTTTGCTTTTTTCCAGTGGTTGAAAAGCAAAAATATACATTGGACTGAAAAAAATAAATATATTTTAAAATTAAAACCCTAAATTAAAAATATTATTAGGGGATTTAGGAGCAGTCAAAGAAGACAAAATTAAAATCTGCCCACTCCTTAAGGTGAAAGGCGATAAATTCGACCTAATTAGTCAAAACAGAATTTTTGTAAGCTCTATCTAATAATCCAAGCTCCTAATTCTAAATGAACAGTGGCATTTATGGATTAGCATCAGCTTTTAGAAAAGCTGTATTATTACCCATGTACAAGTTAGTAAGAGAAAATGAAAGTGAAAGGGGATGTTTTTCGTGAGGTCATAGTCACATATATAGGTGACCATCTACTGTCTTTCAGTAGATACTTCAGGCTATCATCAACTTTTTTTTTCAAATTCCTGAAAAATAACTTAATTGTTTAATTAAAACCCAACTTCATGATTTTTCCTAATTAAACATAAAAGTAACACATTTTAATGTAAAATCTGACTTTCAAAGTTAGTTATTTGAAATTCAGTTTGCTCTATTATCGGCTTATTCCATTGAAGAGTTGGTTTGCTTATTCAGTTATTTCATAATTATTACTAATTATTTTATGGATTAACTTATTAATTTTTTTATTTTGCATTCCTGCATTGATTATAAGCCAATATTATATATATATATAATTAAAAAATCAAAATGTAGATTTTACATATTACTCTAACAATGCGAAAATTTCTTTTTCCTTTTATTTCTTACAAAGCAGAAATACTGTATTATTTTACTACAGCATTATTCATTAAATATTTTTTCATTGTATACTGTCAGTAAGGAATAACATTTAATGTTCCCCACTCTTTTTCTTAATTATGCAAAATGTTCCATTTAATATTTTCATGTAGATTTTTTTTAATGCTATGTTTTTAATTGTAATTAAAAGATCAGTGAAAGATATTTTTTCTTAATAGAGAAGAAAAACAAAATCTCAATACATTTAATTATGTGTATGATTTAATTAAAATTTATTGACATAATTCTTATCACTTAATAATTTGAACTTACCATGAAGGAGGAATAGTAATTTTTATTGGCAAAAGAGGAAAAAAAAACTGCAATTTACTGCAGCAATGAGAAAATTAAAACCAATGGCCTTTTAATTATTTAATTTTCCCATACAAATCCACACATTCTAAGATAATATTATGTTATGACTACACTGTTCTGTAACTTATGTCTACAAACTAAATAAGTGAAATTTCACTTCAACTTTATGTACTTATTTATACATTCAAGTGAATTTTTCATAAGTATGACTCGAAAGTGATATTACAGATAAGTTCAGACATTTGAGTTCCTTTTTTTTTTTTCCAATTTGAATATTACTTTCTTTTGTATTTTCTTTCAATAACTATGTTTGTTTGTTTTGTTTTTTTTTTGCTTTTAATGCTATCTACATTAAAGGTGCATTATTTATTTATTTATTTAAAAGCACTGAAAAGTAGATTCTTTGTGAATGAGAATCTAAGATTCCTCAGACTTTATGCAGGGATTAAATTTGAGTGATCCTTTATCATGAAATTTTTCCAGCTGCGAAACCATTCAGCATGAGCATTGCCCTTTCAACTATATACAGGCATTGGTTTATATAGACCAATAACATATATTAATATCATTCCCTGCAGATATTCTTTTGTTCCACCCCTCTCCGTACACCTGCCTTTTAAATTCGGTTGAAAACAGATGTGCCATTCTACTTGTGGCATCATTTCCAATTGTTCGTGAAGTAATTTTAGAAATGCCTACTGAAGTTATGTTTTGCAGACATGCTAGCTCGAATATTATGAAGTTATTTATTACTGAAAAGTCTCCACTTAACACAGAGTTTGGTGAGATAATAGCAGATTTTTGGTCACAGCACTGATGATTGGCCATGAAGAGTAGGCAAAACCCTTCCCACTATTATTATTTTCCATCAACAGAAAGAATAAGAAAATTTGTGCTAAAAGTAAAATTTCCACAAAACCATGATGAGCCTTTGTGTTCTTAAACTGATCTATCTACAGTTCATACAATGGTAATTTTCAATTTTTTTTAGTAGCAATAAGGTGCTTAACAAAAGGTAACAGAATTTTTGCATCAATGAAGGAATCACTTTTGGATACTTGTTTTTCTGCAATTAAATTGCTGATGGTCAATCTTCAGTTTCAAATATCACAAACTTCCTCAATAGTTTCATAAGACATAACGCTGGAAGATGTCTTTCAACCAACATCTTGTGACAAGAAAGCAGAGATAGAGACTTAGTACAAAAACGTAATAGCAGAAATGGCTGATCAGTGAAACTATATACAATTAAATAGGCCTAACACTAACTAGGAATGACGGAGAAAACATTACCAGTTTATTTCACCTTTTATCCAAAAAATAAGTGCAATATTTTTCATTTTTTGTGTTCACACATTTCTTTACCCTGTTGGTAAAAACATAGCAGCCAAATTTTATTCATTGAAATGTCTGAAAAATAAATCCATAACTTGCTCTGTGACATTTTTTTTTATGACATTCGATATTTTGAAGCCTGGACAATGAGCAAAAGACAAACACTGCTCTTTGAAAGTATCCAAGAGCCACTAATGATTACTGCTCTTTCATTTCAAATAGGACAATTTAAAATGTACTCAAGATATAAAATAACATTTTACATTTGTTCTTCTAAATATATTTTAATGTATAATATTTCAAATGTTATTTAATGAAATGATTTTCCCACGAACTGAAAAAATTGTGTTGCTCTGAAGACAATGTGAAACCTGATTAAGGTACGTTTATTTAACAGGAAGCATGTGAGACTAGATAAAATATCCAAAGGTAGCAAGTTACAACACAGGGATTACTATTGTTCCCAAGGTTGTGGAGTCAATGTTTTTTTCTTTTCTTTTAACAGTGAATTGTTGTTGGCTTCCAACTCCATTTTTCTAAAACAGAAATGTTTTTGCTTTCTGCTGTTTGGGAAAGAAACTTTAAAGTGTTTTTCACTTTAAATTTGAAATTTCCAACATTTTATGTGTGGATGTCATTCATATACATTATTCAGTGGATTCGGAATTGAAATATTCTCTTATGATTATACAAAATTGGGCCAAAAGGTATGATTACAATTGTAAGAACATTTTCAATGACAAAGAGCTGAGGCCTTGTCCTGATTTGTAGCAAGATAGAATTACCAAGAAAGGTAGTAAGAAAAAATAGAAGCCTGTTCTTAATTCTAAAATAAGTTAGTCTCAAAATTTCTCTTCTAATTTTGACTAATAAAGGACTTTGTCCACTTTTCTCTATCGGTGGTGTTCTAACTGCTTAATCACCTCATTAGATATTTGTTAAATGTCAATTTTTCTTATAGCTTAACAAAAGGGAATGAGGTACATTTACTTGCCATTTACCAATGTATAAAATCAATTTTGTTTAAAGCATAAAAGTAATGTTTACATGTTAACAGATAACCATCTTATACTGAAGTAAAAACAATTATTAAAAATGACAAGCAATCGTCATTTTGCTAAATTTTTGCTAACTGTACATTAAATTATAGGTAAGACTGCAGTTTACGATACCGGGAGTTTGGTCGCGTTGTCAAACATGGCCGTTTTTGGAACAATTTGGAAGGGCAAAAATTGTTTCAAAAGTTACCAATAAATACATCCTGGAGCTGAGCAGACCTCACTTAACCTAACCTACAGCTAACCGGAATAAACTCTTTGGTCCTTCAGATGAAATTTGTTTCTTAGGTAATTAATTGGAATAAACAATTAAGCGGAAGCAGTAAAATGCCCCGTCGGCGCTGAATCCTTAGGAGCCTTCCTATTGGCTAGTACCGTATTCCTCAGTCTAGCTAAATTATATTTTCCAAATAATTGTATAACAGATCTTGAAAATGAAGATTAAGATTACAGCTTTATAAACAGAAGAAAGTTAACATTCACTGAAATATTCAGTAAATTTGAACTTCCGTAATTTTGATCTGAGTGCACACTACGTATCTATATCCCTATAAATATTAAATCTTAATGGTAATAATTTGGTATTTTTTTTTTTTTTTTGGTAGCAATAGCAGCTACATTTTGTAATAAAGATTTAACTAACTTTGGGATTCCCTGAAATCCCATTTCATCTGGATAATCAGTTTAATTTAATTGACATCTTATTAACTTAAACATCAAATGTTCATTTAAGGATTTACTCATAAGAGAGCTTCCCTTCATTATCAAATTTTGTGAAAAGCAAACAATACATTCTAGTAGACAACTGCATATTGGTATGGTTAGCATTTGGTATGCTAATATATTAATATTGCACATCATCATTATATGTAGATCAAAATTGTCTTAAATGTCATTTAATACACGTATTTCACTTATCAACTGAGTTTTTCTAATATTTACAAGGGAAAAAAAAATTGAGGAGGAATAATTTACCTCCATTCAATACAGAAGTCGATAAAACCCGGTTCTCAAGAATAAAAGTAGCTACTAAATCATCTTTACTTTTTGAAAGAAGAATGCCAATACTGTATATACAATCTAATGAAAATTTACGAAAAGAAATTGAATCATCTATTAACAAACCACCAAAGTCTCAACTGTCTTTGTTTTATTCCTTCGTATATTACAGAAATTATACAAGACTAACGTTGTCCACCATAATGATTCATGCATACGTCATACGCTTATCAAATGTTATGTCCAAAATATATTCGAAGCAAAAACACGATTAATTTTAAGAAAAGAAATGGCAGGAAAAGGAAAAAAAAAATAATCACATAATGACTTTTAGAAGTCTAACCTAAAATCAGGCTTAATACAGGAATGAAACAACTGAAATATTTTTTACTTCATTATTCACTGTTAATGGAGGCTTAATCGCGTTTTAATAAATTACTCCAGGATTATTTTCATGTACAATATTCGATTTTTACGTCTCATTAAACTTATTAACTAATAATCAATCTATTATAACGAAACTATTTTTACTGTGCTTTCATAGACCAAGTGAAGAAATATACAGTATTTCCATAACCTGTTAAAGTTTCGCGAAGTTTCACAGTTTAAAAAAATCTCCTGAAATATTTTGACGAAAGGAGAAATTAAACACACTGATATTTCCAGTAACTCCCAATTTGCAGTCAAATCGCATTATAGGCAAACTTCAAGAAATACCGTTAATAGTTAAATCAATAAATGAACATATTCATTGAGCGATTGAACAAGTAATTATGACCTAAATAAAAAAAATCAGTTACCGAAATCTTAATACTATGACACAAATTTTTCCAAATGCACAATCAAACTTGGTAAAAGAAATAACACAACTAAAGATATTTTACTGGGAAAACCGATGAGTAATCTTCGATATTTATAAAATAAGAGAACAATAGACACTGAAGGACGACCACCATCTTGAACGCCATTTTGAATTAGAATTAGGCTTATATATGATCGTCGTTGTTTTTATGATTTCAAAATGAAATTTTACTCAATCTTTTCGCTCCGCAAAAGTGAATCAATCACAGCTGCGTCCGATCTAAGAAAAATGTAACGAAATTTCGTAAGAGTGTAAGAAAACATAGAAACAAAAACCTTACCTGGGGTAAGCCCAATAAAATTCCGGCTGTTTGAATAAGTTCACATCCTAATATCCGAAGATCGGTTTCAAAAACACGTTCCAGACCATCGATCACGGAAGGTGTTGTTTTTAACTTCTCCAACGGCAATAAACAGTTGCTTAAAGTTAAATGAATTTTGCCATACGTCTTTTGATTAGCAGGAGTCGTAACCTCCGTCTTCACAGTCGCCATTTTGTCCATGTTGTCATAAAAGACCGCAGAACCGCTTGTGTTTATCCGCGGCGGAGGATACGGATTCAAAGTTCCTTCTCTCAATTTAGTAAAATACGGTTTTTTTTTAAATTTGCTTACTAACAAAAGGAATATTATTACTTCTCAATCACTATTAATTATTTTCTTTTTAAAATGAATGGAATAAGTTGTGGAACTATTTGTTTAGGGAGTGACGTCAAGAAACGTTGTCGAGTATTTCACAATCGTCGTGTCCTGCCACGTCAGTTTCTATTTCCTATTCCGCGTTTGTTAATGCTTGTAGATTTCGTACCAAGAAAAATGCAATTATATAATGAATATATTTTTTTACAACTTTGTAATGTGAAAGCACGATTTCTATAAATTTATACAACAGATGTTACGCATTCCCAAGATTCCAGAAGTTTTACGAGCGTAAATCAACGTCATTTAAAAAAATGCCACTTGCCATGCAGAAGACTTATTTTGACACCTTGATTCATTTCAGTAAATAAAAATTAAAAAAAAAAAGCCATTTGTTAATTTATCCACGAAAAATTCACATATGTTCAAGTCACTTGTTGGATATTTCTTTCTTCATTTACTGGCCTTAAGCTATGAGGCACCTGCTAACATGACACGAGGACTGAAAAATGGACCTGACAGTAACCCCAAAACAGTCGATATCATATTAAAATTGGATGACATTAAAAGACCTGACCACTTAGAAGGCGTCCGACTTGAAAGAGATGGAGATTTAAATAAACAGTTCAGAAAAGAGGTTTTAATTGGGAAAAATGATGATAAAGCAGATCCTATAGATCCCAACAAACTTCTTGAAGATATATTTACAAAGTAAGCTGTGAAAGAAGAAAATTTTTATTGCTTGAATGAGCTCAAGATATACCTGATCAAAAGTCAATAAAGTGTAATAAAATTGTGTATGCAGGAAAAGAGGTTTTAAAAAATAACTGAAAATGATTGAATTAACAGCAGTTTAGTATTTCCTCAAGAATAAGTCATGCTTGTTTTATTTTTATTAAGAACTAGAAAAAAATATAAATATGAAAAGCATCTTGATAATAATTTGCTACTTCGAAAATAATATTTATTACTATTTAAAATCGTTTTTATTAAAATTAGCAGCGTCTAAATTGTAAGACATTTAAGTAAATAACGATGAATTTTGTAGTAACCAATATTTCTATCTGATAATGTAACATTAAAGGTTACATTATTTTGTTTTAATTGTAGAACTAGTGCCTTATTATAATTTCCAATCTGAACCTCAGGACCTTGATGTGGGCTGAAATAAAGATTTAACTTTGGAGCAATGCAAAACAAATTCACATTTTAATAATTATTAGTCTTCTTTAGAAATCTTTTAGAAGTTTCTTTGTTTTGATGTAGAATTTAAGTTTGTGTTTCATCTAAACTCATCTGCAAAACAGGTATTTTTGAAGTAATGCAAAGCCAAAAATAGAAGCAATAGATTTTTTTTTTTTAGTAATAGCTCAGCTACTGTACACATTGCAAATGTGAAGTAAGGTTTTAGAAATTTAAGTAAAGAGAAGAGGTTATTTATTACTAGGCATCTTAACTAAAGTTGATAATATTGATGTTTATCAATTTAGAAAGCAGTATTGGTAATTTTATAACTACATTTGAGAATAAATAAACATATATTAAACAAATATAAACAATACTTTTGTAGGGATGGAGTCCAAGCTCAGGCTAAATGCAAGCTCTATTTGCCAAAGGTTTGAGTCATAAAACCCAGTTAATTAACATTTGCCAAAGTTCTCCATAATTTAATGTAAATATTAACGTATGAAATAACTTTAAAAACAGTAAAACACTTTTAAGTACATAATTTATCCTAAAATATTCTACCACATAGACAAGTTCATTATCCTCCAGTTTATCAAATTCAGGATGGGCCAAAAGTTCATTATTAGAGAATTTTATGCATATAATGATTCTTCTAAACAAAATTTTAGAGCACATAACAAGAAGGCTTAATATGTTTAAGACGTCCTGTATGTTTCTGTCGTCCCTGATGACGAAATAACGCTAAGTATTCTGAAACTGTAGTTTTATTACCATCTTTTTTATTATCCTTTTAACCTGTTTACAAGTAAGGGCGTTTTATTTGTTTTCAATTTCTCTTTAGAGCACAGAGTTGTGCTAATTTAATTTGAGAAAGTTGTTTGCTGAAGTGAATATATAAATTAAGTATTGCCATAACTTCAAAAGTATAGAATACTTTTATTCATATAATTTGATGTTTAATGTTTTATTTCTTAAAATAAAATTAATTCAAAAATGAATCGATACTTTCATTATATTTTAAGGCTTTAAAGGATTTCTAGAAGTTTATTTTTCTGTAAAAAATTAATAAAACTTCAATCGAAAAAATAAGGTTTCTTTAATTGCAAAATGTTTTGTTTAAATTTTACAAGTTTACTATATTAATAGCTATACGTACATTTACAAATTCTGTAATTTAACAAATGTTATTTTTTCTTTCTTTTTTTTTTTTCCAGAGCTGATGGCAACAGCGATAAAGAACTCAGTCAAGATGAACTTTCAGACTGGATTGCACTTAAAGTGAAAGAACATTTAGATCAAGCCATTAAAGAAAACTTTTTTGTTTTTACAGCAATCGATAAAAATAGAAATGGTAGCAGTATTATTTATTAGTTACAGCTTTTTAAAGTAAATAACTTCAATATATTTTATTCCATAAAAGTAATATATCTTTTCTATTACTATCCTGAAGGCTTATTTTTATCTTTTTTTTTGGTTGCTCCCTGTGTATGCACAATGTGATAGTTCTATAAAAATTCTTTCCATTTTTCTGATAAATCTTTAGATTTTTCATAATTTTTCGTTCATGTAATATATAACTGCAATTGAGATTGTATTTATATTTAAATTATGTTTAAATCCCTTCCCCCCTCCCCTTTTTTTTCCTTGAAATTCCTATAAATGGTTTAGAAAATTGGTATACTATTGTCTTCATAAAATTTAACTAGATCAATCTAAATGCATGTACAGTAAGTAGTCAATTTATCTCATAATGTTGACTTCCAAATTATTGTATTGGGATTTTAATGCATTTTTGCTTGTCTAGAAATATTGAATGCAGAATATACAACATAGAAAATAAAAGCTTTCAAACAGAACAAAATTCGAAAACTGTAATTTAAAATGAAAACTGTAATAATTGTTTTTTCCATAACCTCTGCATTGGAAGATTCCAGTGTCATAAATAGTGTTAACTTCCTAACTTAAATTTTAATACAGTATTCAATTTCTTTTACATTAGAAAAAATTAAAGAACATAATAAAACAAATTTTCAGTAATTTTGAGCAGTTCTACTTCCACCAAATGCAGTTGAACAGCAAGTATTTGTAGTAAATTTACTATCAAGCATCATTTATTAAAAAGAAGATAAAGAAAACAAAAAAAACCTAAAGATTTATTTTCATTTAATGAAAAAAAAAATAATTAAATGTGTTCTTTCCAATTCAGTAAATAATGCAGACAGCACTGTTAAATTTCTTCCTATCCATAAAGATAATTACTAAACACACAGTATTTTTAAGTACACCATTCTCTGTAATAGGGGAACAAAAAATAATTAGCAGTTGGGTAATTTTAATTTGCGTTAATATGGCATGCAAAATGAATTTGCAACTATTGCTATAGAACATTTCAAAGTAACCTTCACATCTATGCTTCCTATCTCAGTTGAGTTCAACAGTGGCTTTCAAAATCCTAAATGCTAATATCATAATATTTTTAATTTTGACATCTGTCCTAATTGTGTCATCTTCATATCTAGTTAGTTATAGAATTATTTTACTTTTGTGTTATTATATCTTTTAGTTCGAAGCTGTTTTTGTGTCTTGAATAGTGATTTCTTTCAGATAATCACAAAAACAAAAAAAGCTGTTTTAGAAATTTTAATTGAATAAAACCTTTTTTAGGTATAGTAACCTGGAAAGAATATCATATCAATTTCATGCGTGATCAAGGATTCAGTGAAGAATATGCAAAAGATCATCCTGAGAATCACAAAGGATTGGAGAGAAAAGGTAAGTTGTAAAAACTGCGTTTTGAAGTAATATCAACTTTGTAAAGTGTGGCCGGGAAGTTCCCATACCCACTATTATGTATTATTATTATTATTATTTGTTTGGACCATATTTTTTTGATGGTCATGTTTAAGGCGAAACTTATTTACACATGTTACAAACATGGTTAAACCCACAGCTTGAAGATGCGGGTCTCAGGGAACCTGTATGGCTACAGCACGATGGGACACCTGCTCACTTTGCTGTTACTGTACACTGGTTTCTTCATGAACATTTTCCAGGACACTGGGTTGGTCGCGTTACTCCAGCTTGCAGACTCCATTGAAATGACCACCGTAGTCCTGACCTCACGACTCCTGACAACTCATTGTGGGGAATCATCAAGACCTACGTGTCTGAACGTCGTTATGCTACAAAAGAAGAATTGCGCAATGCAGTTGAGGACGCATTTCGACACACACCAGACATGCTCCAAAAAATGTCAAGTAGGATGTGGCGGCATATGAACTTATTGTACAGTATGATGATGAACACACAGGCTCATTGGACACTTAATGTCTAAATAATTTCTTAAAATATTTCCAATTAAGGGGTATGGGAACTTCCCGTAGAACCTACTAATGCTTTTATGTTTTTCTTAAAAGATAAATAATCACTTTGTTTCTCTTTGTATAGTCCGAGAGCAGATTTTGCTAGATCAAGCAGCATTCTCGGAAGCCACTCATTCCAATCCTGATGGTTTAAACATCGATGAATTTTTAAGTTTCCGGCATCCTGAACATAGTTTTGCATCTTTGTTGAATATGGTACAGGATATTTTCAACAGCCTAGGTAAAAATTTAGAGATATGGGATTTCTTTCAATAAAATTTTGTAAGTGACTCGTTTATAAGGAGAATTAAGAGACATTTTTGCTATGAGTAGTATAACTATTTAAACTATTAAAAAATTGCATTAGATCTTTTAAAGTGATTAAGCTAACACATCAAGCAAAGGTTTATTTAAAAATTTATGATTTAATAAGCATAAAAAGAAGTGATGGTCTTTGTCATTTGTAAAATTTTGCTGTTTGTGGGTTAGTGATTGTTTGTATAAATGATTGAATTCCAGATCACATTTGCATGTTTGGAATTTTGATTTTATCATTGAATTGTTAGCTTTTGTTAGTCACTGTCACGTTATCCAAACGAAGAAAAGATTTAGAATAAAAAAAGTTATAAGTACTAATGAATAGTTAGGTTTTAAACCAATGGCTCTCCATGCATTAAAATTTAAACATTTAAAATTCTTTATTAATAAAAATTACGTGCTATTAAATAAAAATTAAAAGATGCCTATCATTATAAGCACGGATAAACGATTATAAAGGATAAAAGTCCAAGACGTTTCTGACCCTCAACTTAATTGGGTCTATTTTCAAGTGAAATTTAAAAAAAAATCCTCCATCGATAGATTCGTCTTGTAAAATGATATTTCAATAAATTTCCGGAAATGACGTTTTTCGCCCCCTGTTGTATTTTTTCGAAACTACATTACGGAAGTAATTGTCTGCTTTTAAAATAGAAACGGCACTTTACTACGGTTTTTTTTTCCGTGTACGTATGTGTTCGTTTTGTTTGTTAATGTATACCATATTCTAAAATGTTCTTGGTTGATAAATCACGATTATAATATTTTGATAATTTTATTTTTCCAGATTCATAAAATCTTCGTAAATAGCCATCCCTATAACTACTAAAAATTATTGCATTTTCAGTATCCAACTCATGCAGTCTCGTATTACAGTGTGGTATGCTTTATTTCGCATATTTACGGCATATATATGCTCGTTAAGCCTTTTTTTCAAAGGACGTTTTGTTTGCCCAACATAAAGGCATCTGTCTTCTGTACTACCATTGCCAAGAGTTTTGCACTGTATCCCGTACACCACTCCCTTCCTATTAGTATTAACTTTTTTATCCTGAGATAATTTTTTTGAACCATTGAGAATTTTATTAATAGTATTTCCTGGTTTACTAGCTAATTTTATGTTTGCTTTATTTAACATCGGGTTTAATTTCTTAAATAGTGCTTCATCATATGTAATGTCAGTCTACCTATAGTTTTTATTTTCTGGTTTGTCCTCATTTAACATTTGTGACCGTTTATGCTTTTCTTTATTTAACACTCTTTTAATATGCCTTTCAATAAATTCTTTTGGGAAACCATTATTATAAAAAAATATCCTCAATTATGCTTAATTCTTTTTTCAAATGTTTTGGAGTAGAGCATATTTGCATTGCTCTACCAACTGCCATAGTTATGGCATTTCTCTTATAACTCAGGGGTATGGCGCTCTCATAATTTATGCTAATCCTTGCGTCAGTAGGTTTTCTATAGACGGTTGTCTCATACCCTTTTTGGCCATGTGTTGTGTATATATCGAGAAAGGCAATAACTTTTTCGTTCTCTTTTTCCATGGTATATTGTATGTTTTTATCAATGTTATTAAAGTCCAAAAGGATTGTTCGTTGATGACTAAAAACGTATCATCAACGTACCTACAAAAATAATGTACGTTGTTATACACATTTTCAATGGAGAAAATCTTAAATTCCATGTATCCCATTACACACTCCGCTAGAATAGCTGAAAATGGCAAGCCCATGAAGACCCCGGATGTTTGTATGTAAAATCTTTCATGGAAAGTAAAGATTTGCATTTAAACAGGGTTGCCACCAATATGGCCATTTCACTAATATTAAAATAAGTCTTTCCTTGCTGAATGTTCGTATCACTTTTAACGCCGTACCGTATCAAAACAAACATACACGTACACGGAAAAAAAAAAAAAACCGTAGTAAAGCGCCGTTTCTATTTTAAAAGCAGGCAATTACTTCCGTAATGTAGTTTCGAAAAAATACAACAGGGGGCGAAAAACGTCATTTCCGGAAATTTATTGAAATATCATTTTACAAGACGAATCTATCGATGGAGGATGTTTTTTTTTAAATTTCACTTGAAAATAGACCCAATTAAGTTGAGGGTCAGAAACATCGTGGACTTTTATCCTTTTTAATCGTTTATCCGTGCTTACAATGGTAGACATCTTTTAATTTTTATTTAAAATTCTTGACTACTTTTCCACTGCCAGTGATATTAGTCAGAATTTCTGATATTTCAAGGGCATATTTGTTTGACAATTAGATATAGTTCTTTCAAACATTTGTACTTGCAAAAATGTGTAAATGTTTTAATTTTCTTAACTTACTCAGGGAAAAAAACTTACATTTCCATACTTCTCAAAAAAAAAAAGCTTGGAAGTAGAATTAAATAATTTCTATAGACCATACCATTTAAGCTACTCGATTACAACCAGCTTTGAATTCACTTATAAATTGAAATTCCTTTTTTTTCATTGGCAACCTGAACTCTTTCAGATAATTTATTACAGTGTTTCATTCTTTAATTATCCAATTTCAATGGTAAATTTTATTTTCTCAATTTCAGATGAATAAAATGAAATATTTATATATGGAATTAAACTTTGAATTTGAGTTAATAACTGAGAAGCCTACCAAGAACCGAGAAATAGTTTTTATGATTTAATAACTAAAGCCTTTTCTCCCGTTAGATGAAAACAATGATGAAATGCTGACCGACGACGAGTTTGCCTCTGTTCCATCTGGTCATGTGGCAAATGAAATGCAGCCTTCAGAAGCTGAATGGAAAGAAGAAAGAAAAAGAGAATTTCATGAATCAATCGATGTTAATCATGATGGAAAAGTTACTCGTCAAGAACTTTTGGTAAAAATCTTAATATAAAATTTTTAAGCATGTTGAATTATTATTTTCAATAACAAGCATAACTTAGTTAATGGTAAGTTTCTAATAGTTCAACAATATTTTTGAGCTTAGGTTTCCAAAATAGAAACTTCACCCATTGCAAAATCAACATGTACAACCAGAAAAGCAGGCCTCCCACAACATTTTTCACTGTTATACAGGATGGCCATAATTAAAGATATTAGAGCTCTCAGTAGCTCTAATAAATAAGCTGAAAGTCATCAGAATTAGGAAATAGACTATTCCAGGCTTGGGAAGAAGGATTCCATTAAATAACAAATTTAGTTCCAAAATCAGTCAATCGGGTGAAATATAGGGCTGTACAAGAGGAAATGCATGACAAAGTATCAACAAATGAATACTAAGACAATGCTAAGATAATCTTTATGTTGCTCTTTTGGAAAACTTGAGATAGAAACTGAACTAATATGCTAGAGTAAATGCTGTCGAAGCTTCAAACTCACTCACAGTTGCTGATGAAGAAAGTTGATTTTCGATGTGATTTCTATCGTTCTGGATCAGAAATTGCATTTGGTATACAGTGTGGTCGACTGCAGATGCAACATCTTGGGAGGTAATATTATGCAGGTGCTGCATTATTTTATCCTTTAAGACAGCCAGGTTTGGTTACACTTCCTCTGTAGATATTGGCATGAAGTAACCTCATACCCAAAGATCACATGGGGTAAGGTGAGTCAAGCGACTTGGCCATGCAATGGGAAAGAAGTATCTAATGGCTCTTTCTTCAGTAAAGTGATATTGTAAAGCTACTACACTGATTGTGAAATAGGGGGAGGAGCCCCTATTTTGAATAAAATTTGTCTCATTCAGGCATCCTCTTTGTCACAGTTTAAGGAACAATAAAACTGCTCAGGATATGATAATATCTTTCCATGTAGTATAATAGAACAGGTGACTGCTTCCGGTGGGTTCAATTCTTTTAAAAATAATGACCCTAGGGTGAAGTAACACTACACCAAACAGTGAGTTTAGACAAGTGATATAGGATTTTCTGAATAACATGGTAATGTTTTTGAAACCCATATGCAGCAGTTTTGAATGTTGATAGTTCTGTTGAGATGAAAATGGGTCTCATCTCCCACATAAAGACCAATGATCAGGCATTGTCCATTTCCATTCTGGCTAATGGGCATTCACGCATCAGCAGCAGCTGGAAGGAAATGATCCTAAAAAAAAAACTCTCAGTTGCTCTAATATTTTTAGGAGCGAATGAGAGTTGTTTTTTTAGGATCATCTCCTTCCAGCTGCTGCTGATGGCTGATCTTGAATGAATAATACTGGATTAGTTTCCGAAAAAGTTTCCATGCAGTGGAATAAGGGACATCCAATTGCCTTCATACTCTCCGTGCACTTCTAGTTACAGCATCATTATCCATGGATCAGTCGATTACATCAGATGCAACTTCTTTGCTATCTGAGATGAAACAGGCTTCCTTCTTCCTTAAGGTTTAACTTGCAAGGATCCACTTTTCCTCAAATTTGTTAATCATCCTTCAAACTGCTGCAGCTGATTAAAGACACTTTAAGTTCTTACAGCTTCAAAATTCCTGCAGAGCGGTTGTTATATTTGAAGGGCCCCAAGGACAAAGGTGTTAAATAACATCTTGGCAGTTTTGAGATATTTAAAGTTAAAGTTAAAGCTTGGCTGCTCCCTGAAAATAAGCTGTATATTGTTCACAATAAATTATTAATGATCACTAATATCTAAAAATTGTCCTGAAAAAACATGATTTTGTTGAAACCACATTTATTCGTCGTAACTCAGTCGTAAATGTACTTAACACCTTTGTCCTTGACGCAACACGCTCTTAAAACGAAAATAAGACGTCACAAAGGTGTTAAGTATAAATAAATTTTAATAAAAATTACATTATACTAAGAGTAAATGTACAATACAAAATTACGGTTCACTTGAGCGGTTGATTTCGTTGTAGAAGCCTTGATACTCGTCTGGTATATACTCCATTTGCGTCTTCAAGTCTTTAATTTTTTCTTCTAAGATAATGTTGTGCTGCCTAACTTTTTTCAGAATGTAGTTTGTGATATCTTTCTGCCCACGAAGTCGAAACAGGTTTACTTCTTTAAAATCTTCACTTTCATTGAAGGATTTCTTGTACTTGTATGACCCAAACTTATCAGCCTTTATACATCTTACCTCATCTCTGAATGATATCTTCTCCTTGTCAGCATTTAGCAAACGAATAACAAAATCCAGGCCTGATTGTAGACTATCTGTGTCAGAAAACTTTATCTGCCATGTCAGTTACTACCATTGGTGTTTTCTTATCAACTGCATCAATAATGGTCCTATAAGTATCTGCCGAATATACAGTTGGACCTTTATTTAATGAACCTCTATTTTGCGAACTTTTCTTTGGAACCAAAAACATTTTGCTAATTTGTCAGTATATGCTAATTTGTCAGTATATGATAGGATGCGTATACTGACAGACTAGAACCACCGAATATTGAAGAAGATGGTTCGTGCAAATTTTGCTAATTTCTTCGTAAAATAACCTCTAAATAGCGAAGTGCATTTTCTATTTAACTTTTTCATGGTATCTATTTTTTTTTTTTTCTCCTTAAAATATTTTTATTATCAACATTCTCTTAAAGGAAAGGAAAGAAATGTGGATACAGCTGAGGGAAAAAGAAGAAATTAACGATGATGTGCCGATTGATGATTATCTTTCACTTGATTTTTGAAGTTGAGACCTCGGAAACACTAACTGAATCGGATATTTTGGACAGTGTGAAAAATAAAAACAATACAACTATGAATTGCGATGAAGATGATGGAAATGAAAATGATTATGATGCAGAAATCAAAAAAAGCTTCGTATGATGAAATGCTAAAATCATTTGAAACAATTCGAAGCGGATTACAATTTGATGAAAATACGCCTGAAGGGGCTTTTGTTGCATTGCAAAGATGCAAGACATACTATGAGCAAAAACACTTTTTTAAAAAAAAAAAAAAAAATACTCAGACAAAATTAACAGGCTTTATTAGTAAAATTTAAGTACGCATGTGGTAATGTATGCTTTATGTAATTAAAATTATTACTTTTTTTAATAATACTGAATAATAAAAGGTAAATCTCTATTTAACGAATTTTCCATATAAGGAAAATTTTTGGTGGATTTAGCGACTTCGTTAAATAGAGACCCGACTGTATTCTCTTATATTTTTTGACGACTTGCTCAATATGACCGAAATCTCTACCGCAATCTAAATATGTATGTCCTACAATTGGAAATTTTTGGTCAACAATAAAAAATATACCTTTCCACACGAGGTAATTCCAGAAGCATAAGAGTAAAAAAAAAAATATTTTGGCCACTGCAAGAATCTGATCAAGTAATGAGGTGGTTGTGGTTTCGTGCACTGATCTGTATAAATTACCAAAGAGACTGACTACTTCATGACTACTCGTGAAGATATGTTTTCTGTCCATGCTTGCATGTATGCCTGCTCTCCTTCACATGATACTTAATGTACGCTCAAATTGTAAAACCATAACTGTCCTAAATAGAACGCTATTGAAATGCTTAATTTCAGCAAAGGCATACTTTGCTGCATGTCAAAAGGTATATAACATTTGATTGGATCTTCCTTAACAGATTGTTTGTCCTTTTTTTACTGTTCGTAGTCCTCTTCATACTTTTTCTTGTGTGTTTCGCCACCCTTACCCGAATCGCATGTTTTACATGTATCACTCTTTGGAGATCCAAACGACAGATTAAATTCTGTTACAAACACCTCACTATAGCAGCGCTTCGTTGCCCACTCATTTTTAGGTATACCGGTGTCAGTGCAGCTAGATAAGTGGGTTCGAACATTACTTTTCATAATATCAGAAATTTTGTTTTGGGGAGCATTTCTTCCTGTTTTGATTGGGCTAGGAGTTAACTTTCCAGATGCAAGTTGCTTTTGCTGAAGATCTACTTTTTTTCTCCCAACTTGTAACAAGTTGCAGGAAGCTAACTTGCAAAACCTCTGTGTATTCTCATCAATTGTCACAGAATAAATGTACGTAGCTGACCATCGTTTATCTGCAGTCACTTTAAATTGGGCCACAGGCAGCAAGGTAATTGATTTAAAGATAATGACATTTTGTGCCTTGTACGATAATTTCTTAAACTGTTTAAATATTTTACCTCTTCCGTCTTCTGGAAAGTTTTCAGAGAATTTGTATCACATTTTTCATGACAAATTGTACTACTTTTTACTTTTTGTGCTGGAACTATAAATCCTTTCCTATTCACATACTCCATCCCTGCTGCCCGAGCTTCTTTTTGCAATGGTTTTTGGCTAAGATAGACATTTTCAGAAACTTCCAGTGTACTGGTGTTTGATTCTGATTTTTCTTGCCATTCGTTTGCTTCTAGTGCTGTTGTGCAATTGTACTCTTCTGAGTTTCTTTTCTCATCTCCAAAGAGTTTTTAGCCATATGTTGTCCCTTACTCAACATATCTGACAACATAAGCTGATGTTTTGCTTGTTTTATGGGGGCAGCCATTATGTCGAAAGAAGCTCCATCTACGCTTAGTTTTGGACTTAACACCTTTGCACTTTGGGATTTCTGTAGCTCAGGACCCAACTCATGCCCAAAGGTGTTAACTGTACTTAGCACCTTTGTACTACAAATGAAGTAATTTTTTTTTGTTACTTAACACATTTGTACTGAAGTAATTGTTTAAAAAATATGAATTAACATTCCATCTTTTGCCACCAGATGGGCTGTCATTTAGCACCTTTATTTATGCCTATAACAGAAATTTCATGAAATTGTCGCTTAACACCTTTGTCCTTGGGGCCCTTCATTTGTATCGAGAACTTCACAATGAAAGTTCTGGCAGAGTAAGTTGCATTTTTAACAAAAATGTTCAGAATATGCTTGTAATTTTTGACTGTGCTTTTATAGTTCCCTACTGCTGGGAAAATGCAAATTTCCTATTCTCTTAGGTGCAATGTGGCACTTTTTTTATTTGGAAATAAAATGTCAGACCAACTCAGTTTCTGTATCAGTTTTTAAAAATTGCAAACATAAAAATTTAAAATTTCATCTTAACTTTGTCTTATTCATTTGTTGATTCTTGGTTATGCATTTTATCTGAACGACAGAGGATTTCAGCAGATTTTGGAATTAAAAATTTATTTTCATAGAATCCTTTTCCCCTGGATTAATTTATTTCTTAAGTCTGGTGGCCTTCTGCTTATTAGTTGAATCTAAAGACAGCTCTGAATAGGGATACTTAATTACAACCACCGTGTAGCATCACCTTAATAGGCATTATTATAGATTATTTGTCTAGTCTTTTTGCACTACCATCTTGCAATCTTATAATTTAAATATGCTTACTATTATCTTCAATCAGATTTTTACCATATCTTTTTTATTTGTTGTATCCTATATTTTTATAATGTTTCTTTTCACATGATAGAATTCTCAGAGAAATATGAATATGTCGAATCATGCTTACACTATTTAATCAGTAACTGTACTTACTCTCAAGCCAATCTTTTCTTCTTGGATCAATTATTTAGTCAGAGTTTAGTAATATTGTTGGTTTTCCATTTTGTCTATCACACTGTGCTGGCCATCAGCATCAAAGTTTCATTAATTAATCAAACAATAATTGCTACTAATAAAATGAATTAATTGTATAAAATTTGGCTAGAAGGAAATTACTCAATAGCTAGGATTACCACTACTCTTATTAATGTACTGCCCATACTAGGATTACACCTACTCTATTAATGTACTGCCCAATTACAATTTATACTGACTATTGTACTCTACGAAATCCATGCCATTAGTTAGCAAATGACCAGAAAATTGCTGCCACTGTTCTAAAATAGGGGTAGTTCTACATAAGGCAATCTTTCTGCCATATGCCTACCATCTCTACTAGCATTTTGACATCTGATATCAAGAAAGAAAACATTCCAGAAAACATTTTAAAAAGATAGTAAAGTTTGTAAAAATCAAAATGATTTGAATTAGTATCTATTAAGGTTATTAATCATCATTCTGATTTTCAAAAACTTTACTACCTTTTTTTAAATGTTTTCTGGAATGTTTATAGAAAGAAAGAAAAAAATAAATTGTAGCTGAAACCTTAACAAATTTCTGGCCTAAAAAATCTGAATTGACAGACTGAGAATGAATAAGAAGAAATTAAAAAAGTAAAAAATACAAATCCCTTGTTCTAGTTCTCTGGCTGCATTAAATAAAGGATTTTTTTAGGCAAAACAGTGTTATTTTCATAAGCAAAGTGTAGTTTTGGAAATAATTATTTTTTACTATAAAGTGATGAGAATTCTTTTTCAGCTATTGCAGACATTTTCCTTAATGACAGAATCCACTCTGGACTTGGAGTTTTAAAGTTTCAAATTCATTGAAAATCTACCCTAATATTGTTAAAATGTTGCCAAGTTTAATAGTAGACATAAAGCAGCCTTCCCATTGTTGCTCTATTTAATTTTATTTGTTTATATCTCCTTAATATGCAATAATATTCTGATTGGAATTTTTCTAAGTTGTATTTTTTGTATTTTTTTTTCATGTATTTTTTTTCATGATGTTACCTAGAGTAGGAAATTTTTGAAGATCCTAAGAACAGATTATATCAGAATATTCACTGTTGATTACAATATTAAAATGTGAGATTACGAACTTAAATGCTGATTTCAAAGTGGTAAAAATTGAAAATTAACTTTTATCCTTCTAAACACTTCAATATTTACTGAGATAAAATAGATTATTTTATCTTGGCATAGATTCAGTACTTTAAGATAAACAAATTACCTACACTAATCAGTTTTCTACTAACTACAAATTGCATTTTGGTGAACATCTATCTGTTGTTGAAAAGACTTTTAACAAAATGCAGATAAAGCAGCCACTTCTGGACAGTTGGCCTGAAACAGCAGCAAAATGGAAGTTTGTACAATGAAAATTATCAATTTTGTTCATAGATTCAATTAGTATGGACAAAATAAATGCTTGGAACTCCCAACTATAGAATGATACATGAGAAATTTGTAATGGTTAGTCAAAATGTTTGCTTCTGATAATAAAGTGAATAAAATATATATTTAATCCAATACTAAGGGCCGGTCTATACAAGCGTTGAAAATTCTTGTGTTGCTAATGCTCAGAAATGTCCTGGTCTCATGAGTGTTGCTAACATCATGTTAGTTTAGCCTCCAGACATTCTTATAGGGTAAAATAAAGGAAAGTATATCCTCGAGGACTGAACATTGCTAATTCTCACCAACTGCTCGTGTAGTTCAGACCAGTGTCGCCAGTGCCGACAAAGGCTTTAACAATGCCACTCACATTGCCAACGCCGACCTACTAGGCTTTGAAAACACTCTTGTAGACTGCATCTTTCACTTACCATAGAAATACATGGAATTTCTCTTGATTCTGTAAGAGCTTTAGCAACACGGCGTTTGAATGTTAGTATAGACAAGGCCTAATCCAGACTCCAATTAAATATATAAAAGGGAGTTTATTGCTGCAATTCCAAACACAGGAATAAAGCTAACTTTATGCAGAGTGATGTAAATTATTTTGTGAAAGCAAAATTTTTATATTGATCTGTAAAAAATTAATTGCGAATACATACTAATTAAAATGAACAATGATTTTAACAGCTCCTGTCTCATTGCAAATACCAATTTTTCAGAAAAGTCATGCTCTAATTGGTAGTTCAGAAGTAGTTTTGGATTAGCTTTTTGAAAGTTAGCCACCTCTGATTGAATCTTTACAATTTGAAATGTTTCAACACAAATTTTCATAAAAAAAATACTGTTCTGTGAGTGGTACACTTCTAAGGATTTAAATGTAATAGAAATGAACTATCGTTTGCTTTTTGTTAAGAAATTTATACATTATTTTTTACCCATTTTTAAATGGCAGTTTGGAATCGGTTCATTGTTCAGTGTTTTTTCTTATGCTTGAGTTCATGAAGTAGAGGTTTTATTATATTTGAATCTTTATTATTATTTTAATCTGATTAGATTTTGGAGTCAAGAGGCAGTTTAATTGAGAACTAAAATATATCTTTTAGTAAATAAAAGAATAATGATATATTAATATAAACCCTAGTTACGCCACTGTGTCAAGGCTACATAGTTTGGAACATGTATATAAACTTGTTTAGTATTTGAAGTTTAGTTTGTTTTGCTAATATTTGAGTCAAGTTAATTTTTAGAACCATATTAAATTTGGCATCCTTTTAGGCCTAGGGCCTCAGATGGCTGCCCTTGCAGCCTGCCCCTTAATCCAGTTCTGTAGAGAACTTCTCTTTACAGAGAGAATAATTAAACATTGTAAAAAGTATGGAGGAAATACTAAAATGATTGTGTTGGAATTCATAGTATCTGACATTACTACAATTGTTAAATAAAATTCCTTAATTTGAAATGCATTTTTAAAAGTTACTCCAAAGAAGAAAATATACTAAAATAAAGATTCTGTTACTGAAAATCAGAATATTAAATAATTATGATATTTTATATAAAATGTTTGTTAAAAAAATAAAATATATATTGATTAGATAAGTTAATTTAAGGAATCTTGTACTTGTCTATTTTAAATCGAAAGATTGTATAAATGTAACTAGTCATTATAAGATATCTCAAAGAAAAAAAAAATTCATTGGTATTTTCAACACATCAAAAAGGCATTCTTATTTGACATCACGCATGTATTTAAATAAATTTATTTAAATACTGAAAGCAGCAAATTTTCGAGAAGAGTACATCTTCTCTTTATCAAGCCAGAATACAATGATTAGAATAAAATAAACAAACAAAGAATGGGAATATGAACATTACACAGTTTAAAGGCATGAAATGTCAACAAAGGCAATTTCATATCAAAAGAATATTATAGAAAATTACTTAAGAAGATTAGATAGAAACACCAGTAAAGAAGTTGCTTTCAAAGAAAAAATTAATGATATGACTGTACTTTTAAAGAAAAATAATTATCCAGATAAGTTCATAAAAGATCAAATTAAAACGATACAATATGTTCAAAAATCAAATAAATAAATAAATAAATTTGAAAACAAAATTTTCATCCCTTATCTTAATGAGAATAGTTTTTTGTTAAAAAAATTATGTAATTCATTCAACATTAATATTGGTTTTAGATACAAAAATAAAATCAAAAATTTACTTTGCAAAAAAACTAATCATCATGAAAATCAGAATGAAATGGGTTTAGTTTACAAAATTAATTGTAAAACTTGCAGAATGTTCTATGTAGGAGAGACAAAAAGGACCCTAGTAGAGCAGGTTTCCGAACACGGAAGAGCCCTAAAAAATAAGAATTTGGAGACTTCTGACATCGCTTACCATTGTTTGAAAAAAGGACATGTCATGGACAAGGATGTAAAAATTCTTTATAAAGAAACGGACTTAAAATTAAGGAAAATTTTGGAAAGTTGTATCATTAAAAATACTAAAAGTGAAAATTTTAATAGATATGAGGGAGCCTCAGTAGATCCAAATATTATTATGTTAATAAAGGAATTTTTAAATATCGATGTTAAAAAAAAATAGTCACTTTTGATGTATTAAATTATTAATAATATATTTTGATTGAATAATTAAAAATTGATGCTAATTTTTTGTTTTCACAATTGATATTCATTTGAGTTAGCCTACCTTTGTAAAAAACAATTGCCTTTGTTGACATTTCATGCATTTAAACTCTACTATGTTCATATTCTAATTCTTTCTTTGTTATTTTATTCTAATCATTGTATTCTGGCTTGATTAAGAGAAGATGTACTCTTCTCGAAAATTTGTTGCTTTCAGTATTTAAATAAATTTATTTAAATACTTGTATGATGTGTTGAAGATTTTATTTTTGTCATTGGTATTTGTAATGAAAGGCCAAAATTCTTAATTACTTTTATAGTAAAAAAAAAATTTACATTATATTAATAAATCAACTTTGCAAACAAAGTTCCTTATAATTATTATTAACAGATATCGTGCTCTAGTTTCTTCTGTTATTTCACTCAATCTGTAATCTGTAAACAAAAATGGAAAATCTAAACATAATATTAATAATAAATAATGAATAGAAACATAGGTGAAAGAAACCCTTATTAAAACAGTATCATTTTAATGCGTCAGATTACAAAATACGAACACATTGCAGGTATTTAGCCTTCATCAGTTCAGAATGATTTTAAAATTTCCGTTGGTTCACTAAGTTACTAGTCACTTGTTGGTAGGGAAGTCCATTGTTTACAGAGGGTGTTGTTGCTATGAGGAAGAATTCTTTTATGAATAGGGGTATACTGTCAGATTACAAAATATTAACACGTTGCAGATATTAGCCTTCATCAGTTCAGAATGATTTTAAAATTTTATAGCGATATCTGTTAGAATAACACTATTCATAAAGCAATGAGATAGGAGCTGTTAAAATCATTGTTGTTAAAATGCCGTTAAAATCATCTTTGGAGTAACTTTTAAAAATGCATTTCAAATTAAGCAATTTTATTTAACAATTATAGTAATGTAAGTTACTATGAATTCCAACACAATCATTTTAGTATTTCCTCTGTACTAATCCGACACATTAAAATGATACTGTTTTAATAAGAGTTTTTTTCAACTGTGGTTTCTATTCGTTATTTATTTATATTTTTTTTTTACACAGCTTATTGGATAATATTAAGCATTTTCTTAGCAAAATTAATGTATTAAAAGTGAATATCAGAATATTAAAAGTGTCTGAAATCTGTACACTTCCCTGCTCTTGCTGTATCAGGACCATATGTTGTGCAGTAATTACATAGTATGAAGGGTGTCATAGGGTACATGTTTTGAATTTTTCATGTAAAGGTTGTTTTTACCCTTCTCTCTCTCCCAATGGGCCAGTAAATCAAGCTCACCATCCCAGCTAAGTCAAGTAGAAGTTAAAGAAATGGAAAAGGAATATTCTGCACAAAACTTTGAATTTTTCCAGGCAGTTCTGCATACTGTGGTTGCTACTACTACTATTTCTCTAGTTACTGTTTATATTATTAACATTAGCGAATATAAATTAGGAATAAAAAAAAAACTCATAATATGCAGATGATAAAAAAAATTAGCACTGATAAAATGAAATCAAACTTAAAAAATCACTGTGGAAGCTATTAAATCCAATGGGCCGAAGCTTTTCCAATAGAAAATTAAGTTTTTATATTGTACTCTATCTTTATGACATTTGGGTTAAATTTGTTTAAAATTATTGTTATCAAATCAACAATAGAAAGCAATAATACTTATAAATAAACAAGATCTCTTAAAACTTAAGCAAAAACCGTCAACTTTATTATATTTCCATAATGAATTCTGGGACAGCACTAATCAACCATTGTAAACCAGTTAATGAAAAGCAAGACTGTGGGATATTCTGCACTTGGTAATGTATAGGGCCTTACTACATGTTCTACTAACTATTGAAATATCACTAATAAATGTTACTAAGCAAAAAAAAAGCCAACAGCAACATCCTTTTGATAACACATTGTTTCACGAATGAAAATTCATATTGTGTTTCCCTTTTTTTCCCTTAACTGCTAGCTAATTTTTCTTTTTTTTCTTTTTATTTCAGTTTTATTCTGATCCTAAAAATCCTGCCCATGCAAAAACAGAAGCAAGAAGTCTCATAAATCTTGCTGATGAAGACAAAAGTGGAACCCTCTCCCTCCAAGAAATTTTAGCCAAGAAAGATATTTTTCTTGGATCAAAAATGGTTGATACCGCCCAAAGTTTTCATGACGAATTCTAAGTGTTTTATATAAACTTCATTTAGTTGCATTCGGAATGGTGGATTAGTATATGCCTCATTTAATGTGCTGACAAAGATGTAACCTAACAAATTTTGTTTTGGCAAAAGGTGGTATTACAAAACTTTCCTGTCCAATCTGCTATTTTATTTCAAATGGAGCTTGTAATACAAGCTTTTAAGTACTGCTTTTAACTTGAAAACCTTCATTAATACTTTTTTATTTTTTATTGCAATTAATTTTAAGAAAAATTAGCTTGATTCTTAAAGCTATATGGAAAGTAGAAATTATTTATATGTTGTCAAATGATATGTACAGCAAATGATATAATATATTCATGATACATATTGTACAGCGAATTTAAATTATTCAACTGTGTAGTATTAGAAGGTTAGTGTCATTATCAAATCTTAAGGTACAAATAATGATTTATTAGAGCTTTTATTTTAGTATTCAAAGCTTCTAATTGGGGATTTGTGAAATCTGGAGAGTTGATTATTTGTGGCCCAGATTTGACTTAATATTAAGGCAGTTGACTCAGAATATCATTATAGTAAACTTCCCAAATAATGGCACCCTCAGAAGTTGTCTCGGAAGTTTTTTAATTGGCAATATTTGATGCATTAATAAAGAGAGATAAGTAAGAAATTAGAGAGAAAAGTGGATAGTATTTTATTAACTGGTAAATACAAAAATAATATTTTTAAGTTGAAAAATATAATGATAAAAATATAATGAAATAATGATCTAAATTTCCTTGGGGATGAGTTCTTTATGTATATAGGATGCATCATTTTAAAAAAATTTAAATCTTTAAAAATTATGTCACTTTGTTGTGTGTGTTTTTTAGGTTTTCTACTTACATCCACTTTTCATTTTCTTAACAATATGCCTTACACACTGATCATTTCAATGTTGTCAGTATAGAGCTCACTTTGAAAATGGCTGGAATGAAAACAAGTCATGTGTACTGCCGTTTTCTTCACTGTACGACAATTTTTAAAAGTACTGTTATCTCAAGTCTGTCTTTATTTTGAGTGTCATTATTTTGTAAGGTTGCTGTATATGTAATATGGGCCTTAAGCAGTGGTTGGAAATTTGTGACTACCAACAAAGTTCATTTTTTTTTGCTGCTAAAAGTTGATTTGGTTGCGAATGGGGTGACTGATTTAATTTGATAAAAAAATTAGTGATTTGCAGGTCTCTACTTTTAATCATTCCTCTATTGATTATGTTAATATTCTCCAATATATATATTTACATTCCTTTTATTTTATGAAGCCAATAGTAAGATTGACAACTGTAAGGTTAAAAGCCTTATTTCAGTTGAATTACAAATTTGTTGATCTCTATATATCTGGGACTATAAAAGTAACCAAACTTTTTTTACCATTGTCTTTTCTTTATAATGACAATAGGAACAGCTACTTAATTTTGTATATCTACATGTTAAAATTTGTTGATATTTTTGCCATTTGCTCTTGCCGAATACTTAAAAAATGAAATATTCAAGTGTTTGTTTAGTGCCGAATTGCTGTTAATTTAGAAGTGGATTCAGATATATTAACGTCACAGTGGTTGAGAATTTACTGTTTTCACTATGCTGATTGAAGGCAATGGATGCTGCCGCTATACAAGCACTGCTAAGATTGTGTCAAGTAAAAATAAATTGATACTAATATGTTTTCTAACTGAAACTTGTCATATAAACCAAAGCTTCTCAACCAGTGTGCCTTGAGAATGCTTTTTGTATGTTACAAGAAAATTCTGACCCATATTCAACGTGCATTCAAATGTTCTCATCTAGATTGAATTCCAAACATCAAATAATCTAGACAGATAGACATTTAATCAACATTGTTTTGGTATAATAATGATTGGTTAATAAAGTATTACATTTGTATTCGAATCAGTTTTAAAGTATTTCAGAATATATTTAAACATTTAAAATAAACTGTAATATATATATATTCCTGTGGATGATGCTTATGTTTTTGAAAAGATTCTATGATAAGTAGCAAAGTAACGAAACAATTTCATGTGCTTTGGATTTTTAGGAACCAAATTTCTTGTGCCAATGTATTTCAGCAAATAGACTAGTTCGCCATGAAGCAAAAATGGTTGAGAAGCATTGGTATATAAACCAACACAGCAGTCATAAACTTACATTACAATTAAACTTTAAATTATAAAGTCTAAAAAAAAAAAAAATCTAGTTATTATATATTTCTAGTAAAGAAAATGTTTTGCAGTTTTTTCCTTAGTTAGGGTATTTTTCAGCTGGCTCCCAAATGATTATATGAAATGCCCAGATTTTAAATTAACAAAAATGTCAGAATGATTAATACTGCTGAGAGATTCATTGCAAGTATTTAGTTGAAATTATGCATATATCATTTATTAATAATATCCTGTAACTATTTATTGATAATTTTTATTGTTATTATTATTTTATTCTTTGTTATTATTAAAAGAGCTTTCCTCTTTTAAAATTAGAAGAGGAATATAGCTTGTATATTTTGGCATGGTAAACATCTTTTAAACTTAATAAGTATATTATTGATTTACCACATCAGTATCTCTTTAATGCAAATTTTTATTACTTGGTTGTTTGATGTGAAAATAGCATAATCTATAGTACTCATGTTTCTTTTTGAACAGCAGTTGAATTTTAAAATTGAAATTTGATTAATTTTATGACTGAAATTATTTTTAAAATTTTGTCTTAAGTCATGGAGGTTTCTTTTGATTTTTATAAATTTTCATTCCATGACCACTTGAGAATGGATAAGTGCTTTGTAGTTTGAGATCTTTACTCAGGAGATCATTACATCACTTGTGGGAAAACAAAGACAGTGAGGCCCTGGTTTTCTGTGTTTAGATATTTTCAAGCACAATGCCAAATTAAAGGATTACTTTGAATCAGCATCGTTGGATTTTTCAAAATTTTGAGTCTGGATGGGAATTGTGGCATTGTTGCTTTCTTTCTTCCTAATTAAAAATATTTGCTTATGTAGCATTTCATCGGCTTTAACTGATTTTTATAATAGAGCTTTTCAAATAAATAATGTTGTTAAAAGAAAAATTCACTTTTATAATCCCCATAGAGATGACTTTCATTAAAAGGTGACAACTCTTGAATAAATAGTTACAAATCTGATCTATTTTGAAAGTCATCAAATAAATTTAAAAAAAACCAAATTTCTAAATTTTATCTAAATTGAAATTTAGATAAAAATTGAAATGATATAATATAGAAATGCTAGTCGTCATTGTATCAAAAAAAGTTACAAAATTTAAGTAAATAATTTACCACTATAATTTCATATTTTATTTTTTAACAAACATTATTATTTTTTTTGTCATTTTTGGGGCATTATTAATTACTTTAGTCACAACTAATTTAATGTTATATACTTAAGAATTCTTTGCTCACCATTGATAGAAAATGTTAAATGTTCACTTTCTACTTTTTCAGTTTTTTTTTTTTTTTTTTATTTGTTAGAAACTTGTGAAACGGTATCTTACTGAATGACTACAATAGTATCAGCTCAGTTTTGGATCATTTTTACCTTCAATTACAAAATCCAAAGATTTATCACCTAATTGCTAATAACCCAATTGTTGTTTTCACTTTGTTGTCTCACAAGAGCTCTTACCATAGGGTTAAGTATATGATACATGACATATGCATGTGAACCTCAGATGGTATATTAACTGCTGCTTCTTTTTTCCTTTAAGAGAAAAAGAAAGTTTTTTTGTTGACATCATTACAAAATAGGTGATTATTTTTGCCAAATTTAGTTTTGATGATTTGATCAATATCCACAATACTGAAATAACAGATTGATGCAGAGATATCAGCTAAGGTGAAATAAATGTAAAGTGATTTAAATATTCTGTATTGAAAACACAGAGCAAATAAAGTTTTAGAATTTCCCATCTACAATAAAATGCTTTCTGTTCAAGTCATCATATGGATTGATGCATTTTTTGGATTTGGATTTAAAAATAAGTTTTTCAAACTAATTAGGTGAGGGCAAGACTTCATGAGACAAGTTATTTGAATATCCAGGAAGAAAGTACAAATTTGTAAAATTTTGACTATGTTAGTACAATTTGAAGAGACTCAGTTTGGCATACAGTAAATATTTGCTCAGAATTTTTTTTTTTTTTTTTAATTTATTGTTTATAATTTCTTCTTTCTTTTTTACAAGCACACTTTATCAGATGATTCGCTAGGTTGAAATTCGGTCAGTAACCTAATTAACTGAAGATTGCTGGTAAAGTTCAGAAGATAGTATTGCTGTAGTATATTCTGCAGGTTGCCCTGAGTAGTATCTAGTCTAGTCGCTGTCTGATGATTAAAGAAGCTTTCAAAATGGCTGAGTTAGTATTGATGACAGTAGTCACATTGCAAAACTGCAAACTTTTTGCATAACTGTAAACCCCTTAGGCTTGAATGCAAACGCCATTTCTTTTTTTTTTTTCTTTCCTGATTTTTTTTCTTATATATAGTAAAGTTTTTTTGTATTTTTTTACACAAGAAATAATACTTTACTTCAAAAACTCATACCCGATATTCGTCCTAATTTAACATTCGGACTTACTCATGGTTTTAAATACAAATGAAAAGAAGAAAAATCATTCTAAATATAACAAAATAAAATATTCAACAACTGAAAAACATCAAAACTGTGTAAACAAACTCAAACTTTTGTTAAAAAACAAATAAAGTTAAATAATAATAATAATAACATCAAACCTTTGTTAAAAATAAAATAATGTTAAATAATAATAACAATAAAAACGAAATAACTATGTACAATAAATTGAAATCGGAAAGATATCATTGATCGTAAACCTTTTATAAATCTCTAATATCTTTTACTTCTATTACTATAATTCCTCTACTTTAATTTTACTATAATTTCTTTATATCAATTTCACAATTTCTTTACTTTAATTTCTTTCATTATAATTTCTTTATATCAATTTCACAATTTCTTTACTTTAATTTCACAATTTCTTTTATTCTTTTATTTTCCATTAATGATTTTCTAAAACTCCCTAACGATATCCCACTTTAGGGATTTATCTCTATTAAAACAATAACAACTATTTATCAGGCAGGATTCTAATATAAATCTTTTACTTTCGTCTTGAATATCAAATGCTATGTTCACAATGGGGTCCGGAATGGGTAAAGTAGAGGAATTATAGTAATAGAAGTAAAAGATATTAGAGATTTATAAAAGGTTTACGATCAATGATATCTTTCCGATTTCAATTTATTGTACATAGTTATTTCGTTTTTATTGTTATTATTATTTAACATTATTTTATTTTTAACAAAGGTTTGATGTTATTATTATTATTTAACTTTATTTGTTATTTTTTTAACAAAGGTTTGAGTTTGTTTACACAGTTTTGATGTTTTTCAGTTGTTGAATATTTTATTTTGTTAAATTTAGAATGATTTTTCTTCTTTTCATTTGTATTTAAAACCATGAGTAAGTCCGAATGTTAAATTAGGACGAAATATCGGGTATGAGTTTTTGAAGTAAAGTATTATTTCTTGTGTAATTTGAAGTTATGATACAGGAGTATTTGAATTTTTTTGTTTTGTTTTCTCCTGCTACATTGACAGGTTAATTCTTTTATTAAGTTTGAATTATTAGTGTTATTTCATTGACTAAACGTTATTGTATAGTAGTGGTCTCACTCCCAAGAGTGGGAGAGAGAACCAAAGCCTTTCACACTTTCTGAGCTTATCATTGATCGGTAAATCTGGCTGATGAGTCCTAACAAGTACGAAACAGGTGTCCCAGATTTCCGTCGATGATAGCTCAAGGTTTGAAAGCAAACAATTGTGCATTTTGTTAATTCCTATTTTTACATATGTCAGTTATGGTGTATCGCGATTAAGTCATATGTTGTCAAGTACGTACTTCTTTTGCCTAGACTAAATTTGGTTAGAGCTTCTTACTTTTAAAATAGCTATTCTGTTAATCTTTTTACTGTCTGTTTCAAAAAAAAATTATCCTGTGAATTACAGCATCAAAACACAATTGTTTTTGTAATTTTATAAGTTTCTGTTCCTCATACAATTGAAGATATATGACATGTGATCTCTTCTTGTTGCACATAAAACTTTAGCATAATAGGTCTTTAAAGATCTCTCTAATATTATAAGCTACTAATAATAAATATTTATTATAATTTTAAGTGTGCATGTTATCCAGTGTGATCGTTCAGGATGAGCTCTGTGGTTCTATAATATTGAGAAAATGAAATTAAAATTGTTAAGTACCATTAATTCAAGTTACTTTGCCTCCTATCCCTAAATCCAAAAAAGCATTTTTGAGCCTTTTAATTTCTAAGGTATGCATTATAGTTTCTATTTTTAATGTTTTTGTTTTGTTTTGTTAGAAGTATAAAGTTTCTAGCACTTCACAACAGTTTAGTCATGATTTATTCTCATTTACAATGAATAATTATTTTTGGAAGAATAAATAAAAGTTAACCTTAGTTGAGGTTATTTTGGCCCATGAATTCTTTGCATTTTTTAATTCAAACGCTAGACCACAATGAGGAACGAAGTTCCCTGAAATATCATATACACAGAAAAAAATTTTAACTTATCGAATGTTGTAATAAGGAACAATGACAATTTTACATAATTCTGAAGAAATTTAAGCATTTAAAGTATAATCTTGATTACAGCTTTTCATAAAAAAAATAAAAATAAAAATCACAACTAGGCATTCTAAAAGCAGCCAAGACTAAACTTAGTTCTTGATGTTTATACCATCTATAAACAAGTATGTGATCTTTGCGGCTAAATCTGGCTAACTTCACACCTTCCCATGTAATTTATTAAAGTTTCTTTGCTGTTTATCCTAGCAGTAACAACAAGAAATTTGCCTTTGCTGCCACTTAACTAAATTGTAACATAGTTTTGTCAATTCTTTTAATAAGGTCAGAAATCTCACTTGAACAATGAACAACCAATACAGCAAAAACTGAAAATAAAGTAGATTGGAATTTTTAATTATCTGAGAGAAGACCATTATTATTTTTTTTTTTCTGTGCAAACAATGAATTTAAAATTTCTTGAATTATTTTAGCTAACTCAGGAAATGGGCCAAAGTTGCCTTCATTAATTAGTTAGCTTTTGATAACCATGAAATTAATACAAATATACATCTGTATTTAAAATTATGTTAGGATTTATACCTGGTTGTAAAACATAAAAATTTATGCAGACCAGAATTGTATTAGCAATGCTGTTGAAAGTGTTCATCTTCCAAATAAATATTACAATAAATGCAAATAAATGTTAGAGCACTAATTCCTGAGTCTCATCCACTCTGTTGTTAATTTAAGCTGTGCTTGATAAAAGAACAAAACAACAGAAACATATTAGACCAAAGTAACTGGTGTTTATGGTACTTGTGTGTGTGTATATATATATATTTCTAGTAAGATGACTGATGCAGATAAGAAGTAAATGAACTTTATTTAATTAAAAATACATATGAGCAGAAATGCTAAGCATTGTATATGTATGTTTAATCTTGAGAGTGATAATTTTCTTTATTGATTTGTATCTTAATATAATTTACTGCTAATTAGAATACAATATTACTGTTGATTCATTATTGACACTGTTACAATATACCGTGCCAATTCAAACTGTTTGGGGAGATTCACAATAACACTTACCTTTTCTTCTTATTTTTAATTTGCAATGCATCTCCTTTTTTTAAGTGTTCAAATGGTGCTACAATTCTAAGCTTACATTTCTCATATTTTCTTTTCTTTATACTTTAAACTATTAAACTTGTTTGTATCACATGGTTAATTAAGTGCTGTCAGATGAAGCAATATTAAAAAATGCCTATAGCCAAAAACTAACATTAATATTAATAATTTCCTTTATTTATGAATATTTTAATTAATTATATTTTATGCTCTTAAGTATTCCGCTTTATTATAACAAGCTTTTTAATTAACTAAGATTTCTTAATTCTTTTTTTGTGTCTTAAATTTTTAGCCTCTTGCCAGAATGCAGTATTTCAGAACATTCTTGGTATATTTGTACATGAATTCAGAAATTATCTCATTAAATTTTTCTAAAGTTAAGTGTATTCACATTGTTTGGAAGCAAGGACATCTCTTTCCAATTTTGAGACTCAACAGAGATTAGGAACAAAAAAAAAAAGTCAGTAACTCAAACAATTTCAAAACTAGATTCTAACATTCCTAAATTAGCATTAACTGTTTCACCAACAATCATATTTTGATTGTTTTTAGGTTCCTTGTAGGATCCAAGATCTCTAAAATGATAGAAATAATAAGGGATCTCAACACAGTATTCAAAATAGACCATAATGAATATTTCTATCTTTCAACTGATAGTAATTATCAACCAATATCAGCATTTTACTTGTTGTTCACTGCATTGAAATGCTGGAATAAATTTATCTTGCTGTATTACACTAACATCACTTACAAACGGCACCAGCTTTGCATAACCATCAATATGAATTTGTTTCTTTTATAATAAAACAGCTACAATAATTTTAATGGAAAACTTGTTCTTTAAATACATATTAACCCTACCCACCCATCGAGGTAAATATCCCTCCAAAAAAGATGCAGACCATTCACAAGCAGTGTAAAAAGTCTGTAAAAATTTTACTGTATATTGTGAAATTATATAAAATAAATATAAGTAAACTGAAGTAATTAGTTATAACAAAATTTATCTTTCTATCTTTTAATTTCCTTAAAGAGAAAAAACTTCTATACTTTCATTTAAATTAAAATTCCAGGATGGGGCAAATGCTCCTCCTTGCCCGTATGTGCAGATGCTTACGGTCACAATCATAACAAGCAATTGGAAGTATGGGTTGCTACATTCTAAAATCTTAGACAAAACATGTTATAAAATGTTTTATATAGTTAATTTCGACAATCTTACTTTGTTTCTTGTATTTTTTTTGGGGGGAGGCATGTTAAAGTTACCTTGTACATTACTGATTTCTTTGGCCAATATCTAAAAGACGTAAACCTTTGACCCTAATGACCATCTGCCAGTGTATTTCTATAATTTCTCGTAATTTGTTAAAAATGCATATTTTATTCTTTAAGATAGAGCTGCAATAGAGAATATAGATGTAGCACTCCCTTTCATTCTTTTCGAATGTTCCGAAGCTGCTGATCAACATTTTCTGACATGGAGGAAATAGCTTTTGATCACATGATAGAATCATTGTTGTAGTACAGAGCACTGCAATTTTGTAGAGGGAAAGAGGAGCAATGTCTGTAGAATTTTCTAGATATGGCAAATTGAACGCAAACAAAAAAAAATCAAGTTCAAGAACACTGCAAAAAAGTATTCTCGGAAAATACAGAAAGCACATTAAATTCTTTTTAATAGAAAATAGAATATCTGGCTATTGTTTAAAAACTGTCCCTTCTAAAAAATATATCATCTGTTCATGTTTTATTGTCAGAGGTTTAAAATAGAATCTAAAGTCCATATTTTCACATTTTTGATATTCTTTTTTACTGTAAAGAACAAAACAAAAAGTAATTTTATGTAACTTGCAACTGTTCATCAGTATTTCTATAGTTTTGCATAATCACGACATGTATCATTTTTGTTACTTGGATTTCAGTATTTTTAAACTAAAGAAAGAAGAGAATTCCTAATTATGAGTATTATTATATTTTTGTTTCTAATTTTAAAACTAATACTTAATAGAAAATGTTATGTTTTAATAAAAATTAAAAAAAAAAAAAAAAGGCAAGTTTTAATTTTGTTGTTGTTGTATTTTGTTGCTATTCAGTATTCTTTAATATATTATTCCTTAAATAATGGCTCTTGTTAAACAGCAATGTTTATATCTTATATTTCAAGAAAGATTTGTGTAATTTTATGTTTATTTTTGATCAAATCATTTCTTTTATTTATATTTTCTTTATATTTCTTTAAATTAGTTTTGTAATATCTGAATAAAAATGCTTTCTAAGTGTGAAAATCAGAAAATTCAATATAAATAAAAATTACTTTTCAAATAGTTTGTCATTTTTTTTTATTATTATTTTGAATCCTTCAGAATTGTTTTGCTTCAAACTTTTTTTTAGCTGATCTAGGTTACAGCTTGCATGTAAAACATAGGAGCCCGCTCTTGCTTTTATGCTTGCTGGATGTCACAGACTCTAGTGGCCAAACGGTTAGAGATATTAGAATGAAACCTTCACCATTATGTTCAGCATCAAAAAATAGGTGACCACGTCCAAAAAATCAGACCTCCAGGACCACTCACTTACCGGATATGTGTGGGTGTGTGGGGGGGGGGGTCAAAAGTCGTGGCTTCAATACGTTTTTCTTTTATCATATCTCGGCAACCGTTTGTCTGGCAAAAACGTGACCACCACCAATGTGTTCAGAAGGGTCGATGTTGGGGTGATGTCTATCGCCGTTTTCCTCTTTATCGGAAACTACCACTTTTGACCCCCAACTTCCGGTTTGCTGTAAGCGTCCATTAGGTTCATTGTAAACGCTGATGAGGTTCACTCTACTTTCGTTTATAAAATTGTGCATATTTGAGGAGTATGGAATTCTAACTTTGAAATTTTTTCCAAGATATTAGTGATTCTTCCAAAATCGTATACGCAACCCTCCACATAATACTAAATTATTTAAATGGCTGTATAATTTTAATATATAAATAATTTTGCGTTCTATCCTATCCTTTTCTTATCTCGACAAAAAAAAAAAAAATAATGATTTTAGACAGTGTCAAAAGCAAAGCGGCCCCATAATATGCACAATTTTATAAACAAAATGTGTTCAGAAGGGTCGAAATTGGGGGCGACGTCTATCGCCGTTTTCCTCTTTATCGGAAGCGACCACTTTAGACTCCCCAATTTCCGGTCAGGGAGTGGTCACCTATTTTTTGATGCTGAACACAATGGTGAAGGTTTCATTCTAATATCTCGAATCGTTTGGCCACTACAGTGTGAGACATCCAGCAAGCATAAAAGCAAGAGCGGTTCCCTATGTTTTACAGGCAAGCTGCAACCTAGGGGCCGCTAAAAACCAACTTCTCAGTCCAATTTTACCTTTATTTTTAAATATCAATAGATAAATTACATGCTTTTATTCTATAAATATCCTATCTATCTCAACGATTTTTTCTTTTCAACAAAGCAATAATTTAGCAAAATAGAAATATTATTTTTAGGCAATAAAACGCCGATCAGATGTAAACATGATTCATTGAACACAATAAAATCTAAAGAAAAATATTTTTTTTTTTGCAATTAAATAATTCTTTTATTATGAATCTAAAGTCTTATTTTTTTCTGTAGCTTTTAATTAATATTTTAAGTTTTGCAATTTCCTTCACTTTTTAATTCTTATAAAATTCTTAAGTTTTAAAATATTATATTAAAAAATTAAAAAAATAAATATAAAGGTAGACGAAATTATAAAGGAAACTCGTAATAAACAAATAAACTTAGAAAGTGTTATTTATTATATTCGGCCAAACCAAACAACGACCGTGGACACCAGATGGCGCTATAGTAGAATTTGAATCGATTGTATATGTCAGTGTTTATGGCGGGAAAGTGAACATTTAGGGAGTTTGAAGTTTACGGAAAAAAGACTATATTTATTTTCTTGAACTATTCTGATTTCTCATCCAATATAATTTCAAAAATTTATTTTTATTCATTCGTCGTTTCAATCGTTCAAAATCAGTCTCCTACCTTTTCCAATTGGTTTTTTGACGTTTTTGCATCCCTGAGATTGCCAACACGAAGAAACACTATGGGATTCGTTGACTCACGTCTCGTCTAAAAAAACGGCACTGCGATCGAAAACAATTTCTCTGATGTGCCATAAGTAAGCATGTCATAAGGCCTTTTCGAAATAAGAAGTAACATTACCAATAACTTCCTTTTTGTGTGGCTTCCAACGGTTTTCTGTGTCCGAGAGTCGCCATGTTTTATCTTCTCTCTCAACACAAATTCAGTCCTGGAATGATTAAGAGATCATGGGTGTAGTTCAAGGTCAAAGTCGTTCTTTCGTTTGGCCGACTTTAGTATCTTAATAAGTTAGTTTGAAAGGCTGTGCACATTTTTTTAAAAGGTTATATTATTATTTTTATTCGGAGATTCAAAAAATAATAGTCCTTTTTCAGCTATAACAGTATACCAGACACAAAGATATGATACCACAATATTTTCAATGAAAATTTCAGAAGCTAAAGAAAAAAAAAAGAGGGAGTGAAAGAAATTATTTATTATCCAGAAAACAAATTAATTTGAATTATGAGAGAACTCGAATAAGAAATTATAGCATTTTTAGATACATTATTCTCATTTTCATTTTATTTATTTATTTTTATTATTCCAGTGTCTCCTTTTTCGTGATAAAATCGAATAGAAACTAATATAAACGTAAATTCAGGCTAAATACGGCTATCTTTTTTTTTTTTTCATTAAAAGACATGGTACAATAAAACCTCGTTAAGTCGTCACTCCGTTTAAGTCGTCGTTTTCCTTTGGTCCCGACAAGGTCTCATACACAATAATGTAAAATAACCCTCCTTTACCCGTCACCAAATTTAATTCTACTCCGGATAACTCATCACCCTCAAAACTGGCCAAAGCATCTTTCTTTTCCATTTTGCATGCCATCGTGTTGTCTTTTCAGCCCCGCCTCTTCACTTTAAGCCAAGCCTTTACGGGGAATTTTCGACCACGCCTGTCACTTCATTCCTTTCCTACCCCTTCGGGGGATTTGGGTTCTTGGAATCTCGCTGTTAATCATTCAAAACACACTTCTCGCTGCGACTCTGTCGAATATAGAAGTTTTTCTTGACTGCTCCTGAGTGTGACTTCATTTCATAGCGAATAAGCCCGCTATAAGGGCTTTTTTTCTCTTGCAATTTCGTGGTTCGATTATGTTTTTAACATGCCAGGGAAACGAAAACTTAACTCGTTATCTTTTAAAGAAAAAAAAAAAGACTTAATTGCACTTTTTGAAAAATTAAATGTTTCGAAAAAAGCTTTTGCCAAAGAACACCATATTCCCAGGACTACATTAAACGATATTCTTTCATCGAAACAAGTAATTGAAGAAGCTGACTGCAAAGACAAAAGAAAGAGAATGAGGAAATCGAAGATTGATGAGAATGAATACATACAATGAATTTATGTAAATGAGATGGATGTTCATTGGGATGTCCTAGCCATAATGATGCTGTACTCAAATTTAATATTGAAACGACTATCCATCTGTTAAGTAAAGTACTGCATGATATGACTACCTCGTACATTTCTGCCCTGCAACATGACATCTCTACATTGTTCTCCATCAGCTGCGAAATTAAAAAAAAAAATTTTTCATTATTATATAAGTAATAGGTTTCATGTATTGATATGATATATTATTATTATTATTAGTGATGGCTACCATAGATTTACATGTTATCAATGCTTTATGTCTGGTTGTGTATAACACTAATTATGAACACTGCACAGTACTGCATAAATTTGTGGGAATTACTGACCAAACATGATAATTTCCTGTACTAACTAATCGAAAGTTTAACATAAACCTTATTTTCAATATCAGAAATTCATATGCTGCACACTTTCATTACTATTTCAGATGTGATGAATGTTTGATATTTGTACATTTGTTGAACACATAATGTTGATTTACCTATGTGTGATTTGTTTTCAATGATTCTAAGTTATGCTTGTAAATGATGTTTTGCATAGTACATTTGTATTGTTGGATTTTCATCTTCCATTGGACACTATGCTTTATATATTTGCGTAATTTATTCATGTATTTATATTTACTTAGCATGATTACTGCACCACATATCATGTACACGATGGCTGTGTTTTTACACATAATTACCTATCTCGTCTTCGTGTACTTCTTCCAACTCGTACATAATAGGTTCATCCCATGTAACATTTATTGGTATCAGGAAGTTATATAGGACAGCACAGGCATTTATAGGCATTTTTGTTGACAAAGTGCCAGATGCCTATAAATTCTTAAATATGGATCAAAATGAGTC
>JAFIDM010000004.1:22369218-22392992 GCA_023159025.1 Thereuonema tuberculata | reverse complement strand
ATTAATTATATTTATAGTTTGATAATCAATAGTAAACAATTCAGTTTGATAATCAATAGTAAACAATTCAAGTTTATGTTGGATATTATATAGTATTTATGTATTGACTTAATTGGAAATTAGATATTTGTGGGAAATGTGTTTTATATTGAAAATTAATAAACGCGAAATAATCACCGCTCTGGAGCCTTTTACGATACTGCTGTTGGTCAATTTATTTTACAATAAAATAGGGTATCTGATCATAACTTCTTTACTTATGAAGATACCTGCACAATTTTTTTGTGTACATTCTTTTTATATAAACAAAAGCATTAGATGCTGCAAAGAAACTAAAACCAAATGAAATTTCATGATTTTTTTCCCTTATAAATATCTGACTGTATGTATAAAAACGCTTATAGAACAAAAGATAACTTTAAAAAGCTGAGAAAAATATATGTTGGAGTTCTTTAGTGTCCTGAAATCCCCATAAAAATTCAAGAAATTACTCTGCCCCAATTTGGAGGAAAAAAAATAGAAACATTATAAAATAGGCAAAATAGGCCTTTGTAATCTTTCTGAGCTCTTCTCATGTCTTACATTTATTCATCCAGATGATAAAATAAACTTTTCCAGATTTTGTATGTTAAGACCTAAATGGTTTGTGCTAGCTGGACTCACTCAGTGTCTGTATTTAAATTCATCAAAATATGGAGCTTCTACTGATTGCTGCACTAGTTGACACTTCCATCATAAGGTGACTTAAATGAATGGAGTTTAATCTTGAGGTCAGAGAATATATGTTCAGTCTGTTCCTCCTACTCGGTTGTTGCAGATTTCTCAAGAAATCAGTTTGAAGAGTATGAGGATGATGATGAAATTGAATTTCAGCAGTGGATGTTAACTGTTTGGACTCAGCTAATCAGACAGTCTTACTGATTACATACATTTAGTAGTTTCTAAATTGGAAAAGTTGTTTGTTCATTCATATATTGTAAAACATCAAGCTCACTATTTGAAATATAAAAAAGCACATCTCAATTCCCCACTGCCATTGTTTAATGGACATTAGTCAGAACGAAATGCAAAACTACCATTGGACACAAGGGTCTTGCATGAGGTAACAATGGTAGCCTACCCGAGATACTGAAAATTACAATAGACTTACTTAAAGAAACATTTTCTGAAATCACTAATATAAAATATTTTTGGTAATAGGTGTACAGTACAAAAACTACAAAAGCTTCATTAATTTTCTATTATTACTATCTTGGTATGAGTTGCAGAGTGGTCATTTGTTGCCACCAATTACAGCAAATCAGCTTGTGATTATGGTAATATGGTCAAAAGACTTACCACTAAAGCAAGTCTTCAGTGAGTATTATCTGAATAAATAATCTCAAATCAAAAAATGTTTCATTTCTGTAAAAGCAATACTGACAGTATGAAATGTGTGTTCTCTTCAAAGAGTATTTGCTCATAGCAAGAAAAAAACTACATAGGAGATATCAGAAAGTAGAAACAATGGTTGGAACTAGAAGATTTCATAAGTTTGGACCATTAACAATATGGTTGGAACTAGAAGATTTTATAAGTTTGGACCATTAACAATTTCCATAAGATAATGTTAATGTAGAATATAAAAAATTAATAATGGTGAAAGCTTTTCATTGATATATGATTCAACAGTGAACCAGCCATATCAGTACCGGTAACTTCATTGGAAAATGAATCCAGTGCAGAAAGTGCATATGATGGTATAAAGGCAAAATTGAAGACACAGACTATGAGTAGAGTGATATATCTGTAAAATTCATGCATCCTCATGGACCTGCAAGATCTTTTTATTCAGAAGCATCTGTTGATTCACTTTGGGTACCAGTAGTACATGTAGTCCTACATGATATTCCAGGCAGGTATTGGGAGGTTATTATCACATAGCCAGAGAACAACAGAAAATAACAGCTGCTTGGAAATGTTTCTCTAGTTATACCTAATATTAATTGTAATTCTCATTTTAGAAACATTACTGATGTGAATGATAAGTTATGACATCCTCATGTTTTACATTTATCTATTAAGTTAATGTAGTGGTGGACTGAGTAATCACTAATGACTTTTTTTTCTTCAACTGGGGCAAGTACTTTCTTGAATTTTTGTGTATTTTTGGACACGAATGAACTCCAACATATATTTTTCTCAGCTTTTTAAAACTCATATTTTCTTCTACAAGCATTTTTCTACACAAAGTCAGATATTTCATTTTACATTTAACTAAGGTGACCATTTTTTCTGAAATGAAAAGGAGGATGCAAATAATTGAAAGAAAAAAAATGTTATCAGGGGTTTCAGGGGTATAAACCTATCAGTTCAACCAAAAAAAAAAGATTTGAAACTTCACATTTCAAAAAGGAGGACATTTTCCTCTTCAAACATCAAAAAGGAGGACTGTTGGTCACCTTAATTTAACTATATTTTTATACAGTTATTCGTCAATTTTATCCAAATAATTTGTTTGAAAGAATTTAATAAGAATTATAAGAACTGGAACAGAATGTTTAAACGATTTCTCAATAAATATTGTTTCTGAATTTTCATTTTCAATTTAACTGAAATAAGAATTTTTTTTGACAATATCGAACACAATATTTTTTTTTTGAAATATGGAATAAAACTGATTTTAAATTACTCAATCAAAATCTTCATTAATTGAGTTTCAGTTCAAATAATAATAATTTTAAGCCAAATTTTTGTAGTTTTACCTGAATCTGAAGAAGACGACATACTCTGTATTCATAAGTAGTCCGAAAGTTATTAGAAGCAGCAATTAGGCCTAGTGAAAATGGCTTCAAGCTATTGTTTATTTTGTTTGGTAGATGGCGCAGCAAAACAAAAGCGCTGTTTTCAAAGGATTTTCAGTAACATTTAGTACAAAACTAAATCTACAAATTCTCTTTCGATTTACACAAATTTTAAATTCTGTTAATCTCGTTTTTAATGTAAATTATGCTTCATTATCTGAAAAAAATAACCTCACTGTGTGCAGCTATTGCATCTTAAATTAAGTGTTTTATTAATAAAATATCTTGCTCAAAAAATACTACACCCTTCCTCTATGCCTCATCAAGAAGTAATGGACCACTTGAGGTTTACGCCCCTATCGACGTCATGTATGACGTGTATCCCACATGCGGCGAGAGCTAATGGGATAAACAAACATATAACTTTGTTTGAATTACTTAAAAAATCGTCGATATTTGATATTTCAAGATGATGGTTCAATACTGTGCAGATCCAGTACTGTAATAATTCTGTAAAAACGCTTGGAATATCCTTCTTTAATATAATATTTCTTCTGTATCTAAATCGGTTAAAACAAAGCACGTGGCTTTGTTTATCCCACATGCGAAGCAGTAGCGTGGTGGGATATTTTGTAACTACGAAGCCCCGCCTATCCTCAAGTGATCCATTAAATTATATCCTTCTTTGAAAATATATTGCTGTCGCCTTCTTCAATAGGCGATAATCAACTCTATATTCAATCTGAAGATTTTGGAAGGCTTACAATCGTTGCATCCAAATCAAATCTTTTAGTTCAGCCTCCATATCTATTAGGGTTAAAATGAAGCACATGGCTTTGTTTATCCCACAAGCCAAAAAGTAGACTGGTGGGATATTTTGGAACTACGTAGCCCCGCCTATCCTCAAGTGGTCCATTCTGGAAACTGCGAATATAAAAAAATGGAGTAATTTCTGAATACACAGCTGAAGGTCTAACAATGAAAGAGAAAATTTTTGAGATTGATTTGCATAATTCATTTAAAGTGGTGATCAACTCCAGAATCGTAATGCTTGAAGACGAGCTAAATATAAATGAATTGGAATATCTGATTTCTTCTGAAAATATATTTTTATGTGTACCTATTCATCTTATGAAGTAAATTGTCTTTTCAGAATTTGTACTCCTGTGTCACCTTTTTTTTTTTTTACCTTCGACATCGGATACGATGATGATTTAGCACATTAAAAGTTGATGATATCCAAAATCAATATAGTAGTGCTATCGGTTATTTCTATATTAGCCAAAGATCCGTTCTTCCGCTCGAATTATAAAAAACAAATGACCTAATGTGGATGATAAAGAACTTGCAATTGCGAGATCACTTGGAACTTTCCCGGTTGGTTCAGAAACAACAAAAACAATAACTCAAAAGGCCTGATCTCATTACAAATCTATATCTATCCCGGAAACCTCGTAGAAGTATCTTTGAATCACGTTTGCCCATCCACTCACCGTCCTCCCAGTGTACACCCCTAGCTCCAGGTTATTCGAATTTTGTAACGTCATAACCCTATCACTTCAAACCTTTCCTAGTTCGTAAAAAATCATCTGATCATTACAAATCTATATCTACCCCGAAAACCCCGTCGCTATTACGCACAAGAATATTTTAGTTCCAATTGTTGCACAACACTATTTGTAGTTCCTATTGTCCCGATAACAAATCCTAAAACCTAACAATAGTAACGGAAGCAAACTTTCAGCTTTATAACTTAAAGCAAGGGCTTTTATCCTATCCCGGGGGAATTTCGAAAAATCCTGAAAAAGGGTTTTAGTGATTATAATTACCTACTTACATGCCAAATATAAGCTCTCTACTAATTATAGTTACGGAAATAATTACGGAAATAAGAAACATTACTGATGTGAATGATTACTTATGACATCCTCATGTTTTACATTCATCTATTAAGTTAATGTAGTGGTGGACTGAGTAATCACTAATGACTTTTTTTTCTTCAACTGGAGCAAGTACTTTCTTGAATTTTTGTGTGTTTTTGGACACGAATGAACTCCAACATATATTTTTCTCAACTTTTTAAAACTCATATTTTCTTCTACAAGCATTTATCTAATCAGATATTTATAAGAAAAAAATTAAATTCTTACAGACATATATAAAAAGAATGAGTAGAAAAAATTGTGCAGTTATCTTCATAAATAAAGAAGTTGTGGGTATTATTGTTTAAAAATTATGTAAAAATACTTGCAGGAAAAGCCAACTTTGTGATAAATTCAATAAGTGATCTCTCTAAACCTAATAGAGAGAGGGGCTGAAATTCTGCAATTTCCATTTGGCTCAGTATACATAACATCCGTATTTTTTTTTAAATTGAAGAATGTGGGATTACAATCATAAAAATTTTGATTGAATTGACATGGAATGGCTCTAATGCTTTGTAATTAAGTAAAATAACAATGTGGCTAATGTAAAAAGCTGACGAAGTATTCTAAAAATACTGCTTTTTAATAAATTGGTATCAGAAAAATCTTCATTTCTGTAATACTCACTATGTATTGGGTTACATTTCGAAGGCTGTTTCCCCGATCTTGATCATTTTTTAATGTTTTATCATCAAGAAATAATAGAAGCTGCAGCTGTGAACTATGTGAAATTGCTAATAAGGTGCCTTTTTATGACAATTCGGGTTTCCCACATCATGACTATCGGTAATTTCTATGACCAACATATAGAGTTCATTCAATTAATTGCACAGATAACAAATGTGATTTAATTATACTTTTTCTATCTAATTTTTGCAGAAAATATTCTTGAAATTTACATTCGGACCTCTATTTAACGAACCTCTATTTTGCGAACTTTTCTTTGGAACCAAGAACATTTTGCTAATTTCTTCGTAAAATAACCTCCAAATATCGAAGTGCATTTTCTATTTAACGAACTTTTTCGTGGTATCTATTTTTTTTTTCTCCTTGAAATGTTTTTATTATGAACATTCCCTTTTGTTTTATCAACAAAAGAACGTTTAATTTCAAAGAATTTTCAATGGAATTAAAAACAAAATTGAATTTACAGTATATATTGTATTGAGTATGTAATCTTTTTTTAAGAAACTATTTTTTGAATAAATAGATACATTTTAAATAATTGTTTTTGTTCTCATCCATTACCTGAAAATAACATCAATGTTTAGAACTCACAAGGGAATGGTTAGGTTTGTCAGGTCGAAACATCCCTTGAAATTTTTATCATTTATTCAGGACCTTAAGTAGTTCACGTATACCAAATTTTAGCTGGTCTTACGCACTGAAAGGGGGCTAAAAAAATGCTAAAGTTACAAGAAATAGTGATGTGACGTCATCACTCTTTGCGAGCCAAGCATAACGTCAGAATTCTCTCGGCAGATCGATCAGGGACGCAAAATAAAAAATAACCGCAAAATACTTAATTTATATATATAAAAAAACTAAATTTAATTACTGTTTATAAAATAAAAGCAATAACTGAAAAGTATGGCCACATTTGTATTTTAAAAGAAAGTACTTTTACATAAAAAAAAAATAAAGAATAAAAACAAAGAATTACAGCTGTGATCAAAGCTAGAGGAGGACTAACTCGCTGTTATTAGTATGGTGTCTCCAATAAAGTGGCCACTGAGTGTACATATGATAGCCTTAAAGTCTGGATGGGCGAATATAGATATGTAACGGTTTAATTGACATTAAAATATTTCCTACATTATATGTTCAATATATTGTTTCTCATTAGCAGTGATTGTATAATGCTCTGAAAAATCATATTGAACGTTGTGCGTGAGAACAGCATTTCCCCCGCGGATGTATCTGTGATGCTTTACCTTAGATTTTCATTGAATAAATCTTTGCCTTCAATGTACCCAGAAAGAAGAAAAATAGAGGGCATCATATCTGGCGAGCTTGCAATTCACTGTAAAAAGAATAATATCCTATTATGAACGTTTCCAAACCTTTTGGCTTTACCGTTTTTAGTGATTCGATTAAAAATCAAGTCTTGTACTTGAAACTTTCATTCTTGAAGACATCAAATGGTTTCGTTACAAATAAAGAAAACATTTTTTTCGAATTGCGACACGTACAGACTTCTAATAAAACGAACTTGGATCCATTACAATTTCCCATTTATATTTTTATTGTTTCTTTGTCAGGATAAGAACAGAAATGCTATTAGTAGAGCCAACCATCACTGCCACTTCAGACATATACCAGTTGCCCATACTGCAGACCATTGCAGTCAGGCCCCCCACATCAAATTCCGGGCCCAGGTACCAAATGCAATACCGGGCCTTTCCCCCATCCCCGCATGTTATGAACAAAATCAAAAAAAAAAAAAAAAGGTAATCTCCAAATCGACAAGCTCGGGCCCATTTGGATCTCAGCCCGGGCCCCTTTGACGGCCGGGCCCCGGTGCTGAGGGACCAACTGACCCCCGCCTTGTGGGGGGCCCTGCATAGAGTGAAACAAAGTACTGATGTTGTCTTGTGGTAGATCACTCCAAGCTTGCTGAAACTGCTGCTCCAAAGTCGTATGTTCGTGCCCGACTGCACTAAACTTCAGTTAACTTTGATGACTGCAGTTTGGACGGAGCTAAAATTAGTGGGGGGGGGGGTGCTGCTCCAGAAAAATTTTAGCCTTTGTTTTAAAATTGTGTGAAAGGAAACATATATAAAAAGAAAATTTATTCAGAAATTTGATAAATTTCTTTTTATACATGTTTGTTTCCTGTCATACAATTTTAAAACAAAGGCTAAGATTTTTTGGGAGCAGCAGCACCCCTCCCCCACTAATTTTAGCTCCGTCCAAACTGCTGTCATCAAAGTTAACTGAAGTTTGGTGCACTTGGGCATCGATGATTTTGCACTTGACGTCCTAGAATGTCCTCGATTGGGGTAAAATCTGGTGATGTGGCTTACCAAAGAAGGGGCTAAATTGCTTGGAGGTACTGATGGGAAACATGTATAATGTGTGGAAGTGCGTTATCCTGTTGGAAAATTGCTGGCAGACGTGACACAAGGCAAAATAACGAGTTTCAAAATTTCCTGCATTTAACGCTGTGCATTTAATGTTCCTCGAATCACTATGAAGGGATCTACTATTATAAGAAATGGTTCGCCATACCATTACATCAGCTGTGTGCCTCTCGATAATCTTGTCAGAATTAAGTGCTGCCCAGTCTTCTTCCAAAAGTGGATGCGATAATCATCTGCTGTATCACAAAAGTGGTACTCATTACTAAACACAATACGAGATAATTCGGTGCTTGATTGTTAAAAGCAGGCCTCGATAACGGGAATGAAGCCCAGCGTCTGCAATTCGTCTAACAATGGTGCGAATGAATACCAGTTGCTGTATACTGGTTGACACATCTTTGTGGATGATAGAGTGTGAGAGCCTAGTGTGGAGACTAAGATGGCGGCTGGGATGGTTGCTTGGTTCATGAGCTTTTAGCATTTTTTTGATTTTAACAATCGTTATTGGTTAAGCTGTCGTTTTTGGTTGTAAGCCTTTTACAGTGCAACTTGGATAATTCGAAGCTGAAGGGACTACTACAAAACTTCGAATTATCCAAGACTTCGAATTAAACAAGTTATATCTTTTAACTTTAATTTCAGGTCCACTGAATGCTTGAAAAGATTATTCTGTCAATAAGTAAATATTTATTCAGAAAGATCATGGTATGAAAGACTTAAACATTATATGTATGCACACAAAATAAGTTTTATATTACGTAAGCTACAGTACATATTACATTCAATATAGAAAATTATCGTTTTTCAAAAAAATGTGCAATGTTTGATTGTTTTGTAGAATTCAGTCGCTTAAGGTTAGCAAAATCATCAAACATGTTAGTGAATGGAAAATAGCTTCACTTATGTTGGTTTGTCCTTCAATGTACCGACGAAATTCGGCGCTATCCCATACTCGTTGGCGATTTGACATTTCTTTTTCAAACCCTTTTCCACCTCACGAATGACGGCGACTTTTTAAGCGAACGTTAAATTCTTGTACATGCGTGCTTTACTGAAAGACATGGTAACACTGACAGCAGGAAGCTCGAATGGCATATGAAGCGTCACGTGTCGAATGTCGTCAAGGGACTGAGAGAAATCTTCGAATTAACCACGATTTCGAATTAAAGACGTTCGAATTATCCAAGTTCCACTGCATAAAGGTTTGTGGTTTTATCTTTTTGTCATTTAAGTAGGGGTAAAGGTTTTTAACTCTGTTTTCTAAGCTTTTATCGTCGTTGGTTTTGCGTTAGGCTTAACCTCGTTTCTTAATTTTTTTTTTCTCTTTCCTTCTTTATTTCGGGGATGGGCGTTGTAGTGTTTATACTTTTTTAGTGTTTTGGTCTCTTTGAGAGAGGTTGTTGTTAGTGGTTAGGTGTTAATGTTTTTATTATTGTTTTTCTTTGTCTTTGGATTTTTTGTAGGAATACGCATTTTGTTACCATTTTCCCTTTGGGGCGACCGCCATCTTGTCTTCTTCTTCATGGTGGTGTCCTTCTTTTGGTCACTCTTTAGGGATAGTTTTGATGTCTGTTATAAGAAGCTCTCATTGTTCCATTGGGGACGATGATTCTTTTAATTGTAGAGTTACAGAAGTTCTCAAAGGAAAGAAGGGAGAAATTGAAGAAAAAATTAGGAAAGAGTATAGCGCTTGGCTTCGCAATCACTTAGGTGAAAACGAGCGATTAAAGAAGGAAAAAAGAACGAAAAGAAGGGGAAAAGTAAGAGATGAATTTAAAAGGGATGTGGAAAATCAAGTTAAGGAACAAATAGAAGTTGAGAAGAGTTTTTTTAGAAGAACATAGAGCTAAGAGTATTAAATTAGAACTAGAAAGTAATACAGAGGAAAATGATAATGATATCGTCACTGATGACAGTCCAGTTCCTATGCAATCAAATAAAAGAAAAAGACAAAATTCATAGAGTTCCTTTTTTAATAAAGAGAATTAATTTCAGTATCCCCTATTATGATTAATAAATTTTATGAGGCAATGTCCTCAATTAAAGCAGCAATTACTAGAAAAGACAAGAACAGAATATTATTTAATAAAACAGATCAAAAGGATATTCTGATCTCTCTATTCAAAATATCTGAGATCTTCACGAAAACTTTATTTAAGAATAACGAGGTAAAAAACAAACAACTAGGAATGGAAAATGTTGTATTATTGAAAGAAAATTCCATTCTTAATGAACCAGAAAGAAAACTTCACAGGGTCGAAACCATTATTATTTTCTGAGGTTGTTAGAAATGAAACCAATCACATAAAGCCTGAGAGTAAAGCATTGATTATGGAGAACAGAGAAAAATTCGAAAAAGTTGATACAGAATTTAAAGTATTAGTTTCCCTTAAAAGACAAAGGAAACGTTGATGAATCCAGAAAGGAACTGAATAGTCTTTTAGTTGATAATTTAAATACAAAGATTATTGATGGGGGACTAAGGAGTAGAGTGACCTACAAGAAAGGGCGACATCATTTTAAAATGCCGAGTATTTAATCAGAAATGTAAGGTTGAAAATCAGTTAAAGAAGTTGGAGAATTTGAATGTTTTGTCCATCAAAAACAGAAATCCAACTTTTAAATTAACTGGGATTCCTATTGAATATGAAAGGGAGGATATTATAAATATTATTTCTGAAAACAATACTGATTCTCAGTTGAACATTACCAGTGAAAAAATTGATTAATGGGATAAACATAATTATCGGAAAATTATGTCGGAACCCCCTTAAGAAAAATTGGCTACTGTCCATACAGCCGGAATTATTTTCTTTTTTTCAATCCAGAGGCTACATTCTATTTGAATATTTAAATATTCCTTTCGAAGAGGAGGTTCCTATTACGAGATGCTTTAAATGCAATAGATTTGGGCACATCGCTATTAATTGTAGGCAGGAGATCACTTGCATTAAATGTGTGTGTGGGGGGGGGGAGTCACCTTTTTAAGGACTGTGACTCTAATTAGATACTCTAATTGTGACTCTAATAAGATACTCTAATTGTGTTAATGCAGGCTTTTCGGATGTTGCCCATCGTTCCGATTATAATTTATGTCCCTGTTATGTGAAACATTTATCTGCAGTAAGAAAATCTATTATATACCAATGATTAACATAGGACAATTTAACATGGGTAAAGGGTGGTTGCCCTGGAACTATTTACAACTTACTCAATCCGAAATTGATATCTATTGCATCCAAGAACCTTATTGTTTTAGGAATGGAGCTATTCACTCTTTTGGAGGCAGTTCATCTATCTTCTCTTGCGATTTTAATGAAGAAAGAGTCAGATCCTGTATAGTTAATAATAATAAAAATTTAATTCCTATTAAACTTTCTCAATATCTCACTAGGGACATCGTTGCGATAGAAGTTACTACTAACAATATTAAAGTAATTATTATGATTATTTATGCACATAAAGACGGGCAACTGTCTAATCTTCTTCGATATTTGGACGAAATAATTTGGAAATACTCTCATGTCCTTATTGCAGGAGATTTTAATGCTAGGAATTGTATATGGAGTGATAATAAAAATGATGCGAGAGGAGAGGAAATTGCCAACTGGATTTTGAAAAATAATCTTTCCCTTTGGAATAATAGTGAGTCCATTCCGACTTTTTGTTCAAGTAACGGAACAAGCTGGATAGATCTTACTGTATCTAAAGGTATTAATATATCTAACTGGAATGTTTTTGAAGATTATATGGGCAGCGACCATAAATTCATTCGGTACGAAATAGGGCTGAATACCATTGCACCAAGTCACACTTATTGTTTACGGAAAGCCAATTGGGCAGCATTCTCTGATTTCTTACGAATTAAGGAATTTTATCTTTAAAATGTTAATTGGATAAGAATTGTGAAGATTCGGCCAATATTTTTCAAGAATTACGTAAAACTGCCTGCGACCTTTTTATCCCATTTCGGAAAAAAAACTTTTAGACAAAAGGAAGGTCCTCGTTGGTGGACCCCTCAATTGAGGGAACTAAGGGCGCGGACTAGGGCGTGGTGGAAAAAAATGAACAGGTGCAGGGATCAACATCGAAAACGGGCAATTGGAGCTAAATGGAGGGAGGCGTAGGCTGAATACCGTCGGGTACTTAGAAAGGCAAAATGGGACTCTTGGATGGAATTTTGTACTATGGCTTCGTCGAGAGACTTATTTAGCTTACCTTTTAAAATCATTAGTAATAAAACCAAAAGGTCCGTAAATTTGAGCACAATTAAAAATAAAGATAATAATTGGACCACTGATGAAAAAGAGACCAATGATTCTCTCTTAGAAACATATTTCCCTAATAAGGAAGATGATAATACCTCAAATGTTGATTTTGAAAGTAACGAAGTCTTATGTTCACTCGGTCCAGATGATTTTAAATTGAGTACTTCCGAGGTACGGAGCCTTATTAATAATATTAACTTGGAATCCTCAGCAGGGCCCGATATGGTTCCAGCTAGATCTTTACCTTATATCTTCGAAGCTCTCAATGAGATATGGGTCTCATTGATTAATAATTGTATGCACAATGGGGTTTTTCCGAAAATCTGGAAACAGGCAAAGGTGGTTCTTATCCCAAAAGGGGAAGGAAACTTTCGACCAATTTGTTTGTTGCCTGTAATTGGCAAAGTTTTAGATAAGTTTATTAATAATAGATTGCGTTATTTTTTGGAAAATAATAACCTTCTTTCGCCCAACCAATATGGCTTTAGAAATAATCATAGTGCAATCATGACATGTCATTCCCTTCTATCATTTGTTCGACATCATCAGGGGACGAGTAGACATGTGGCAGCAATATCTATAAATATTGAAAATGCAGTTAATAATGCAAGCCATCGTATTATCATGCAGGTTCTTCGAAAAAAACATTGTCCCAAAAACCTCTACCATGTTGTCCATTCTTATTTAAATGAAAGAACAGTCTTTCTTGGTGGTTCTTCTCGTAGTACTAGGAAGGGCTGTCCGCAAGATGGCAATTTGGGACCTACTCTGTGGCTTCTGGTGATGGAGGATTTATTTGAACGTTTTAATTGTTGGAGTAATGACATTGACCCAGAAGGAACAATTAAATTACAATCTTTTGCGGATGATACGATCATTTTGATCTCTGCTCCTTCCGTAAAACGTTTTGAAAGATTATGGAATCACTTTTGGCCTGTTTTAAAGAATTGGGCAATTGAGAACGGCTTGAAGATGAATAGCAAGAAAACAACTGCCATTATGTTTCCTTTTAAAAAATGCAAAATGAAACCTATTTTATATTTGGATCGAGACAAAATTGCTTTTAAAGATCAACTAACTTTTTTTGGGCTTGACATTTAATATTAAATTAAATTGGATTGATCATTTTAGGGAAATTAAAAGGAAAACTGCAGCTAATGCATTCAAATTGTTTTCGATGGCTCCTAAAAACGGAGGAATGAAATCAAAGATTAGGAAACACATTTTTGAGGTTTTAATTAAACCCAGAGTTTTATATGCTGCTGAGGTCTGGGGTTGCTCTATTCGCAGCATTAAACATAAGGGAGCCTTAGACTCCATCGTAAGACCATTTCTCATTGCTATTGCCTCTACATACAGGACGGTTTCAACAGATGCATTGTATGTCCTGTGTGGTATTATTTCCATGTGGCTTCAGGCACGTGGCATTTTTAGACGCTGTGAGAGGATTGTGAATCTACAATATGTTCAAAAAGTTCCGCCAGCTGAGTGGTTACATCCCAATCGTAAAGATCCCATTACTTTTAATAATTGGGAAGATAACATTCATAATTTTGATTATGAAATTTATACTGATGGTTCAAAAAATGAGGAACGTGTTGGATTCTCTCTGGTTATCAGGGATGCCATTGGTATAACTTTGGAGATTGTCAGAGAACGTTTGCCAGATTATGCTTCTGTTTATCAGGCAGAACTTGAAGCAATCTCGCAAGCTGTTTCTATTTGTCATGATTTATGGAATAATAAAATGTTAAAATTGCAATAATTTCTGATTCTCGGGCTGCATTACTTTCGATTTCAAATTGCTCTTATTTAAATAAGACTGCCAGAGACACTTACGTAAATTATAAAGAATTTCTTCATAAAGATCGATTCAGCTTTTTTGGGTTAAAGCCCATATTGGCATCTCTGGTAACGAAGAAGCAGATAAAGAAGCCAAGAAAGCCTCTCATGGTGACGAAATCACTTTCCCTTGTCCTATGCCCAGAACACATTCCAAAGCTATTAAATTCCAGGAGGAAATGTCCCCTTGGCAACACCATTGGGACTCTTCTGTAAAGGGCAGATTGCTCTACGGATTTGTAAATAATTTGAACATTAACCACCTTCTTTCTGATTTTATAATCAATCAATTCTTAACGGGCCACGGCAATTTTAATTCTTATTTGAGTAGATTTGGAATTAAGAGTAACCCGGAATGTGAGGTTTGCACTTTGAATGAAGGCGAGGATCCTGACCACGTCTTATGGCGTTGTCAGGATCCAAGTCGTGTAAGAATTAGAATTGAGGCAATTCTTGTAAATAAAGGTTTTACATTTCCGGGTAATGGCAAGGAACTTATGAAAATTAATAAAAATTTCTTTAAATTTAATCATGAAATTGGTTCCTCCTTCTAAACCACTCTTGGGGATCATGTTTGTTTTCCTTCCACCTTACAGATACATTTTAATAACACTTGGGTGGCAGGCTAAAAATTTTACTTTTTCTTCTGTCGTTTGGTAGTGGCCACTAAACGTGAAGTCTTCTTTCTTTTTTACAGGGGACATTTTTAATTGGTTTACATGTGATCCGTTTTGGAATTTTCTTTTATTCTCTACAGGCTACTCTCTTGGTGGGGTCAATGGGGAGGGTGGAGCCCGAGCTATACCCGGCTCCTTGAATAGGGCCTTTGGCGGTCCATGGAGCTGTTCGGGGTGGGCTCCTGCCGACCAGATCACACCCATTCTTGGGGGTTGCCTGAGTTGTTACAATTTTTTTTTTTTTTTTGCTTTATACTTTAATATGAGGTGCTTTTTTTGGTTTCTTGTAAATTGATTGGTCTTTTTTTTATTCCCCCCCACCCTTTTTAATATATGTATGTCCTTTGTCAATGTTTTTCTTTTTGTTCGTTGTGTTTGCTAAGGACCCGAAATCTGCTCTGTAGGTAGTGGTCCCCATTTGCCTTGTATGTCATAGGCTATAGAGTGTGAAGCCGTTGGAGCTGTTAGGGCCTCACAACAAACTGATAGACTCTAGCAGTTGGCATAGGCGTAACTAGGGGGGGGGGGGGGGGCAGAATGGCCATCCCCCCCCCCCAGGGAAAATTATATATTAGTGTGATTATTTTATATTTTAAATATAAAAATAAATTAAATAAAACATTTTTTAACTTATTGGCTTTGTATGCATTATTTGCAACAATTAGAATGCAATTATTCGAAGGTACAAGTTTAAATTTTAAATTTCTCTAGTTATTGCTGCATGATGGCGCTGTATTTTATGGTATAGCGCCATATCTTATCCGCGCGTTATTGAAGATTATTTTTGCTAAACAGTACGTTTGGTGAGAGACAGAGATCGTTTTCGTTCCAATTCTACGATACATATTTGAAAACATTCGGAACCAATAAATTTTTACATATTTACTAGTTTCTTTGTATTGTAATTCGAGAGAAAAACAGTGATTTTCAAGATACATTCTTTAATGCGTACATGCGACAAAATGGGATTTCCTATGTATTTTGCATTTCGAACACAAAGGGCGATTCGTTTACTTGACCAATATTTTATTCGAAGTCTTTAAATTTTACATTTAAATGTAATGCTTGTTTTAAATTCTCACTATTTAATTGCTTGAAACAATAGCTGAATTATTAGCTTACTTCCCAATAGAAAAATGAGGTTTGATGAAATCAGTAAGTCTTTGTGTGTGTCTCCTTAATAACATTTGAACCATTGAATGAATCAGCTTGAAATTTAGTATAAAATATTCCAGGATTAGTGACAATCTCTCTTTCAGTTTCTCTATAATCTTTTGCAAATGGGTTTTGTTGACAAAATGATAAAACTTTCCATAGAATAGCACTGGAATCCAAACAATGGATGTTTATTCTATTTTGGATACTCTCTCATTATCTTAAAAGATGAATATTAAATTCTTTTGCTAATCCATTGTGCGTGGATTTTGTACAATTAAAATGAATCCGATTAATCACGGATTTAATACGGTGTTAATCCGATTTAATATGGATTTAATTTATATATATAAGAGACCATAACACACAAATCTTATTAAACAAAAATATACTTCTTTCACATAACATGTTTCGAGAATTTCTCGTCTTCAGATGTGTACATAACTAAAAACATAATGTAATCAGAACTACATCATTCAACAAATCAGTGATAGGCCTATTCACTGCGTTATAATTATAGTAATACATCGTGTATAGACTGTAATATATAAGAGACCATAACACACAAATCTGAAGACGCGAAATTCTCGAAACATGTTATGTGAAAGAAGTATATTTTTGTTTAATAAGATTTGTGTGTTATGGTCTCTTATATATTACAGTCTACACACGATGTATTACTGTAATGGATTTAATTAATTTTTACTATTTGTATTCAGCGAATTTTAGAATTTAAATATAAATGTAAGTTTTTCTATGTAAAAAAAAAAAAGAATAAGAACTCAAATAAAATATATATAAATTATAATATAGAAATAAATAACATAATATAATTATATTTGAAGATAATCAAATAGAATTTTTTCTCATTGTATTGGAAAGTGTTATTCTCTTGTTTGCGCAGAGTGCACTGTTTGCAATCTTTTTGCAAGTGCACTCAGGTTTTGTTTTAGTGTGTCATGGTTATGATGGTTTGAATGGGAAGGCGAGTGTTTATTTGCTTGAATATCTTCCTAACGTGGGATATAAGTTTCTTTGTTTGGTTTCCTGTACAGAATTGTGTGAGCCTAGATATGTCTCCTCTAAGGTCGCTGATTGATAACGTGTGGAAATGCGTGGTGAAGTGGCTGTCTGTACCCTGCGAGATGAGTCCCTAACTGTGTCACGGTACAGAAGTCGTGCATAAGATCTTGGTTCATCTGCGATGACCATCGGATGCGCTGGCGTGGTTTCCCAGTCTTGGTGGTCGCCTGCTCTGACTTAGACGAAATACTTCCGATCGTTCGGGCATTGTGGTAGTCATACTACAGAATGGGGTGCCTCTTTCTCCACCACCATCTGCGAGAGACAGTCGTGTATTTTTTCGAAGGGAAGCCTCTGCCCAATCCCCGAACGCGGGTGACTATCCTGCGCCCCACCGATGCAGCATGATCAATATTAGAACAAGCTCTCATCATAGATGGTTTGACCCTTTAGCCTACCCTAAAGCTAGTGTAGTCCCCGCCCCCACCGCGAGGAGGTAGGGTCCTTAGGGGCTTATTATTATTATTATTATTATTATCATGTTTGTATGTTTCAAACCTTGGGTTTCCCCAGCAAAAACAATATGGCGGGTCAAGGACCAAAGCACATATTGCCAAGTGTAAAGACGTGTGCAACAATGATTAGGGATGTGTGGTGGTGTCCATACATTTCCTAACTATGCGTATTGTGTTGAGTACCACAGCCTTTTGCAGCTGTGCATAAGTGTTTTTGTGAAATCCTAGTGTGCTGAGGCTGTGGTGCAATGTGTGAGGTACTAGACCAGTGGCGGACAAGACGATGGGTACAACACGTACTCGGTCCTGCCTCCACTGTTTCTGGAGCTCATGTGCTAGATCGGTGTATTTACTGATCTTGTCTGCGTGAGTTTTCTGCATGTTCTTGCTGATAGGCACTGCAATATCAATGAGATAGGTCTGTTTGTTGACCTTATCAACAAGTGTGATGTCAGGTCTGTTGTGATCGATGGTTTTGTCTGTGTGAATGGGGCGATCCCAGTACAGCTTATGTGAGGATGACTCTAATACGCTTTGTGGTATGTATTTTTAGTATGGGACTGTGTTCTTAATAAGTGAGTGTTTGTGTGCTAACTGTTGATGAACAATCGACGCTACCTGATTGTGTCGGTGGAGGTAGTCTGTTTGAGAGAGAAGGGGACAGCCTGATATTATGTGGTCGATCGTCTCATATGTAGTGTGGCATTTCCTGCATCTGTCGTCGTGTGTGTTTGCGTCGTGTAGAATGTGTTTCTTGTAGTTGCGTGTGGGGATGACTTGGTCCTGAATCGCGATCATGAACCCTTCGGTCTCCCCAAACAGCTCACCACTCGTCAGCCATCTGTTCGACGCTTCCATGTCGACAAGAGGCTGGCTGAGTTCGTAGTGATGTCTGTCTTGGAGTTCCTTACGAGCCCATGATTCACGCTGAGTGTGGGTGTTAGGGGTGGTGAGAGTTGGAGAAGGGTTTTCGAGGTCCAGGGGTGTGAGATGTGTGTCAGCCTTGACAATGGCTGAGTGGAGTGAGGAGTGTTGTGCTCTTTGATGGAAGTGTTCCCTAAGTGCTATCATTATTATTATTATTACTGTAATTGTTATCGAATTTGGAAGATAAGTTTATGTTATTTTTTGATCAAAAAGCATATAATGTATGTATAACTATTTATTTCGTTAAAAAGCAAATTTTAGTAAATTTCTGTTTATTCATCAGATTTCCTTGTGAAACAGCCATAATGGTGGTTGTTGTAGTGTGATTCGACAGCGATTCAAACGAATATCGTTCGAGTAGTTAAATCACAGTATTACGAAATGAAATTAGAAATATTTAACACATGTTAAAAATTATACGTATTAAAATGGATAATTATTGAAGCTATGTAAACAAAAAATCTTAATTGAATAAATCAAAACTGGAGAAACAACGGCTGCTAACGAAAATTGTTAAAATTGACGAATAAACAAATCAAATATATTACTAAACTAAGTATTGACTTTAAAAGGTATTTGATTATTTCAATGAACTGTTGCATTGTTTTGTGAAAATATAAAAATTACGTATAAAACTAGATTAGACCTATACTTTTTAAGTTATTAGTATAATAATAAATGTTTCAGTGATTTATATTTATATTATTATTATTTAATTTAAGAATTACTCTAATACTTAAAAGATTAGTAGGACATAATTTATCGACTTTAATATAATTCCATTTGCAATTTTAGATCAGTGATTTAGCAAAGTAAATGACTGTAATTGATCAATTTAGTTAATACTTTGAGCAAAAGATGGCAGCACCTGTATTGTAAACATGAAAAATGCTGATTATTCAGAATATCAAAATAAGATTGAGAAAGATTTCTAAGTTCATATTAAAATATTATTCTTTTCCCTTCAGTACGTAGAATTTTGAGTCAAAGATGACTCTGCCAAAAAAAAAAAAAAAAAAAATTAAATAAAAACAAAAAATTCTTGATGACTTATCAAAACAAGGGATCAAATAAATGGATAGGTGAATTAACATAAAAATAAAATTTCTCTATTATTTATTTATTTAAATAAATAAATAAACAAATAAATAATTGTTAGCAAATAAATCTTTATTTGCTGATAATTAATTGAAAGTGATCTAACTCGTATTAGGTATCAAGAAATAATCCCTCTAGGCGTATAACTTAATACCAGAAAAATGGAAATATGTAGCCATAAGGTAAGACTTTATTCTCAAACCCCCTAATCTTAAGAACCCATATTATTCCTCATTGAACAGCCTCATTCAAAATCCTTACAAATTTTGTGAAATTGAACCTAGAATACAAATTATAGTTAAATTCGAGTTAAAAATCCAAATATATTATTTCATTATTTTAGAGTTGTTTTGCATCAATCATTTTATATGAAATCTTCATGATAAGGAAGGATTTCAAATTATTATATAAGAGATAAATGCGAAAGCATTTAACATTAGCAAAAATTTAGAATATCTAGAATTTACTTATTTAGTTAATAAGTTAATCAAGAGATGGCAGCACCTATCCTGGAAAAGAAACAAATTCCCAATTGGCTTTGGAAACTTCATACTGTATAACGATTATTATTAATATTAGCATCATTGTTATTATTATCATTGCATTTCCAGCTATTAATTTGTTTGATTTCCAGCTATTTAATTTTTTTCCAGCTATTTATTTATTTACTTTGCCTGGTGAAAAGCTAACCGAACATTATATAATAGATTAAATATTTAACTGAATATTTCGAAAAGAAATGAATAACATCTTATAAATGCATCTACATTAATTATATAAGTTAGAAATAGATGTAGAATTTCATATCAACTGAGATGTAAACTTTTTTTTTTTTTAATCTAGAAAAACGGTATTGAGTCGAATCTAGATCGTTAAAATATTACTGAGATCATTCTATTATGAAATTTATTCATAATATGTACAGAAATTATTAACTGAAATGTTAAGATGTTTTTATTTGAAGTGGTCTGTAACAATTTGATTGAAGTAATTTAACCAAACTCGGATATTAAAGAGAAATTACTATGAAATGCTTTTATGTAAAACCTGATAAAAATCAAACAGTTTTTTTTATAATTGACAGAACAAAAGTATATTGTTAGCGCGGACTTCAAATTTATTAAAAACTAGCTGTGCCCCGCGGTTTCAACCGCGTTAAATTGTGATTATACATATCTGTTTCATACATATTATGAGTACATAATTAAGTGCATCTCATTAACTATAAAAGTGTTGCTCTAGAAACACAATGGACACGCACAATCTTCGCAAGGATTCGCACCCCGAGCTGTCATCGTGAAGAGACTAGAACGGACTGTTTCGCACTTATTAGTGCTCATCAGCCAGCCAAACTCCACCGATAACATGCTCAGAAGGTGCGAAACTTTAGCTATCCCGGCTCTTGCTCCCAAGAGCGGGACCTCTCTCCAAAGAAATACAAAACAAAAATTAATAAAATGAGAAAATACAATACTTCCTTGGCCTGCTACTCGCAAAGCATTTTCTCATTTTATTAATTTTTGTTTTGTATTTCTTTGGGGAGAGGTCCCGCTCTTGGGAGCAAGAGCCGGGATAGCTAAATTTTCGCACCTTCTGAGCATGTTATCGGTGGAGTTTGGCTGGCTGATGAGCACTAATAAGTGCGAAACGGTCCGTCCCAGTCTCTTCACGATGACAGCTCGGGGTGCGAATCCTTGCGTAGATTGTGCGTGTCCATTGTGTTTCTAGATTGTTCACTCCGCACGTTAAAGAAAGTTTATTAAAGTGTTGCTTTTACGTCCAACAGATGGCTCTGTTTATGAAAATAGCACATTTTTACCTGTCACAGGCGTGACATCTATACAATAGGTATATAAAAACACGTGCGTATTCGAATGCAACGTTGTGTCAAAATTTCAAAGCAATCGGTGAAAACTTTCGGAGATTTAAGATTTTGAACAAACGAACATTTACATTTTTATTTATATAGATTAATTGGATTTAAGCTATTTAATGTAAGAACATAACCCAATTTCAGGCAAATGGAAAATTAGAATATATGTTGTTTACATTCAGATAAGATAATTTAGTAGTATGGAGAAGGCTTTTCACTTAAGTTGTTTCACAATTTTGAACTTAGAAATATACGTACAGTTGATTTCAATTTAACTTTCAAGTTGGAAGTTATTTATTATTTCGCCGTTTACTTCAGTTTTATATGGTATTCGCCGATACTTTGATAACATCGATATATTTTTAGTCATTAACTTATTATTATGCTTTACTGTTTGTTTGTTTGTTTTGTTTTTTAAATAATAAATGTTTAGCAGAATAAATATTATAATTTCTTTCCAGTAAAAAGTGGAAGAGAATCAGTAAATAAATATCCTTCAAATATCGGCAATGTGTCGGCTGCTGTTGTACAGCAACACATATCTACTGGTTGATTCAAAATTCCCAGAACAAACTTTAAAGGTAGGTCAGGAATGGAATGTATGTCCGCAAACGCCACCGTAATGTGCTAAAGGACGCTGTTTGGCAGCACATTAGTTGGGCAGTGTGAGCTATCCTCAAAGGCATCGTATACGGGACACCCCCCCCCCCCCTTGCCTCTGACGCTGACCTCGTCACAAGAGTCGCTGTGGCAGCTCAATGTGTCCACGAAAGGCCTCTCGTATTCCACATGTTCGGCAATCCATGCATCGACGTTGTGAGTCGTGTATTACTGTTAGCGGAAGGAACTTTGAGCACATACTATGAACCTGCAAATGTACACCTTAGTGTTATATTGTAAACATAGGGCTAATAAATATGTTTTCTACGTTTATTTCTGAACCTTATTGTACCTTCAACCTCATTCGGGTGGCGTTATCGGACATACGTTCCACTATGAATACGGTTTGTTTTTGTATTCCTGACCTACCTTTAAAGTTTGTACAGGGAACTTTGAATCACCCTGTATACCACCCTCTAAGGATATGTTGTATAAGTGACGTACTAATGTTTAAAAATAACACGATGTATTTTTGAATTTGAAATTTTTTTCCATTTGGTTCCATGTCGGGAAATTTGCTCTTTACAAAAATTTCTAAGATAAGGAATATACTCGAGAAAATGAATTTCTTTCGATGTGTCCATTGGCATATTGGTTTAACGCCCCTCTCCACCAATCGATAAAAAGGACATTATTTAATTATTTATTTTGAAACAAACACGTATCCTTTCCCTCCATTCTAAATTCCTGAGCACACCTTTGATATATAAAAATGCATGGTAATCTGTTTAATAATCTGTCATTTGCGCATGCTTTAATAATTAAATGGCGCGTGCAGTTAAAATAAGTTCTCTTAGGTCCAATTAAAGTATTGATGGATTTCATTAATTTTGAGGATAATTTGCGCATTCGCAATTACACAAATACACACATACACAAAGCCTTTGTACTGTTCGTTTTCAAAAGCGAGACCCATCACTCACGGACGATTCAACTCCGCAAAGGGGTGAAACGCTGAGATGGGCACTTTCTGAAGACCTGTTTTTCTTTTAGTACCTGTTATTTTTGCAATAGTATTTATTCTTTCCATAATTCTTTCCCGAAAAGCGCAAAGAGAACGCAGCTACTAGTAAACTAATATTGATAAAAAGTAAACATCCCCTCTTTATTTCTCCTCACCCCTACTTTTATAAAATCGAAGGAGACCTGACGCATGCGCAAAAGCGCTGTAGGTTCTTGGAAACAAAAACAGATGATACTGTTTTCACCGTGTTTCAAATGCAGAAGAAAAAAAAAGCAACAACAACACAGTATTTTAATTAAGTAGCCTTGGAGTTCTTTCAGGAACCCCTTTTTAAAATAAATAAAATGATCGAATTATTGCTGTGGCGTAAGTATTGCTTATATGAAAAGAAATACTTTGGTGAAAATAATTTTCATCGTAGGGGATTAACAGAAACTATAATCCACTGTATTTAGAATAATAATTAAGAAATTGAGATAATCTCCTTTTCACTTCTCAGACGCTGATAAAGAATCTACATTTTGAACTAAATTGACAATGGCTTATAAATAAATGCGAGACAGAAACCATTGAATGTGACAGTGTCGTGACCCAGTGGTGTAGGTGGTCATCTGTTGAGGGTGGTCGGCCTTGGCCTCGAAGATGAGAAGAGGGTGGAGTTGCTGTGGTCTGAACGCTTCGCACGGGAATCTCCAGCTGAGGTGAAGCCAGTCTCCCGCGAATATCCCATCTTCGGAAACAGAAATGAAAATGGCACCTGGCAACGATACCTGTCCCTCCCAGTCGTGTCATTTTACTTCCTTTCTTTATTAAGGCATTAAAACTTCTCACTTCATATTTATTTCTTACTATCATTGGCCACTTGTTATTAGGAGGATCGTAGACATTTAAGTTTTATTAAAGTTAAAATAGGTTTAAAACTTTCATGAAGTAATAAATTACTTAGAAAAATTCTTTAGTCTGTCTAAAATGAAAATATTG
>JAFIDM010000004.1:22338380-22354218 GCA_023159025.1 Thereuonema tuberculata | reverse complement strand
CTATGGAAACCGTCCTTTACAGCTTGTGTGAATTTAACAACTTGGTCTATAGTTGATCTGTGCTTTCGAAAGCCAGCCTGACAGTCGCTGATTGCCCCCTTTTTTTCCATGTATTCGCGGAGTCTGCGCTCTACCATTTTTTCAGCAACCTTGCAGCAGATGCTGGTGAGGGAGATGGGACGATAACTGTTCAAGCTGTTGGCCGGTTTTCCTTTCTTCAGTAGTGGTATGATTTCGGCCTTTCTCCACTGATGGGGCACTCGACTGTTCCAAGATAAATTGATGAGCTTTAGGAAGGTCTTGAGAGCTCGTTGTCCGAGGTTTTTATGAAGTCTGGAAATATTCCGTCTGGTCCAGCCGATCTGCCAGGTTTCGTTGAGCTGATCGCAAGGGAGAGCTCCTCAACCGAAAATTCTTTACTAAAAAAGTAGTAATCGTCTTCGGTTTGGCACGATGGGTTGATTTCATCTGCGATCGCTTTTCGTTCCTCCCCGCTGACATACATTCTGTTGCTTGCTGCGAAACGTATAGTTAGTGCCTGGGCTACAGCTCCAGGACTCATTAGTAGTTTGCCATTCACATTGATTGGTTCCCAGTGACCGGACAATTTATCATTGTTCAGACGGGACATAAATTTATGAGCCTTTAGGCCATCTTTCCTAAAGTCCAATTTTGCGACGAAGGCTCTATAAGTCTGTCTCTTAGAAACAATAACTGCACGTTTCAGCTTAGCCTGTCCCTTCTCAAGGCTATACAGTGTTCGATGTTGTGGCTGTTTTCCGCTCGTCTTCTCGCGATGTTCCTTTCGTTTTTTAGTTCATCTAGAGCTGCACTCCAGAACGGTGAGTATTTCTTAACCTGTCCCCTGGGTATACTCTTTTCAGCCGCTCGCAAGATTCCTTTGATGAAACGATCGGCAGAAGCATCCGAGTTATCATCGACGATATCTTCCGTTACATACACGTCAGATAATTGAGAAAATTTCGTCCATTGGGCTTTTTTAAAGTTCCAGCGGGTGATTTTTCGAGGTTCTGGTATTCGATTTTTGTATTCGACCTGTAGATGTAGTAATCTATGACCGCATCCATCCATTGGGTCTTTCAGGGACAACAGTGCTCTGGGTGACAAATTCGCATGCACAAGAGCAAGATCCGGGGTCATAGTCGAACCAGTATATGATAAGAAGGTAGGTCCAGAAGGTGTTCTTGTAAGGGATGTGCAATCTAGAAGATCTTCAACTGCTTTCCCCGCTGTACTGGTGGTTGCATAACCCCATCTCCGTGAGTGGGCGTTAAAGTCCCCCAGCACAATTGTATTGCGATGTTCGCATAAGTTATATATTTGGTCAAAGTTCGGCACATTGTTGGGCGGGATTTATAAGCCTATAACTTTTAAATGAACACCATTTTTCCAGGAGTCTATGCATATGGCTTCAAGTTTGTCATTCGTGTCCATGTCATGTATAACCGTTTCCTTGCTAGCAATGACACTCCTTACAAACGCTATTATGCCGGAGGCAACTTGCCTTGATCTTTTAATAACATATATTGTATATTCGGGTATTTCATAAAAAGATATGACGTCTTTGTCCGTGGAGGCGCCAGCTTCGACAATGATAACAATGTCTGCGTCAAATTTAAAAACATTTATCTTCAACTCACTATGTTTTGATTTGCTCAAACCTCCAGCGTTCCAAAAAAGTACGCGGAGGTGATTGTTAATGCCCTTACAAGGGTCATTTTGATGGCTTGTGGCGATCGCTTGTGACATGTGGAGGCTCGAGAAGCGGCGGTCGCTGTAGCAGATTTAGCGTTACCCAGGGTGCACCACGAGGAGGCCTGCTACTTTGCACCCCTATTTTTATATGTGATTCAATGGACATTAATGAAGAAAAAAACAAACCTAAAAAGCCTATTGCTACTAAAATACTTGTGAAATAATTAGCCTAATTGAATTATTATTAATAGTAGTGTTCATAATTAAATTCATTTCATTAACTGTTAATATTAATTATATTGTAATTAATTAATAACAGATAATATTAAACTTATCTTTTAATAATTAATTAATTAAAATCAACTTATATAATTTGCTAATTTCGTCTGTCTGTCTGTCTGTCTGTAACTCGATATAATTAAGCTATTAAGATAGATCCAAGGTTCTCAATATACCATTGAATCAAGGATACTCAAATTGGATGAAATATTAGTTCATTTTGTCATTCCATATTGTTTCCATGAAATTTTAACTGAAATTCTATCAAAACATATGTTCAAAACCAAATAATTTTGTTACCACTGCACCGATTTTAATGAAATTTGGCATACATACTCAGTTTTTTACGCTGATTTTGAAACTCAAAACCATTTTTGCCGTAGAAGCTTCGTTCACAAGTTAGCTCAGTATTTAGATTATACAAAGGTGAGTTTTAAATGCCTTTCGGCGTTATAAGTCAAAAATAATAATTATTCTTTAGATAAATTAACCTTTAGATATGGTTGGTATTTCGTTTTTCTTTTTGGGTGAAAAATGATCCTTTAGATTAAACTCTCAGAACCTATATTACAGGTGTACAGGTAAGAAGTACACCTAAATAGGCCTGATAAACATTAATATAAAATCCAAAAAACGAAAAAAAAATTTCAAATCAAATCATCAATCGAATCAAATATATATATATATATATATATATATAAATTTGCTAAGTTCGTCTGTCTGTCTGTAACTCGATATAATTAAGCTATTAAGATAGATCCAACGGTTCTCAATGGTACCATTGAATCAAAAATACTCAAATTGGATGAAAATATTAGTTCATTGTGTCATTCCATGTTGTTTCCATGAAATTTTATTCTTGGGAACTGACCTCGACAACTGAAATTCTAACAAAACATACGTTCAAAACCAAATAATTTTGTTACCACTGCATCCATTTCAATGAAATTTGGCATACTTATTCAGTTGTTTACGCTGATTTCGAAACTCAAAACCATTTTTGCCGTAGAAGCTTCGTTCAGAAGTTAGCACAGTATTTAGATTACATTTATTTTATATTTGATAGTTGATAATAAAATGAGTTTTCAGATTTGTTTATGCCTGTCAGCCGACAGGCTTTGCTGCTAGTTACTATATATTATGCTTGTACTTGATTAATAACTGTCATCAATTATTAATAAGATACTATTAAAACTTATTATTCAATATTAATTTAAAAATTCAATGTAAATTAATTTGCAGTTAATTATAATTAAAAAAATAATATTTAAAAATAATTAATTAATAATAATTAATTCCAACATATCTGTGGCACTCGCATTCGAACCCTAAAGGGAAAAACAAGGGCAGAAACCAACTAAAGTTTTCTAAGGTCATGACAGTCCCCACTTTACTGTACGGCTCAGAGACATGGACACTGAACACCAAATACATAAACATAATTCAAGCAGCAGAAATGAGATATTGCGATCTCTAAAGGGTTGTACTAATTTAGATAAAATAAGAAATGAAGATATCAGAAGAGAATTAAACATACTTAGCCTCTGTGAGGAAATTAGTGAATACTGCAACAATTGGAAATAACATCTCCAACGTATGACACGCAAGGGAATACTTAGAACTGCCTTTTATTAAAAACCAAAAGGCAAGCGAGATCATGGCAGACCTAGTAAACGGTGGCTGGATCAAAAAGCCGGAACAGGCTTTTTGCCCAATCCTTGATGATGATGATGAGTTCGAAATAGGTTTTTTTTTTTTTTTTTTTTATATATATATAATTGCTGGCACTTTGAAAAGATTCTAATGCCTGCGCCCAGTTTATGAATTTAGGTCCAAAATCCTCAAATGCATAGATGTATCATCTTAAAAGCCCTTCATCACGATAAATAAACACTAGAAGAGCTGAAAACGCTGAAGACTGTTCATTTGCATTTATTATTGGTATTATTTACGGATTCGAATGTTGGCATTGATACAAATTAAGATTCATAAATAGAATACTACTGTTTTTTTGGAAGAGCAATTTAACAAATAAATCATCCATATATTTTCAAACACAATTAGAGTAATAAAAAGTGGGGTTTAAAATATTACAGTAACAAAATATTAATATGCAGCTAACCTTATCTGTAAAAAAATACTAGAGCATTTTTTGAAGCGAGCTATCATTGTATTCGTTATGATTTTTTGTGTTTTATTTTTCCTCCATATTTCCGAGGATTAATGTGCCCAATATCACTTTTTTCCTGGAGTTTCAGCATCTATAATATATTTTGGTCATGACTATTTTTCTGATGCTTTATCGATTGTCCTCGGTTTGGTAAAGATATCCTTTTTATTATTATTATTATTATTCTCTCTTACTTATTCGTACGCTCTAATTGTGTAGCAACTATTAACCATTATTGGATAACAGGGAGTGATATTTCTTTGGTGATTTCGGAAGCACAGCTACTATTTTCCAAAATCTTTCCTATCTGTGCTTTTGTCTCAGTTTGTGTATTGAATATCACTGTATTTTCTCCTTAAATTAACACCCAAAAGACGACTTTCCTTCTTTGGACTGTCTAATATCTTTTCGAAATTGTAGAACAGATTTTCTGTTAAGAGTATTAATGATAATAATTCTCTTTCTCAAAATGATAACGAATGACACATTACGGTTATGGTAGAAATTCATTCACCAAATAAAGCAATGGATTGCTATTCAAAAACAAGCAGTTTCTATAGAAAACAGTAGCATCGTAAGAATTGTAAATCTCTGTAACTATCTCGTTGAAATTTATCAGCTGTTGAAGATTTGTTTCCAAAGCACGAAATTAAAAAGCGACTTGACTGCTTCGGCCTAAACAAACATGTTAATGGGCGCCAAAGTAATGAGCCAGTGTCACGACTGGAGATGAAGATCTTAATCCGTAAATCACGAACAAAGAAGATGAGGCTAATTTATTCAGCCTTTTGTTCTCCCTTTTAAGCCTATTAGTTCACGTTAATCCTTCAGGAATTTGATGAGTTAAACCTCAAACAACGATGATTACTCCATAGTAAAGATAAACCTAATTATTCTGTAACCCCTCCTAGTAACTCAAGAGATCTCTGTCCTTGCTTGTAAAGTATCTCAATCACTTGATAGGCTTATGGGAGTGTTTCTTTACTTGCTGCAACGTACTTCTGGATGATTCTGCACATTTTGTGTAACTAATACGCCATCTGGTTTGTATATGGTCAGTTACTTTGTTCTATTTCCATCATTCTGAAGCTTTGTTCAAATTTGGCTTTAATGCTTGATACATTTGCATTGTATTTGACTTCCTCTTTGGTTTTATTTAATGTTATTGTTGTAATGAAACATCTTGTTATAATAAAATGATAACATTTTGAGAAACCAGAGGAACCGGGAAATTGTTTCTTCTAGGATAAATTATTAAATTAATAGAACGCAATAATTTTCATTCTATCCTATTTTCTCTCTATTAACGTTTGAACCAATCAGTGCATCTTCTTCAAACTTAGTATGCAAATTTAGAGACAAGAGACGATCTATCTTTGGAGTTTTACAGTTTCTCCTTAGGGGTCTTTGTAAAGAAAATCTCTCGTGAAAGTGAAAAAAATGCCCTTAGAAAAGCATTCGGAGTAAAACCATGAATTTCATTTTCTTTGAAATTCATTTAATTTAGTTTGATTAAAATTAATTAGGTTTTCATGACTGTTCTCGTTAAATTAATTTTGTTAAGTTCTTGATTTTGGATAAAAATGTTAATTGCTGTTTTAATTACTATTCAGCAAAATGGAGATGAGAAGATTGAATGACTTTGTCTATGTGTTGTAATCCCGATTATAAATAGGAAAATAAATACAGTATATATATATATATATACTGTATTTATTTTCCTATTTATAATCGGGATTACAACACATAGACAAAGTCATTCAATCTTCTCATCTCCGTTTTGCTGAATATATATTTCCTCTTTTAGGAAAGTACACTTTAAGTTCTTCCACAACTTTTTTTTTATTTAGAAGTTCCGAAATCATCAATCTTACCACCAGGATACCCTGTTATCGATAGGTCAACTTTATGTAACCATGGTAACCATTTTCTGATATTGTGTCTTCTGTCTCAGGGATCATACTCCGTTTCCCTAAATAAAATAAAATATATTAGTTCTTTTCTTTTTCTATCAAGCAAAATAAAAAAAAGTGCGGTACAAAATATGCCTGTAGTATTTTTAGCCTAATTTCCTAGGAATGTGAGGTTTATGAAATCAATCAGTCTGTGTGTGTGTGTGTATACATGTATCTTTCTAATAACTTTTGAACCGCTTGTTGGATCTTCTTGAAATTTGATATATACATTTAAGATCAAGAGACTTTTATATCTGAATTATTTTCCTTGTAGTTTTTGTTCAGAAGTTAGCGCCAGAAGACAACAAAAATTCGCATTGAAAAGCAACAAAACAATTCTATTGGACAGTTCTATGATGTCTTAAACAAAGATTATTCAATAATTATATGCGAGAGCTTTAGTAAGATCCTTATATATTATTTCTCAAAGGTGTTTTGTTGTCGGTACGGCATATTTCCCTTAAGACTTCATCAACATCAATGATTGAGACATCATTTTGAAGATTACGTTCCCCGCTAATGACGAAAAATAAACAAATTGTTTAAAATTAATGTTTTCGTTAAAAAACTTTATTTTAGAAACTTTTTTATAAAAATGTAGACATGCTTTAACAGAAGTGACTTATTTTTCGAAAGCGAAAGAAAATTTCAAATAATGCTGTAGCGTCGTAACTTCTAATACATCCTTTTTGGAATAAAAATGCACTTTAAAAATATATTTCATCGTTTATTTAATAAGAACAGATTAAAAAACAAACAAAGATTTATGTTTTAATGAAAATAAACGACTTATTACAATAAAAAACATAACAATTTGTCAACTTCTCATATATTATTTCTCAAAGGTGTTTTTTTTTTTTTTTTATCTCACTTAATACTTTATCAAAATCAATGATTGAGATATTTTGAAGATTACGTTCACCGCTAATGACGAAAATTAAACAAACTGTTTAAATTATTGTTTTCGTTAAAAAACTTTATTTTAAAAACCTTTATAAAAATGTAGAAGGTGCCATCTATTGAATCTGTTCATGTATTTATTTCCACATTACCATTCGGCGACTGATCAAGATGCCATGCGAATTATTCGCACGGGTCAACCTTTTTATAAAAATGGAGAAGGCGCCATCTATTGACAATGGGTTTAAATAATATGCTCGACAGCTGTTGGATTTGTTTATTATTTCTCAAAAGTGGTTTTTTGGTGCGAATTATTCGCACGGGTCAACTAGTTAAAAATAATTAGATTTACACAACTTAAATAAATAAATATTGATTTAATTTTTTTTTTCAGAAAAAAAAAAAAAAAAAAAAATAATATTAATTATATTAAGTAGAAAAAAAAAAAAAAAAAAAAAAATGAGTGATTGCATTGAGAAGAAAATAAAAAATAAAAAAAAAAAGGGGGGGGGGGATAGGCAAGATTTAAGAAAGCTTCCATTTCTTTCAGAAACTTCTTGATTATTGTTTATTTATTTACTATTATTTTTTTTTTTTTTTGAATAAAAAACAGCAACAACAAAAACTACTACGGTATCTTTAGTATTCTGCACTGTACATCTGAAAAAACATTGTTAAAGATTAATTTAACATGTGTAAAATCTAATTGAAGTATTTAAAAAATGAAGACGCCAACACACATATTAAAAGTTGTTAAATTTTAAGATAAAAATATACATAAACACAACAGTTTCAGCTCGCCTGCGAGCCGTTGGCAAGTGTTTCTTACAAGAGTGCAAACAGCTTATACACACAAATTGACCAATAAAAAAACAGAAAAGTGGGGTGAAGTTCCGTTCCTGTCCGTCAGATGTCAGGCCGGATTGCATCACCCTAAAGTAAAAATAAAAACACCCTAATAAAATAAACATGTACAATGATAAATATTACTTCAATAACTACTTTATCTCTATTTTTCATGCCCCTAACAGTTCTTTTTCAATTTTTGTTGAACATTAATTTTCCTGATCAGGAAAAAAGTCTAGTTTTAAAATACTGATCTGTTATTTTTTTGAGAATATCACAGAAGCTGGAAAATTATTTTCACACACATTTTCCAAATTTTCACTGCTGAATTTGCCAAGCATTTTCAGTTTTTGGCTTTCTCTAAATTCAGTTTCTATTGCTCGACAAATTATAACAATATTAAATGAAGGAAAAATTAAGAATTCATTTTCAGAAGATGATTTCAACATTTCATTCAAAGTGAAATTTTGTATTGCTATACAAATGTGTCTATCGTTTTCAATACAAAAAAAATAAATTAGCAATCACACTAATTTTACAGTCTTTGCAGATCTATTTATTAGTATTTCGTCATTAGTTTACGAACAAACAGTATTTCGTTTTAATTTTCGTTTACCGTCAGCACGATGTTTTTGAATTGATCCTCTGTGAAATGTTTCTTTAATTAAAGAATTAATTATTATAAGTAAATAAATTTATTGAAGTAGAAAATAAATACAGTACTTTTCCTGCCTACATTTTTCTGGAGCCAGCATTTCAAACGAATTTTATTTCGTTCACCCGCCGGAAAGCGAAAAAAAAGCTCTGCTCTGCTGCTACAGCCAAACCAGAACAACCAGGCATTTTATTTTACCAAAAAAAAAAGATAAAAAGTATAAGCAAAATGATGTCGTTGCTTCGTAAAATCGGCGTCGCAGCCGAACACAAATTAAGCAATGGATCCAAAATGGCGCGCATTGGTCACGTGGCGGTCTTAGAGCCAATCACGTATTCGCATTGTAGGCAAATGCCAAGATTAAATGCTTTTCGTACTTGTCTTTGGACGCAAAGACCATACTCTGACTTTACATCACCTCACTTTTCTGTTTTTTTTTTAATTGGTCAACTTGCTTAATATGTGTATTGGTCTCTTCATTTTTAAATATTTCAGAAATACATTGTGATTTTAAAGATTTTCCAAATTATTACGATTTTTAAAGATGAAGTAGTAGGAGGGAACTCATTAATAAATATGTTTCTTTCTGCAACCGCTTTTTTTTCCCTAAATTCCATAGGATTTCTCAAAACTTGACTGAAGAGATTTTGTTAAAATTTAGATATTTAGCAGTTAAACTCAAATTTGAGTTTTTTTTCCTTATTGAACAAAACTACGCTGTTCCAAAAGTTATTTTGACAAAATAGGAATTTTCGAATAATCACATTATTATTACTCGAAATTTTATATTGGTATATTTAATATTTCGAAACATTAAGAATCAAATAGAAAATGTATTATAATTTCGAAATATTATTTTAAGATACAGTGGAACCTCGCTATTCGTACACAATCCGTTCCAGGAGGCACGATTCGAATGGCGATTTATACGAATGGCGAATCATTTTTTCACATAAGATGTAATGTAAATTGGATTAATCCGTTCCAGAACCCAGAGATGATTGCTTATTTAAACCTTTGTAATAATATGTTAAGCCTAAAATACATAAAAACTATGAAAACAATAAATATATAGGCCTCTATTATTGTTTCTTTCTTTTTCAGTATAGACGGTATGGTTGATTTCGCCATACTGAGTTGCCAGGTCAGAGACACGAGTTCCACTTTCAAATTTCGCAACGATTTCTAATTTTTCAATTCAATTGTCGTTCTCACTGCTTTCCTTTTAGGCTTAGTTGAATCAGTAATCTTTTTTAGATCCATGGCTGCACTATTTTTAATAAAAATAACAATAAAATATCACAAAGTTTCACGAAGCTTGAGTGGATGATGCGTAGCATACGGAAGCTAGCACGATACTGAACTGAAGCGACCGCGTAGCGCGGCCAGTACCGAGGTCATGCTGTCCGAATCGCGAGCAAGCGTACGAATGGCGAGTTCAATTTTACTTGAAAAAGTTGTACGAATATCGAGTTGTACGAATAGAGAGGCGGACGAATGGCGGGGTTCCACTGTAGTTTGTTATTTTGATGAAGAAGTTAAGAGGTAACTTTTTTCTATTTCTAAAAGTAAACAAGCTCATAATTTAAAAAATGAGGGGAAAAAATATGAAAAACGTTAAATTCTGTTTTTTCTCGAAAACGAAACATTGAAATTTAATTAGAATTTAAGTTGATTAAAACAGGAATAAAAAGTAACCACTTTTGAAATACTACTTTGAAATATACATATCCTGATTTCTTTATTTAAAAATAAATGAAAAAATAGATAGATTTAATGTATGAACTTTAAATAAATTTTAGCAAATGGTATGAATTTTTGTAAGACATCAAAAAAAAATGACATGTTCTAGAAAAATATCATTGAGATTTTATAATGTAATAATTACTTTTATGTAAATTAAAAAAAAAAAAAATATTTATTTCTGCTAGAATAAAAGTAAAAGGATAATAGGCCTGTTAAATTTTTAGACTATTTTTAACATTTAATAAATTTAATAAATTGAGTAAATAAATTTAAGAAATGCCTAATTAGAAAAAAATTTAACAGTCGAAAATGTAATATTTTGTTAACATGTTTCTTCTTTTTGGATAGGGGCATCCATTACAGACACAGCATCTTTTATCCTGTCTTTAACCAGTCGAGTGGAACAAAGTAATCGTACATAAGCGTTTTCCTTGGGAATTTAATCAAGCCTCCTCCATTTTTTTCTTCCTGCAATGAATAAGGATGAAAGATTGAGTGTGGGTGAAAATGTATGAAACTGTTCTACGTGAGATGAGTCACACACTCCTCCTCGTTGAGGGCCAAGTGATTTGTTGGTCCGGCATTGGATTGTCTGATCGGAGTTAGCGCATTAATATGCAAACGGCCCTAAGTTAATTCAGCGGATGGAATTGAATAAGTCGTAAATAAAGGACCAAAACTAAATTGGAGTGGGCTCAACCAAAAGCAGATGGATCTAACAACTTACTGACAACTCCCAATTCACTTTCGCATTTGTCACACTCTGAGAACGATATGTCTTCTCCAAAAACAGATGAGGAATAATCATCCATCTTGAAAAAAAAATTATTTCTTAAAAAAAAAAAAAAGATAAAAAAACCAAGAAGTTTGAAAGAACTTATATCTTACTTCCTTTAAACTATGAATTTTTAAAATTTCTTTTTTTTTTTTTAATTTATATTCGAATCTTAATTTCGAATGAATATAAACTGTTCAAAATTTCCAGTTTCTTAAAAAATATGAATTACAGTATATCAGCTTTATTTACTTAAATTGTCAAAATCGGATTAATTTAATCGTATCTACCATCGATTAGCTAAAATTACTTAATAGTGATTGTTTAACGCCGGTTTCTCCAAATAGTATTACCTCATGTCGCAACTTCATTGGATTCAATTGAAATTAATCCTAAAGTAGCTTACGATCATTTGGAGAAACCGACCGTAAGATACTGAAGTGGGATAAAAATTCATTTTCACATTTCAGTTCTTTTCTTTGTGAATTTTAGTCGTCTTCTCATGCTAATTTCTTTACAATGCCCTTTCAGAAAAAAATTCAAATACAAGTGAATATAATTTTGTGCTAAAGCATAAATTTAAGGGCGACCCTTAATAATAAAAAAAAAAAGGAAGTGAATTAGCATAAGAAAAAATCAAAAAAAGTTAGGAAAATAAGAAAAAAAAACAAAACAAAAACTGGGGGCACTGAGAAAAAAAGATTAACAGGAAAAAAACCCAGTAGATACACGAGTCAATCCGAACAACCGCCAGCATATGAGTCCTTCCTTACCCGTCAAGCTAGAGTTGACAACTGAAATGAAATGGTTGTATTTCTAACATTTAAGCTAATAGAGGAAATCCAATGAAACAATGCCAAATTTCTTGAACATAGGGGGAACTTGGCCTAAAAAGTACCCTACTCTCACGGCCTTTGGGCCTTTGAACACGATGGGGAAATCCGTTTGTCGATCCGACCTTCCTTCCGGGAGTTGTTAGGGGGATACAATTACAACAATGTCAAATATCTCGAACAGGAGGGATGGGCGTTGGTCCCTGGAAATATCCTATCCCTACAGATATGAACAAAAATTTGGGCCTCTGTACAGTGTTTGGGCATCTGAATACGATGATGAAGTCCATTTGCCGATCCGACTCTCCGTTCAGGAGTTGTTGAGGACAGACGCGGACGGACGGACGGACAGAACAAACTCAATAGCCACCGATTTTGTCGCTATCACAATAGCTCCCAAATGGGTCGCTAAAAATTAGACAATCCCTAATCCTGGAATACATACACCGTGCTTCAATAAGATCTAGTCAACGATTCAATATTAGAAGGAAAAGACACAGAAACAGACTGATTGAATTGATTGACCGCACTATTGGGAAAAACTAACCACACATAAAAAACAAAAACATATATTTTATTCATTGAAAAGAATTTTGCTATTCTTAAATGTATTTCAAAATGGTTCAGTAGTTTTATTTTGAGAGGCACCGTAGTTTTTAATTTGACATATTAAAAAAAATTCAAAATTTAAGTTCTTTGAATCTAATGTGCATTTCATTTTCCAAATCAAAATAATTGCTGGATATTCTTTGTGTTGACCTTTGTAAAATGGGAATATTTCTTGTCAATACGATGTGAAAATTTGTTTAAAGTACTGAAATGTTAGTTTTTCCCCGGCCATTGTCTAATGAATCTTCTTCGCTGTCCGGATACTTCGTCTTTGCTGACGTATCGTCTTTAGCTATCAGAGACATCTTCAGAGTCAGTTGATCTGAAGATGTCTCTGACAGCTAGAGACGAAACGTCAGCAAAGAAGTTAAGATGCGGTGCCACTCGAACGGCTAAGAAGATTCATTTGTTTAAATTAATCCTCCGCTTAGAAAGATTTAATGTGCACGACAATGCACATTAGAAATAAAAGAGTAATGATTAAAACGAATTCTGAATTTGTTTTTTTTAGGAAAGCTAAAATTTTAGTTTTCATCGACGTGAGTCAACCGGAAGTCACCTGACGTAAGATCAACTTCTAAACCGTTCATTTTAGATGACTAAAATGAAAGACAAGTTGTTCCTTTCACTGAGATGAACTTTTTACAGGTAGTCCGATCGCGATCAAATGTCACGTGACTGAGAAAATGACTTCAGAATCCACGGTCACGTGATCACTAAAAATTTTATTTGACAGGTTTGCTAATTATTATTAAATTAAAACAATTCAGAATTTAACAAATCTATAAGTTCAGCAATTTCATCTGTTGTTAATTAAACAGCTTCTAAGTTTAGTAATTAATAAATTTCTTTTATTAATTAAATTTAAACCGATTATTATCTTTTGAGACTATATGAACATCATCGCGACAACAATATTGGAAAAGTTACAATGCAAGAAAGTTTATTGAGATATGTCCCAACAATCATTATTTAAACGAATCAAACAACGTAGATCTGGCAATTCTTGAACGAACGAACATTTGGTTGAAAATCATAATCACCATTGTTGTTGGGATGATGTTCGAATAATGTCAGAAGATAATATAGGTGTTTTATAATCCAAGTTCTAGTGCTTGGTACACTTAAGATAATAATAGGTTTAGGTTAACAGTGAAGAAAGCCTTATTAATTAACAAAATATTAATAATCATAACTTGCCACATTTAATGTTTTAACTTTCGTGTTTTTGATTCTTGAAGATTCCTTGTATATTTAATATTTAGTTGTTCTTTGATAATGGAAACAACTTTCCGAAACTTGTAAGACTACTAATTTTTTATTCATATTAAATGTCAAAGCCCAGTTAGTTTGTCTCATTGAAATTTAAATAAGGGTTTCTCTTTTTTTTAAGTAATTTTATTTTTATTTTACTAATAAGTACAAATTGATTAATTATAGATTACTAGCCGAAAGACCCGTTCTTCGCTCGGGTTACAAAAAAGGGTTATTGTGATGTGGATGACGAAGAAATTGTGAGTTCACTTCGAAACTTTTCCAGTTGGTAAAAAAGCCCAATGATAGTTAAAATTAGTGTTATATTCTATTTTGTAACTTGATAAGCCATAGATATGAAATTAATATTGAGATCGGAGAATTGAAGACTCCCACCCCTTTCTTCTCTACACCCTATCACTTCAAACCTTTCCCAGTCGGTAAAAAAAGCACGTGATGATTACAAAGCAAAGTTGTATTCGGATTTTGTAACCTGAAAACCCCGTAAATTATCATACAGTAAAGTTTGTTCCCCCACCCCTATTTACACTCCTTACGATGCGAATATCGAAAATTCGTCGATGCGTATATATATTAGATTTTGACAAAGAACACTAATGCGGAAATTTCGTGCTTCCAACTGAAGCGTTTTCGGAGAATCACCTACTTTTACGAAAGTTTGCCCGCCCCCGTTTACACCTTTTAGGACTACCTTTTAGAACCGGAAATAGAAAATTTGTCGAATACGTATCTTTTCGATGTTGACAAAGAACATTCACGTGAAATTTCGTGTTTCGTGGATTAGGGGTGTTTCAGGGGGCAAACTTTTCTACTTAACTGTTTTTTTAATTAAATTAAGAACATTTAATTAAAAAAAACAGTTAAGAAGAATATTATTTCATTAAAAGGGGTGAACCAGTATTTCAAGTGACATCCCAAAACAGCTATTTATCGCTAAATTGGCGATCATCAGTTGAGAGTAGTCACTGTAAACGCACCGGGAATATTCCTACTTCCAAGAATATTATTTATTTCAAAATAATAAATAAAAGGAAAGAAAATTCATTATCATAAATAAAGTAAACAATAGGGAAAAAATGGAAATCCCCCACAAAAAATATTGCCATCAAGCGGATTTGAACCCAGTAACCGTACCTCTACTTGAAAATTATACAAAAGTATGAAGGGATTAAATTAGGGAAAGGAGGTTTCAATTGTAGCTGTTATTTCCGTAGGGTCCTAAAGAGTATTTCTGCAAAGTTTGCTCCTGATAAGTCAAAGAGCCTAAGAGTGCATAGCAAACAAACAAACTTGATCATCCAGGAGATGAGGCGTCCGAGGAAGTGTTCTCGCAAAAGATTCATCGACGTTTGCGCCGTGTGGGCCGTGGCATCATCCTGCTGAAACCACATCCATTTCTTCAAGTTTTGGTAAAACAAAACTCCTCAATCATGGGGACATAACGAACAGAAGTGACCGTAACTGTCTGACCGTATTCTTCAAAAAACCATGGTCCAATGATGCCTATTTTGGACAATGCACACCAAAAAGTCACGCGTTCTGTATGCAGAGGCTGCTCATGAAGATCTCGGGGATACGTGCCACTCCAGTATCGCATGTTTGCCTTATTCACGCAACGAGAAAGATGAAAATGAGCCTCATCGGTGAAGAACACAAGAGCGTCTCCAAGTTATTGTTTGTAGTTAGATCATCTTTATTATTTAATACAGAATGTATTATTTTACAATAACTTTTTCCATTTTTAATATTTTTATTTAATTTACTACAATATTTTTTTTTATTTTTTTTATGTAACTGTTAATCCAATTCCTTTTCATTTTATATTCTTGAAGGTATTGTTTATTAGTTTTGTTATTTTTATATTTTTGAAATAATTTATCTTTTTCTTTAATATGTCTAAATAAATTATCAGTCATCCATATTTTTTATATGCATTTTTATTTACATTTGAAGGAAGTGAATTCGTTGCTATGAATTTATCTTTTTCTTGTACCTCACTCAAATATTTTTTTTTGATTCGTGAATACATTTCATTAATAAATTCATAATTTTATTTGGATCATTAATTTTATATAACAT
>JAFIDM010000004.1:22326928-22337980 GCA_023159025.1 Thereuonema tuberculata | reverse complement strand
ATTAATAAATTCATAATTTTATTTGGATCATTAATTTTATATAACATTAATTTATTAGTTAATGACTGTATTTTGCTTAAGAAAAATGATTCATTTTTTATATAATTTGATTTATTGTATTTAAGAATTTCATTTATATTTTGAGAATTCAAGTCAAAATACTTAAATCGCATTAAAACCATATAGTGATCTGATATATCATTTTTAATAATGTTTCCAATAATTTTAAACATTATGCTTTTGCAAAGCAGTGATCAATACAAGTTTTGGAGTGAGAGACATTTGTTTTAACATCTCTAGTAACAGCATAGATATAGTTCCTAAGACCAAGATTATGATATATTTCTGTATAATTTTGTATTAATGGATTATTTTTATTATCTAATAAATTAATATTTATATCACCAATTGATAAAAGTGGATGTTTGTCATTAACTTTCTTATTAAGTTCTTGTATAACTTCATTTAATTCTATAATAAAGTCATTTTTATTACTACAGTGCAACTTGGATAATTCGAAGCTGAAGGGACCACTACAAAACTTCGAATTATCCAATACTTCGAATTAAACAAGTTACATCTTTTAACTTTAATTTCAGGTTCACTGAATGCTTGAAAAGATTATTCTGTCAATAAGTAAATATTTATTCAGAAAGATCATGGTATGAAAGACTTAAACACTATATGTATGTAAACAAAATAAGATTTATATTACGTAAGCTACAGTACATATTACATTCAATACAGAAAATTATAGTTTTTCAAAAAATTGTGCAATGTCTGATTGTTTTGTAGAATTCAGTCGCTTAAGGTTAGCAAAATCATCAAGCATGTTTAGTGAACGGAAAACAGCTTCACTTACGTTGGTTTGTCCTTCAATGCACCGACGAAATTCGGCGCTATCCCGTACTCGTTGGCGATTTGGCATTTCTTCTTCACACCCTTTTCCACCTCGCGAATGATGGCGATCTTTTCAGCGAACGTTAAATTCTTGTACACGCGTGGTTTACTGAAGACATGGTGACACTGACAGCAGGAAGATCGAATGGCGTCTGAAGCGTCACGTGTCGAATGGCGTCACGTGTCGAACTGTGGCGGGAAGGGGATTTCAGTTGTCACGTGTCGAATTTCTTAACGATGAAACGCCGAAAAGTCGTTATGGTTCGAAATTTTTTATAAAAAACTTCGAATTAAGGAAGTTGAACTTCGAATTATCCACGATTTTTTAACATTGATTTAATAAGAAATTCAAGGGACTAAGAGAAATCTTCGAAGTAACCACGATTTCGAATTAAAGACGTTCGAATTATCCAAGTTGCACTGTACATATTTTTCTTTTCATTTCAAGCTTTTTAGCTTCAACCAGGGACAGAAACTACTTAGCCAAGAAATCATTGCCCCAGATAGACCAAATGAGACAGTTCACATTATACCTTAGACGAAACACAGAAGAAAGCAATTAACTTTTAGATCTGTAAGTAGATCCTCTTGAAACTTGATATGCTTATGGAAGCGATCTAATTTTTGTATGGAAATTTCCTTGCGGTCCCCACACATAAATTTGCGCATGGAGGTACTACAAGTACCCGCAGAAAAACAATAGCAAAATAATGACTCTGTCGATGTCGGACATTAAAAATTAATTCTTTTACTAATCCACCAATTTTTGCGTGCTTTAATATAATTAAAAGTAATTGATTTACGGAATTTACGGAGTATTCCGATTTAATTTATTTTCAGAAAAAAAAATTAATTCAGATATTACAATTTATGAAGACGAGGAAATTTTCATTTTTTTTTTTTTTTAAGACAAAAAGTTTAGAAAAAGTCATAAAAGTGAGCTGTTTGTTCTGTAAGGATTACTTGTTATTTTTAGTACAATTATTAAACAGTTTTTCCACATCACTGCCCTGTGATTTAGTTACGGAAATGTAGTAAAAGGGGGTCATAAGCGATCGGTCCGTCCTCCCATCATCATGTAGCTGCCGCTGTCGATTCAATACTGATGCCTTTTTGGACAGAGGTCGAACAGCGGCTGTTGGCTGAGCGCCAGGCACCAAATTTGGCCGTAGTTGGAGGAGCTTCGCCGGGCGATTGTGCTGTCCGTTCCGCCGTGACCTCGTTTCGGCCGTTGCAGTGTAAGTAGCTTTATTAAGCCGAGACATCCATCGCCTCCCATAACGACTTCATAATTTAAATTGAATGGAACGTTTGATAATCTAGTTCATCTCGAATATTTCCTTTATTTCGCCGCCTGAATCTGGGACGGTATCCTTATTATGCATTGACTGTTTGTACAGGGAACTTAGATGTTAAAATAGAGGCTCCAACTCAATATGTTTTTAAATAAGACTTTAAATGAAAAGTCATCTCAATATTCAAATATTCAAAGGCTTTTACTTTTCTATTCCCTTCTTGAAGATAAAAAACATCAAGTTTAAAATTATTGCTGTATAATATCACTCGTAATAAAAAGTGTCTATTATGAAATAATGATAATCATATAATTCAAGTTGGTAACAACAGTTTTAAATGTGAAAGTTTTAAAATAATTCTGCTTTTAAAAGAAGCTGTGGATCTTCTAATTTTTTTTTAAAAAAAAAACAACAAAATAAATTGGTATTGGTGCTTGATCTTAGCTCAGCAATACCAATATTTATGATGTTTGATGCATTTAAAACAAAAAAAAAGAAAGATGCAAGTAGAGGTAACCCTTCGAAATATTGCATTTTTCTGCTCAAAATCAGGACCTGAAAAAAATAAAAAAATAAATGAGATCTCAACAACCACACGACCAATAATCCTGAGAACTTTATCATGGATGTAGTCGATATTTTTTTTTGTTTAAAAAATCCACATGTTCTTCAGAAATAGTCGGTTGTACAATGCAATTTAACACCCATAATAATAATAATAATAAAAAAACATTGTGAAATCTTAGCGATATTCAGGGAACAATGAGGGCTGTTTCCAAAAATACGGAAAAAAAAAAAAGTTTGGATGTACAAGCAAAGAATTCTCACATAAGAAATGAATTATAAGGCTACAGATCTCGAAATCGTAGGACCATGATATTTAGTATTTGCGTAGGGGTAATCAAGATGAATGTTCCATCAAAAAAAAAAAGATTCTCGTCGTCTTAAGGAAAAGTCGCAGAATAATTGCTAATTGCACCTTGTTGTCGCTTCTGTGTAAACAATACATGGCATTATTGTATTTTAATATGCCATTATTTCAATCTAATTTTCATTTAAGAGCTCAAATGAAAGGCGAATCTTCCTAAATGAAAGTTATGGCTGGTCACAATAGGATTTTCAGGCTTATAAAAGACATAAAAAGCGACAAACTGGGAAAAGTGTTTCCAGTTTCTTTTGGCGCTCACCAGTCATCTGTAAATATATCGTCTTTCGAAATCTCCAAATAAAGAAAAATAATTTCAATGGGAAACTGTTTGACGAACTCTACTCAGTTCAGAAGTGTTTTAAATGGAGCATATGTTATTTTATCAATAATAATACTTTCTTGGTATATATTCATGGAGGGGTTTCTTCAGTTAGGAAGATTCGACTTCCATTCTTAACTTCAGTCTTTCATGTGACTTTATTAACATATGATTCACGGCATACAGGAATTAAAAGATTATCGTTCCTTTATGGTAAGGATTACTTTTATTGTGTTTTTCTTACTATTTCTTCTTCCAATTATGTATGTGATGTACATGTTGACCACCCAGTCTTATCAATCTGCAGTCTTTTCCTCAATCAAGTAGTTTTTATTTACTAGTATAGTGTGTAAACAGAAGAACGACACACTTTTAATGAAAGGATATAAATTTATAATTAATTTCCCTTCCTCGCCAGATTCCACAATGTGAACTCCTGAGTCGAGTTTGAATTAAGGAAGTTATCGCCAAGCTATTGTATAACATTGTGGACTCCTAATTAGGTGGTCTTGGTATAGACAAACCTAAGAAATTATGCTGCTTTAGATTGATGACGATGCTCTCAGTCTTTACAGTGATATCCGGAGAAGCATTAATGGTATTAGATACAAAGGAAAAGAAATTAAATAACAACACGTGCAGCTAATCAGTGACATCTATGTCTTTTTAGAATGTTCAGATAGCATTGCATTCATTGAATATTTTCATTCCTTTTTGATAAAGAAGTGCCGAAAGCAATTAGATTCTCTTTGTGATTTCCACGGTATTATCAGGAAGGATATCTCTGTTGCTGATAAAAGAGAAGAGGAACTAGAAGAAAATTCAATCTCAAAGGCTGCCAGCGACATTCAGTGAAACATGGGCTGGCAGAGTCTTTATAGGTAATTAACTTCTGTACTTGTGGCAATTGTTCTACAGCAGTTGAAATAAATATGCCATGAAGTGAGTAATAGTGTTGAACGGGAAGTTTTATTACAGATTAGTTTATAAGAAATAAAAATATTTTTGATTAAACAAGCAGAAAAAAAAAATGTTTTGCTATGACTTAATTGAGAGGAAAATTGTAGACTATTTTGCCGAATAAATCATTGCTCAGGGTATACAACAGAAGGTAGTGTTACTCTACACTTGGAAGGAAACGAACGGAGAAGAGAAAAAAAAATATCCGAAATTCGAAGTTTCAGGCTTTTTTGTTTTTAAATCGAATAGGCCTACGCTAATTAAAAAAAATGTTAACAGTAATAAGAACATGCAACACAGAAACTAAAATAATAATGATATAGGATTACAGTAATGAAACAAAGAGCTTAATCGTTGCTTATAATTGAATCTGAGAATAGAGGAACATTCTTGAAAGTTCTGTCTGATGTAATGCATCCTCAAATCCCAATCCTTTCCAATTGTATTAACAAAAAAGTGTATGAGATATAAAAAAAAAATAAAAAATAACAAGGTAGCGGTAGAGATTAGTAAACCAATCACAATGCTTCGCAACGGCTTCTGATATGTGAATGAAGAAAATTATTCAAAAGTTAATACAAAACGCCTACTTATAAATAAGCGGAGTGAAAAGTCGGTTGCATGCAAATTAAAATATATTTTAACAAGACATTTTAACATCTTCGACTAAATTAGAAGAAGCACCACCTTCAAGAAGCACCACCAGGTATGGAACGTGTCTCGACGCAGTCCATTCTAACGTAAAGGTGACTCAATCCGAACTCACTATTTATATAGAATAATCGTCATTCTTAGCTCAAACCTTATTAATAGACTGAATTCAATAACTTTTGAATAATTTTCTTCATTCACGTATCAGAAGCCGTTGCGAAGCATTGTGATTGGTTTACTAATCGCTGTCACTAGCTTGGAGCCGACCAGCTAGAGACACTCTAGCTCTAACTCTACGGCACTGAACTACTCTTGGCAAGACCTTTTCAACGACACTCTAATCAAGCCTCTGGCCCTCGTGGTTGCTGAGTTGATACTTGTCCACAGACAGACAGATAAACCGGGACTATAATGCTTCACGGTATCAGAAGCCTAAAAAATGGAAATCGATACAAAAGACAGAAACAAAGTGGCGCATTCTATTGAAAATACCAGAAAAATTATGAACTAAATGTCACATCCTCCACCTTTTAAACTTTCAGTAGGGAAAGTTTATTCCCAAAATGGGATTGATTCAAGATTCCTATTGCCGAAGCAAGGTTGAAAATTACTTTTAATCATCTTATGTTAGCTAAGTGGACCGTATGTTCTAGTCCACTTAGAGAGCTAGAGGAGCTTGGTTCATTCTCCAGCGGCGGTCGGGAAGTTTTCTAGATTATTTCTCCTTCGGACAGACCCCAAAGTTCAGCCGACCTAGTAAAACGGAAATAGAAGTTCTTCTTAGGATAAAGGCAGGCGAACATTGGAATGTCCACCCAATCTCAATCAGTACTGATGGTCGTTAAAGTGTCGAAATTTTGTATTATTTTATTATTGTATATTATTTCGTTATTGTCAAGTGTGTAGATTTAGTGAATACAATAGTTGGAAATTTCTGTTTTTCATTTAGAAAGCATTAAATATCACAGTGACAGATCAAAACGTAAAATTGAACGTTATGAACCATTAACGAAACATGAGACCTTTAAAAAAATATTTTAATCTTTTGTTTACTTAGCTTCGTGTTCAGTCCTTATGTTCTTTTTATTATCGCTATGTAATCGAATTTAAGGAAATATTAATAATAATATTAATTTTGCCTTCTGGACTTGAAAAAAGAACTAATCAATATTGCTAGTGAAGGACTTCTTTCATGACTTGTAATGAAGTAGATTTTTTTTTTTTTTTTTTTAAATTTAAGTTCAATTTTTGTATCTTTATCGAAAAATAATTTACACATTTTAATCATACTATAGTTTGATTTACCTTCAGGACATAGACCAAACTAAGAAAATCTCCAATACGTTTTATTTTATTTATCGTATATGTCGTATATGAATATGTCTCATTGGACAGGAGATCGAGGCGATTGTCTGGCTGCCAGAATTGCTACGAGTAGTTCTTAAGCGTAATCCAGGGTGCGAACTAGCTTTTACACCCGCAGAAACGGACGAAACACTGCAGATGAAAGAATGAAAGCCCCTCGCCGGGATTCGAATCCACATTCCGATATACAGTATCTGCCTAGTGGCAGATCGCCTTTTAGACCACAAGGCCGGAACGGATCTCCAGTATAGATGAAACTGGAATGTACTCTTACTTCATGTATGGTAGAATGTACTATTACTTCTTTAAAAATCTCAGTTAAATACTGTTGGTGTTCTCAAATTTATTAGAAGGTACTCGAATAAGCCGGAATAAAGATAATGGCAAATTGCAAAAACGACGAAATACAGTCATACTCTACTTTGTGCCAAATCCCTTTCCGATGCTTTGCTAATCAAACAATTTCCAATTGCTACAATTGTCCAATTTTGCGATAGCTGATTCGCCATTGATATAATGTACCTCTTCGACTTGCAGATGACGTCAGTTTGCTTATAAACAAGGCACACGGTGTATCTCTTTGTTTACGATCTGTGATTAAGTGAATGAACTGTTTATAAATGTTTTTCATTTTCTCTTTTTTTCTTAAAGAAAGATATCAATGGCAAGGCACAAAGCTAAAGTTAGGATTCGCATTTCGAGTTGTCATCGGGAAGAGACTGGGACGGACCGTTTCGTCCTCATTAGGACTCCTCAGCCAGCCAAACTCCTCCGATGACAACCCAGAAAGTGCGCACGGTGTTAGTATCCCGACTCTCGCACCCGAGAATGGGATCTCCCACCGAAGAAATCCTACGAAACGGTCCGTCCCAGTCTCTTCCCGATGACAACTCGAAGTGCGAATCCTAACTTTAGCTTTGTGCCTTGCCATTGATATCTTTCTTGATTTATTCGGGCACGTTAAACTTCTTTTACTGTTTTTTTCTTGTAATTAAAATACAAAATAACTGAATAAAGGCAAAAAAAAAAGGAAAGAAATGAAAAAGATGTCAGTTATGCGCATATATGACAATCGCACTGCAGTATACACATCGTTAAGTGTAAAAAAAAAAGACAGTTTTCGCTTTATGATAATGATCTGGAAACTAATATATAATAATATCAGGATTTGCCTGTATATGGAATTAATATCCATAAAACAGGTATAAAAGGAATCCAGTCTGCACATGACAGTTTATATTCAATAATATATTCGTTATTTTTCATTGAGATCAAAGTAAAAGCGGTTTATGAAGCCAAAAACAGCATTTTTTTTTAAAAATCGTCGACTTTAAGAATCTGTGAATAGTAAGTCATATAACATTCTGTCTTGAAATAATCAAATGCAGCAGTTCGATAGTGCCTTGGTAGATAACTTAAACAAATATATAATTTAAGAAAATATTTGTTATGTTGTTCAAATCCCGGTAGCGAGCATGGATGTTTCAAAAATTTCCTTTCCTGTGTTGTAGCCTCTTCTTCACTTTCTCTTCGGTCTGACGTCATTCCTTAATGGCGTCCTGGGGAAGGCCACGGGAAACCACCCCAGTATCTTTCCCTTGTAATTCTAGGGAGTCTGCTAGGGGTTCGCCGTCTTGGGAACACTAGCGCTCCCTGGAGCACGGATGCTTCGGCAACGAAGCTCGCACTTGGGTGCGAACCGACCACACATTTGTTATGTTGGACCAAACGATTCATAAAGACTTTTTAACATCCTATTCATGAAAACTGTATTTTCATGAGATTTACCTGGCACGTTTTCGCCTGGCGGATGATGAACATGGAGGATTGTGTGCTTCACTGTAAAATATGGCGGAAGCCAAAATATGAATTATGAATCACAGCGCCTATGGTAATTTCATTGTTTCAGTTGTCAGCCTTTACTGTTGTAAGGGGGATTTAATTGTTACGGGCTAGTTTCTCTTGATTCCCCAGTGCGGGGGGGAGGGGAATTCTTTATTTCAATGATTGTTATTGATGACTGCCGTTGTAAGCATTCACTTTCCACCATCTTGTGTCCATCCATAGTCCTGAGAAAAAGTTTTGTAAATTACTCAAAAATTACATAAAAAATAACAAAAACAACAAAAAAAAAAAAACAGTTTTCCATGAATTCGATATTATCTGTTGCCGAATCGTTTCTTTGGAAAATAACTAATATTCGTCTAGAATTGAGTGGTCTTCTTAACTATCAACTATGATTCAGATAACAACGCTTTTAAAAAAACTACGATTGTACGAGTTATTTTGACCAGTATTTTGCTGTGTGAAGTTTTGGAAGAAAAACATTTTAATAATGGAAAAAATAATTTTAATCATGGAAATGTTTAAGTTTAATTTTTTTTTATCAATGTAAGCCAAAGTTTAAGTTCAAATACTACATAGACGCCCAACTGTGAAATAGAACAAGTGATCCCTATTTACGTTTCATTTCCAGAAGTTATGTTCTGGAAATGTGGATATATAAACAAAAAATTTCAAAGAACTTAAAACTTACTTTCCTTAAAATATTATTTCTTTTAAGTGTTAAAAACAACAAATTTGTATTCCAATTACAATGTCTACTGATTATAAACTTTCCAGCTTCCATTTTCTGAAAAGATAAAAAAAAAAAGAAAAAAAAAAAAAGAATTAAATCCGCTTCATTTACTTAAATTGTCAAAATCTGATTAGTTTTAGTTGTACATGTGCAGTGGAGTAAGTCATTTGCTTACTGAGGGGATTAGTAGGGATCAGAACTCATCATTGCTTCAGAAAATGTAGTAATTTTAGACCTGTTTTTTTTTTTTTTGGTTGGAAGCCATCATTTAGCTTGTAAACTCCCTCCGTCCAATACGGAAAAGGGGACAAAATTTTTCTAAATTTTTTTGTAATTTTTTAACGTAACTCCTTCCATTCCAATTCCTGGGTATGTCTGCAGTTATATTAATATCCATTGTTTAAGACAATGAGATATTAACAGAAATGCAGTAAAATAGAAATCCGTTGTTTCAATTTCAATGCATTTCTAGGAAAATTCTTATCAGTTTTTCTCGTGCTAATTTCTTGTCAAGTATATACTTGAAAAAAATTTCAAAAATAAAAGTTAGATCTTGCCAAATCCTCGTGTCTAGATACCAAGTTTCAAGAAGATAGTAGTTAACAATTTACTAGAGGTGCACAGAAACAACACACATAGACTGATTTGAGAATTGTCATTTTCCTAATGTAAAGCAAGTTAATCGTATTATTGTTGAAGTGATTTACAATCGTGTAACTGCTGGATGTTTGTTCTATTATAAGAGATCTCCGTATTATGATCTCTGAAGTTTTTAGAAACGCCTGAAGTTATAAGCAGGAGAAACAGTTTGCTTTCTTTCTTTCTCAATCTCCGTAGGAGAGGCCATGCGGGGTTACCGGCGATGCCCGATAGGCCGGAGTTTTGGTACCAGTCAGAAATAATGACTGAAAAACATTGATAAGATGCGATTAGGCTGTTGTCCTTGATCCGGTGGAAAAATAGTTTCCAATCTGCCCCTGATCCCTAGGAGTTTTGGACAGAAGCTACACACAGTGTTAGAAAGTATACAATCTCATATATTGTCTTTCAGAATATTTCTGAGTCGTTGCTAATATCCCTGATCACAATTCCTGGAACGTTTTGTTGATTAATTTTATGTTAATTACAGGATTTGATTGCAAACTGTCAAAAAGGATAAAAGGAAAAAATATAAAAAACAAACAAAACAATGAGGCACGTTGCTTGTTGATCTTCTGAAATGTAATTGCCCAAGAGGTGGATTGGCTTCATTTGAATCTTAACCCGTTGACACCATCAGCAAGGACCCCGTCGCCCCGGAGCTAATACCCGTAAATCGTCAGTGTATTTACACGGCTTGTCAGGCATCAGACGAAGAATGCGGCCTCTTTTATCGGCAGAGGCATCTCTTTGAACATCGCACTAAGAGAAGTGCAAAGGTCTTCTTACATCGGTGATAACGTTTGAGGCAATTTTCATTAAAAGGAAAAAATAATTGTCTATGTTAAATTAGGACACTTCCTCCCTCATAGAAACAAAAAAACAAGGACGTAGATGAATAGTATTTAAAAACCAGAAAATTAAGCAAATACTGAATTTAATAAAGAATATTTTATTCCTAAGAAGTCAGGGCTGTTAAAATCTGTTCTTTTAAGTATGTATACGTTTGTGTCTTCTCCTCTCCTTAACAACTTTGAAACCGGTAGAAGGATCTTCTCGAACTTGGTATGCCTATTCACGGCCAGGAGACGATAGAGCTTCTGTATTTGAAATTTTTCCATGAGAGTTCTGTGGAGAAGTTTGAAGATGACAAAACTCCCATTGAAAATCAGTAGAGGCCAAAGGGAAAAGTTCTTCTATTGCTGTCAAACTACGCCTATTAATCTTCTTAGGAATCCATTTTTTTTATTTGTTCGCGCCTTGACATGATTTAAATAAATTAGATTTAATCGACTTAAATATTTAAGGATTTTAATTAATTTTCATAAAACGGAAATTCCTTAAATTAATTAATTGCAAAAAAACTTGTAAAAAAAAAAACTTTTCTATTTTTAGGTATTCCGTACACAAGCTACAA
>JAFIDM010000004.1:22235751-22276436 GCA_023159025.1 Thereuonema tuberculata | reverse complement strand
TTTATTTGTTACCATTTGAAGAAAAATGAAAACATTGAAGATGCCGGGGATTGAACAACGAGGGAGGATTGATGTAAGGTAAAGGTCTTTTATACAGTTTGATAAAGAAACCATTCAGTGGAGGTTTTCGGAACGTGTGTCACGATATTATTTTAATGGGTTTTTGTTTTATCAGCACATTACATTTTTAATAAAAAAGTGTTGAGTTAGCTAGCGTTTTTTAGAATATTATTACGACACGTTAAAGAGTTTTATCTTCATGACGAAATGTTTGTTTGAGAGTTTTGGTATTTTTATTCGCGAATTCTCGTCCGCATAGAAAACGCATTTGGATGAAAGTGAAGTGAGAAAAGATAATTTATAAAAGGATTGCTGGAGGAAAGAAGATCTATACAGTAAGCCACTCTATATATATATTATTCTTCATGAATTATAATTTAATGAAATCCTATTTCAATTCAAAGTAAGCTGTATTATCTTCTTAACAAAGCTAACAGGTCCAAACTTAACATTATTTTTATTATTATTATTATTATTTTTATTATTATGACTATACTGATTGAACGTCATTCTTTTGGCTTTAAAGAAAGTGTTTCGGACAAACGTTGAGTGTTTTTAAAATGCCTGACCGTAAAATGAATTTCTGCAGCTTTTTGATCTTCAGGATCTCAGGATTTAATCTCGCTGTGTTATTAAGTTTGACGAATACGAAGCCTTTTTTTTTTTTTTATTACAAAAGAGACATATTCTCCTATCTTGTCAAGTTTCAAGAAGATGTTGTGTTTACTGATTCAAAATTGTAGGAAAAAACACGTAGATATTTTATTAAAATAAAATATATTTAATTAGATTTTTTCAACCTTCTCTCCTTCGAAAAATAGATTAACAGTCTTCTAAAATCAAAGAAGATGAAGCAATACCTATTCCCCAAGAGACTGAGCCTTGAAAGGAAACCTTGCATTTTCTTCCCAACAAAAATTATGTGCATCTAATAACAAACAAAAAATATTAAATAGAAAACCCCACTAACTTTAAAAGTCGAATAAATATCAAAAATTAACAATCTTATTTATTTCCAGAATTTAATGAAAACCACCCACAGAGAAACTAAAAATTCCTTGCGTTTTTTTTGTTTTGTAAAGATTATTAAATCATACTGAAAAAAACGAACAAAGTAGATTTGAAATCTTGTTCAACGTTGAAATATAGCTCAATGCAATCTGTATTTATCCGAACAAAATTCCATTCCAATTTTATCATTTTGACCTACAGTAGTAGCTTCTGACAGAGAGGAAGTTATTTTAAGTTAATAATTAAGAATATTGTACTTACTCGGGTATCTTTGCTTCGAATCGAAATATTCCTTCACGTTTTCCTCCGTAGAACGTTGTCCTTAGCCACTAGAAGAATGTTGTCTATTGATTGCTCAAGTTATTGATGACCTTCCACCAAATCCCACATGCTATTAAAGACGATGGTGACGTAACGAGATTGAATGACTGTACTTATGTATTACGTACATAGGGTTATTATGTAAGACAGCTTTTTTATTTCGCTATTCACGAAAAGAAAACACGATCTCGTTATCGAGTTTACATTATCTGACAACCAAATCAAAGGCACATTTTTCCTACATTGTCTACAAAACAAAAAAAAGGTAACCTTGGAGTTAAATACATTAGTTGCACATTGATTTAGGGACATTTTTATGGAATTTTTCTCTCCTCCCAATAACCATTAGAAATGGGCCTAGTTGTACTTAGTGAGACATTTAGCAGTTTTGGTCGCATTAATATTGAAGTTTTCGACTAATCACAATAAAAATAAGAAAACAATTTGGCAGGACATAATAATTGAGAACAATTCGAAGAATGGAAGCTATTAAGTCGTTAGAGGCCTTTTAGCTATTTAAAAAAAAAAATCAGAATATTATCAAATAGAATGACTTCATAATAAAAGTCAAATTCTAAAACTTCAGGCAGGCATTTCTTTGTAGCACATTTGGTACTTGTGCTTGATCTCATAAGCTCCTAAAGATTAATTTTAAAATTTTAGATGAAATTAATGTAATGTTTTTGACAACTATATAAAAATTTAATATCTTTTGTTGATTCTGTTACTAGATTGACCAAGAAGCCATAATTTGCAAATAACATCACTAATCCGGTTTTCCATCACTAACTCGGCACTAATTTCGGCTAGCGTAATTTCAGATTTCCCGGGACACCGCACCAACCTGCCGCTACTGTTTGGTGGCGTCACTTGCAAACACAGGCCTGCCATCCCATTTGTTTTTCTCCATTTATTATTATTATAATCTGCTGAAGCCCCAGCCATGATTCCAATGAATAAAGGAAATGCTTTTTCACTTTGGAAACGGCAGTGATGAACTTTCTTGTGTAAGTCAACAGAATTACCTGTATCATTTATTTTACCTATGCTTCATTAAAATTTCACTTGATTGTCATTTAATAGTTCTTTTTTTTTTTTAACTGATTTACGGGGTATTCTAAACGTAAAGATATATTCTAACCTACCCTACTCTGGTTCGTCCAAATCACTAATCCGGCACCCTACCGGTTGCAATATTGCCGGATTAGTGATGGTCGATCTATACTAACAAGGATGTTCAGTGAAAAATCAGCAATTATTAAGTTAGGAATTCGCTTATTTTAATTCATAATTAGTACTTCGGTAACGAACAATAATTTTTAAAAAAATAGCAGAAGAAAAGGAGTAATTTGCATCGTAATTTGTAATTTGTATCGTATTTAAACATAAATTGAATTTAAATCAATACAACTATATAAAAAGAAAAGTTCTGACTCACTCACTCACTCACTGATTGATCAACGCCCAGCCCAAACCGTTGGACCTAGAAAGCTGAAATTTTGCAAAGAGGTTCCCTTATGTTGTAGACAAGGAATAAGGTCGGATTTTGCAAAATTCCCAAGGATTCGGAAATAACAAGGGTTTATTGTCGCTTTAAAGTTTTCTTATTTCCATAATTATTTCCGTAACTATAATTAGTTATTAAATTAAATTCAAATTTGGCATGTAGATAGGTAATTATAATCACCAAAACCCTTTTTCAGGATTTTTCGAAATTCCCACGGGATAGGATAAAAACTCTTGCTTTACGTTATAAAGCTGAAAGTTTGCTTCCGTTACTATTGTTAGGTTTTAGGGTTTGTTATCGGTTTGCTAGCCAAGGGTTTTTAGGGTTTGGTAGCCGAGTGGTCAGGGCGCTTGGCTGCGGGTTGGAGGTAACTGGTTCGATTCCCGGCCTCGGCGGAGGGCAGGGATTTTTCCCCGCTCCTTTCACTTCCAAACGGGCCCTAGGGTCTACCCAGTCCTCTATTGAATGGGTACCGGGTTTCTTTCCCGGGAGTTAAAGGCGGACGGGCGTCGGGCTGACCAACCGACCTCAACTTCGTCCCGTTGGTCACAAAACGCTGGGAGCCTGACCTCCCGCGCCCCAAAGGTCTGTCCAGGCCTGTAGAGGGACATTTTAAAGGCACTTTATCGTGACAATGAGAACTATACAAATATTTTTATGCAACAGCTAAAATATTGTTCTGCACAAAAGCGCTACATATGTACCCGGTGGCGACAATGGAAACTATACAAATAGTGTTGTGCAACAATTGGAACTAAAAATATTGTTGTGCATAATAGCGACGGGTTTCGGGTTAGATATAGATTTGTAATGATCAGATGATTTTTTACGAACAAGGAAAGGTTTGAAGTGATAGGGTAATGACGTTACAAAATTCGAATAACCTGGAAGAGGTATACACTGGGAGGACGGTGAGTGGATGGGCAAACATGGTAATTATGTTTACGAGGGGTTCTAGGGATAGCTATAGATTTGTAATGAGATCAGACCATTTGAGTAGTTGTTTTTTTTTTTGTTGTTTTTGTACCAACCGGGAAAGTTCCAAATGATCTCGCAATTGCAGTTTCTTTATCATCCACATTAGGACATTTGTTTTTTGTAACCCGTGGGAAGAACGGCCTCTAGTTTTGCTAGTTGAATTATATAATTCCAAACTTACAAATCGACAAGCCTCAATGCTGTACAGGGCGATTACCGATGTTTTGAACGATTTCATACATTTTCTGTTAAATCGCTATTGCAGGTATGATGCAACGAATGGTACAGTTGGATAGAGCACATATTCAATTTTGTTTTGTATATCTCAGAACTGTAAAATATGACCTACATTAGGCACACGGCAACTGGAAACCCGAATGACGCAGTCCTAGCTAACGCGACAGCAGTGGATTTATTGGCTGTTGCGCCATATAATAAACGATTGCCTCTGCCGTTCGCCAGGTGGTGTTGTTGACAAAATGGTGTTTACAGGTGCGGAAAAGGCGTACTGTGTCTCGAATATCACGCAATCAGGTCGGTGACGGTGGTGCAGCGTGGTTTCGCACCAAATTTCAGAATGACCCACCTGCCAAGAATTCCTTTCGTAACTGGTACGAGCAATTTAAGCGAAGCGGGTGCATTTGTAAGGGCAAGTCCAATGGCCGACCGACAGTCCCTGAGAACGTGCGCCGCATTCGTGACGTCGTAGCCCTAAAGGGGTGTACGCACTTCCACGTCTCCATTGTGTTTATGAAAACATCTTGTTTCGTCATCGGCAAAATCAGCGCGCACTTTGCCGTTCGCAAGTTCCGTTAAGCGGAAACGGAAATTCTTCTACGTCGTTATGGCGGCATTTCAATTGTTCAACATGCAGCATCTCCACGAAGATCAGCGACTTTTCATGGCCATGCATTTATTTTGCTTGGCCTTGAAACATAAAACCAAGAAGAAGATGTGGGTGCGTAAAATATTGCAGGAGAGAGATCAGCTCGGGGAATTTAATTTATTAGTGCAGGAGATGCGTTTTAATGTAAGTAAACGCTTTAAAAGTTATAAATGACGATCAATTCTAATTTCGATTTCAATATTAAATGAAGAATGAATGCATTAATTAATATCTTTTATATTCAGGATCAGAGCTGGTACTTCGAAAGTTTTCGAATGTCGAAAGAGAAAATGGATTATTTACTGAGCATTGTGGGGCCAAAATTTGTAGGAATACGTCAGTGCTCTGTGATTGGATGTTGCTCACACACAAGATCTGATTGGCTGTCCTTACGTCTGAGAAGACGCTTATGTTCGTTGATTTCAAGATATACGTTTGGCCTTAAACTGAGACGTAAAAGCAATTATCTTACATAAACTTAACGATTGACGGAGATAGACGTGGAAGTGCGTACACCCCTTAAGAAATCAACTCGCAGAGGAAGTGAAGAACTGGGCATCCCACAGCCGACTGTGTGGCACGTGCTGCGAAAACGCCTACACAAGCGTCCATATCGCCTGCAGAGGCTGCAGCATTTGACACCGAACGACCACCGTCTTCGAGAGGTATTCTGTCAGGGGATGTTACAGCGATGTGAATTTAAGAACTTTGCGACCACCATCATTTTCAGTGACGAGGCCACTTTTCATGTCAGTGGAAGAGTGAATCGGCACAATGTCCGAATTTGGAGAACGGAAAACCCCCACGCTTACATGGAGCACGTGCGGGATTCCCCGAAAGTGAATGTTTTCTGTGTCATGTCGGTGAATACAGTGTACGGCCCATTCTTCTTCGCAGAGAACACTGTGACAGGCGCCAACTAACTTGACATGTTAACGGAATGGTTGTTACCACAGTTGGAAAACGACACAGATGACTTCATTCTGCAGCAAGATGGGACACCACCCCATTTCCACTCAGCCGTACGCGACCATCTGAACGAACGGTTGCCTCATCGGTGGTTCAGACGTCCAGCTGTATGATCAACAGCTGTTGAAGTGGCCTCCCCGTTCTCCAGATCTTACTCCCTGTGATTATTTCTTATGGGTGGGGTACATTAAAAACAAGGTATTTGTACCGCCCTTATCAGGGGATCTCAACGATGTGAAATGCGCATTTCCACTGCAATTACAACGATAAACGGATCAATGCTACGTCGCGTTTGGGAAGACTGAGTACCGTTTGGACATGTGTCGTGTTAACAATAGTGGCGGTATCGAACATTTTGAAGCAATGCAAACAAAACAAACTTGAACATGTGCTCTATCCAATTGTACCATTCGTTGCATCATAACCGCAATAGCGATTGTACAGGAAAGTTTTGAATCGTTCAAAACATTTTTAATCACCCTGTACTTTTGCTAAGAAAGCTAAGAATATTAAGTTCTCATTAAAAACAAAGACGGTAAATGCAAGTTGTAATCTAAATTTTCAGCCCATTAAAAAAAGAAGCATATATTTTCAATAAATTAGTCAAAATGTTTTAAATAATTTACATCGTACAACAGCTATTTCTGTCAATCATCAGTCTGTAGTCATACCAAAATACAATTAAAATACATGTAGCTAATCAGAGGGCAGACAATAAACATGCGCCAACACATGTTCAACCTGTCCTATCTTGCCCCGTGATCTACAAATATTTTGATGTGCACCAAAATTATGATCTATTCTTGTAAATAAATAAATTTAATTAACCTTTCATTTATTTTAAACTATAAGAAGTAAACAGAACAAAAAATAAAGCCTCTTTAACTGTATTATTATATGCTTTATGACCGTTTTCACAAAAACTTGATAAGCCTATAACATGGAAACCAGTGTGAATCACAAAATGAAACTCAGATTTTGCTTCTTACTGATATGAGTAGACATGAGCAAACTTTAAAATTTAGCCGCTACTCCGTCCGAAATATTTCACTTTGCCACTTTGAAGCAAAACAAAAGGGGCAGGAAGAGTTTCCAATCTAAACTTGCCTTTACCAAAGCTGATAACACTCTTAGAACCATTGTTCTAACAACAAAATAAAGCATGCAAGTCTGTGGTTTGATTCCCTTTTCCTATTACAGCCATCTAAAACGGCGATTTTGTTCATTTAATGAGGCTGTATTTATGCCCATAATAAAAACGCACTGAAATACACAAAAAACGTAAATGGGAGATGGGCCGTTTCACCTAGCACGTAGAACGGATGGAAGATGAACAGAATCAGCTACATAAGAACTGGAAAGAGAGGAAGAGAATGCCCAAAAGCAAGATGGAGGAATAAAATTGTGCGCACAATGGATGCAGCTGGAAAAGAGCAGCTCAGACAATCGAAGTCAAAGAGGGATGCCTTCGTTCAGGAAAGTGGACTGAATACGACTGATGATGATGAAAATCCCTTTATAACACATTTGTGCATTTTTCTGAAAGGCCAGAATCTCATTCTTTAAGGCAAGAAAAATCAGAACCTTATACCTTTCATAGAAAGCTCGTAGGGTCTTTTTTGCAAATCCAAGTTTTGTTTTCCGCCATGAACTAAGTTTGTTGGTTGGTTGGTTGGTTGGTTGGTTGGTTGGTTGATTTTTTTAATGGCGCAAAAGCAGCGGTGGCTAAGCTGCGCCAAGAAAGGTAAGATTTAGAAAATTGGAAAATCAAAAGATAAGTGCCGAGATAAAAAGGACAAAAAAAACAAGGAAAGAACTGATAATTACAAGAGAGGGGCAAGGCCACATTGAGAAATGAAGCGGAAAACTACTGAAATGGGTAAAAGATCATTGTCATTTAAAAGCAAGGAAATATGAAAAGGAACATGAAATTGAAAAAGAGGATAAAAACACTGATGACGATGTTGAGTAAAAGCAGGACATGTAATTAAAATATGATGAGTGGTTAAAATAACTTTCCACGTAGAACACAGGGGAGGTGGACGATTCAGCAATAAATAGCTATGAGTAAGTCATAGCTATCCTCAGACGTACCAGAAGAACATCCGTCTGGCGAGTTGGAAGCAGTCGAGTTGTAGGGGAGGATAACAAAGGACTAACAAGACGAAGTTTATTGCCATGTAGATCATTCCAGTCATGTTGCCAGGCAGCTCGTATGCGAGAACGAATAAGAGCGTAAATGTCAGAGTGCGGAGTGGAATCCGTTGCAGTGGTCGATTAGCAGCAGACTTGGCAAGAGAATCAGCGAGATATTTGCCGACAATGCCGACGTGGCCTGGAATCCAGCAGAAAAATATAGTGCAATGTTGAAAACGTTGTAAGAAATCTAAAATGGACAAAACAAAAGGGTGAACCTTCAGTGTGTGACTAAAATACGCCATGAACTAAAATAAGCCTAAATCCAAGATGGCACCAGATGGAACAAAAATAAAAATGGTTTTGGGCTACTCGCGATCATGGATATCTTTAAAATTGGACAATTTCACATGGAATGCTACCAGAAACAAAGTTTTAGAATTTTTATATTGCAATTTTGATAATCTTAAATTCTATTATTTAGCCTAAAAATGACTAACTTTTTTGGTTTATTTTAATGCTTCAATGAAATAAATATTAAAAAATGAGTCTAAAATGTGTTTGGCCAATAGATTTATTCTTTACAGAACTGAGATTTTACATTGTGGTCCGGGGGGCGGACACGGGCGCTTGAATTGAGGATAATTTTGATAGGTTTTCGAATATTGGACGCGGAAAAGGTGGAGAGAAGGCGTAGATGCCCTGGGATCAAATTTTTATTCTTTTCGCATTTTTTGGATATATATTTATTATTTATCTTAGCTGTGATGCTGAGGATAAGGATTTTTTCTCGTATCTTTGAAGAGGTTTTTCCAGCTAGAGAGGAAGCCAGGCAATGGTTGGTTGGATTTTTTAATCTTCTTTTCGACCCTTCATTCTTGTATTAGATGCTTTGGATGCGGGATTTGGAGTGGTTTTATGTTTTTACGAAGTGGAAGGACCGCCCAGAGCTTCATCCGTCTGAGCCAACCATACGTTCCGGGTGATCTGGTCTACGGTGGCTCGTCTGGTGATGTCCGGTTCCAAAATGTGTCTGAAAATAGAAATAAAAAAAAAATGCAGATTGCTTTATTTCGTCCTGTGGAATATATCGGTCGAATACAGGGTTAATCAAAAAGAAATATCATAACTTCAACATAGCATTCTGAAGGTAGTTATAAGTTAGGAAGTCTATATTAGCACGTATACAAATCTTAAGGAAACATTAGAATAGCATCTGTTGTTCTGTTTTTCACGATGTAAAAAATAGAGATGACTGCATAAATGAATGGCACCAAATTGCTCAGTGGAGACCAACAATTTCGGGAAATAGAATTAGAATGAAACACTTCGTTTAGTAACAATTTTTGAAATGAAAAAGTTCGATTTATCTGTTGAGAGAGCTATAATGACTCAAATTTTACCAGACGGTAGCTACTTGATTCATTCGAAACAAATTACCCAGCAAATTCAATCTTAAGAATTAGTCTCATTAAACATTTAACAACAAGTTCTATCCCATTCTAACTAACCCCAGCACATCAACACACTAACGAAACTCGCAAATAATACAATTAACAATTAATAATACAGATTCCGAATTGTGGTTCAAAATATTTACGATAATAGACATTGTCAACCGAGAACATTTCGAAAACTTCTGAACCTCGCTTTATTCAATGATCGAGATAATTTCTTAATTCAACAACAGATGTCGCTAAGATACCTGAAGTAAATAATCTATTACTCAATACTGTATCTATTAATATCCATTGGTGACAAAAAAAAAATCGAAGGGATATTCTTATTCTATTAACAAAAATGGAGATATATATATCTTAGGTTATATATATTGTTTACTCCCCCTTGTTCTCAATAAATGAAAAAGGGTAGAAAATAAAAAAAAAATCATAATAGGATCGTTCTCAGCTAGCCTACCAGAGGAAAACATTTTAAAGAAATGATAATCTCTGACAAAATCTGAGTAAAAAAATAAAACATTTATTAAACAAACCAAAACAAATTGAATAACAAAAAGGTAACTTAAATTTTAGAATTAAAGAATTCAAAAAATAACACCCTCTCAAATATCTTTCTTTAACAATAAAAATAAAAGTGAAATTGGCAAAATGAGGATATGGTTGGATTAACTGAGTCCTTTGGATGTCCTTGGCTGCCAGCCGCTGTCTCTCTCCGTTGGGGTTCTCCTTCTTTACCGTCCTCCTGGGTTAGGGATCCGTCGTTAGTATACGGGAAACCCGACTGCTACAGCTGGTTTTTCTCCGGGGATCTATCTTCTAACTCCGTCCTTTGGGCTAGGGGTCGGTTGTTAGAATTGGCGCCGTCCCTCACCAAACCTCGCGAAATCCCGCTGCTTCACCTCCTCCGTCTCCCCTTGTCGAAAATGTCTCTCCTCTTCTCTATATTCAGGGAAGGTCTCTCCTCACTTCCTTCTTCCTTCCAAATAATTCCCTTAAATGCAAGGATTCTCTTGATTCTCTTTTCCTATTTCCGCTTTCTAAACCCCTTTGTTTCTCGATGTCAAACAAAGACTCAGTCATTTCCAAACCAAATATCCCCACAATTATGAGATTTACAAAATCTTAAAACCCAAGAAAATATCCCCAATAGTTAAAAATCTTAAGTTAGCTGCAACTCCATAAACATAAAAAATAAAACTATTTGTTTCGACTAATATTAATAATTTTTAATAATGTGCTCCTGCACATTAAATTTAGTTCTTGTGATGTGCTATTACTTTTATGCGTTTTAGGGACCTCCTATTTACGTCCTCAATAACCCGAATTGTAAATTTCCTCGTGTCTTGCAATCGAATGTATTAGTTAAAATTTGAAAAGGAAACTTTAATTATATCTTTAATTATTTATTTAGGGTGATTATTATTACAGCAGCACAGTAATTTCCATTTCAGGTTACTTATTATTACAACGAGATTTATACTGATTATTTGAAGTTTGTCCACGAAAAAGTGGTAGTCCTCCTCTAAATTGCTATTTGTATAGAATTCTAATTCTCGGACTACAATTCGAATTTATCGGACTAATTTATCAAGATTCATAGTTACCAAATAAGGAATTCAGTTCACGTCTTGCTGTCAATCTTCAAAATGTTCAAAATATGCTTTTGGTTTGAAAGGCAGTGGTAGAAATTATCTATTGACTATCCGGTAATCTGGCAAGTCTTTGAGAAAGTTTCATGTGCCCCATGCGCATATACGGGAAACAAGAAGTCTGCGCATTCGACAGAGCTACACTGCTGCTTTTATGTTTACGTCTTAATAGTGTTTTCGAACAGCACCTTCATTTGTTATTAGTTTATTAACTCACCTGACAAGAGATTTACTCTCGGCACTGAGGACATCGGCGACACGGGTTGGGTAAGTGTAGCGTCTCTCTTGCTGGTATTTCAACATTTTCCGGATGTTCGAATCGTCAAACGGCATAGATCCTGTCAGCATAATGAAAAGGATACAACCCAGACTCCACACGTCGTACATCTTCGGGTTATAGGGGACGCCCTGAAATAAAGAAATCAATTAGCAATCCCTATATTTCTAGAAAAGAAATGTAAAAGTATTAAACGGATTCTCATCAGATCTCCAAAAGGTTCAGTAGTTCTGCATAACACCGAAATTAAAGAATATTCGGCTAAACCGGAGAATACGGTAATGCAACCACAGTCTTCGTAAAGATACATCCGCGTAGGGATACATGATGGTGCATACTGTTATCTCAAAATACTGTTATCTCTTCGCAGTTAGCCAGATGAGGGTTAGTTTTTCTAGTAAAAGATCGTGCAAAACTATTTTTAAATAAGCTTACCTGAAAACCTCAATCAGTTAACTGAAAAATTAAAATTCATATCTTAAAAGTGAGTGCCAAGGCGGCCATCTTGTCAAAACTCGACCGCAATCCAAAACAGGCCTTGTACCATAATCTCCGGTTTCACCGAATATTCATCACTTTCGAACAAAACGATTTGAAAACAATGTAGTTAATATCCTGTTCATGAAAAACTGTTTCTCTTCCTAGTTTTTAAGAAATAGAGGGATTTACCGGCTCTCTTTCACTGGCAGCAGATGACGGAGGTAGAAATATGATTCTAAAACTCTCTATTGTAATTTCGCTGTCTCAGCAACAACGTAACTGTTGTAGGGGGGAGTTACTTGTTAGTTATTGATGTTTCTGGGAGGGGAGGGATAAAAAACCCATAATAACAAATTGCAAAGCTAGTTTTCAATGACCTTCAATTTCAAGTCACTTTCCACCATTTTGTATTCATCCAGAGTCCTACGAAAGGGTGCCTAAGTCTTAACAAACCAACAAAGGGACCACTACCAACAAAGCAGGTTTCGGGTCCCAAAAGATCCCGAAAGGGTGCCACGTAAACTTGTAATTTTATTCAAAATCAGATAAAAAAATGCAGTTTTCATGTATTTTTCAATTAATAATTTCAATTAATTGTTTCGAATAGTTTGGTTGAAAGTAAATTATGGTTCAAATATTCTTCAACAATATTCAATTGTCTACATGAGCGTTGCTAACGTTCTTACAGAACTGAGAAAAATTCCAAATATTTCAATGGAAATTGAAAGATGCGGTTTACACCAGCATTTTCAAAGTCGATTAGATCGGCGTTGGCAACTCCCAGTCCTCGAGGGTGCAGTCCCCTTAATTTTAGCCCTATAAGAATTTTTGGAGGAATGTCTGGAGGCTAAACTAATGCGACGTTACCTTAATCCCCAGACATTCTCATAAGGATAACATAAACAAACCCCTGTAGACTAATCAAACGTTATTAACGCTGACTATTCGCCGCTTGTGTAGACCGCATCTTTCACTTTCCGCATCCATACAATATATGGGATTTCGATCGGTTCTACAAGAACATTAGTAACGCGACGTTGCCAATGCCCAAAAATTTCCCGATCTACATGAGAGCGTACACAACGCTAGATGAGATCTACACGAGGTATTGGTAAGCGTTAGCAATGCTCAATAGAGGAATGCACTTCCTTTATTTTATCCCTGTAAGAATGATTGGGACTAAACTAACGTGGAGTTTCTAAAGCTCGTGTTAACCGGCGTTCATCACAACTACGAAAGATTCTTACCGAAAGTATTTCGGGAGCTGCATACGCAGCACTTCCGCAATACGTACTACTCAGGATTCTTTTTCCGGTTTCAGGATCAACTAAATATTAAAGAAATAAAAAGATATTATTAAAGACCATCGAAGTACATTTGATAAATGAAAATAAGTATTGTTTTGAATAAACTGAGATAGATCCTGAATACTCACCGCATTTGCGAGCAAATCCAAAATCCGTGAGCTTGATGTGGTCTTCGGTACACAGGAGCACGTTTTCACATTTTAGATCTCTATGAGTGATTTCTTTCGAGTGCAAGTATTTGATGGCCGATACCAGCTGTCGAAAGAAGTTGCGAGCTTTTGGTTCCGCAAGTGCTCCATGAGTCTAAAGAAATGAAATAAAAAAAGAATTCAAGTTTAAAAAAAACTATTATGTTTAGACACGATTTCGTATTTGAAAAATTATTTACTAATCGTAAATTTCAGATATTCAGCAATAACACATGCACACCCAACAAGATGTCAAAAATATCAATACACTAAGCTTATAATAACAGTTAGTGGTTAGTTTGTTGGCCAATAGGTGCCGCAAACTTCGATTTGTTTGTACAACAATTTAGCGATTTCAGATGAAGATTTCTCAATAGTTTCGAGGCCAAGTAAAGAAATAACATTAAGAAGAAATATGCTCTCTTACCCTGATGTAGTCGAGCAGATCCCCTCTTTCCGCTACGTCCATGAATATGAACACTGTGTCCCCGGTGTCCAAGATACGATGAACCTGGATGATATTGGGATGCTGTAGGTCGCGTACGATGTCAATCTCCCTGGGCAGAAAGCGAGTCACAAAGTCTTTGGACGCTTTCTTACGGGAGATGATTTTGACGGCAAACCGTTGTAATTGGCCATGTTGTCGACTTTCAGCCAATCTAAAAAAAAAAAAAGAACAATCTTATAAAAACATTATGTTACCATATTCTGTAGAACAGAGTAACAAGCACTTATGAAACTCGGAATTTAAAAAGTTCAAATAACGATATCAAGAAACCTAGAACCAGCTGAAACTACGGTGGAAGTTTTAGCAAATGACAACAAATGTAAAATGTGTACTGATTTGAAACATACTAGATACATTAATAAGGAATGAGAAACATGTCTCCTTATACTGCTCAAAGAGAGCAATCAAGAAACACAGTTCCTTAAAAAGCTGAAATCTTAATGGAGATGGTTATTACTTAAAGTAACACAGAAGTTGTCAAAGGCCAACCAATTCCTAACAGTGCAAATGTATTGGGCAAACGGTCTGTTTACTTGAGTACTGATTTTACAAGAACATGATAGATAATTCATCAGCTGTTCATTTAGTTGCAAATGGAACCAATTTGCGTATGAATTAATTTATGAATTTGGCGTATGAAAGAGAAAAAAATAACATTTTCAAGAACTCTTTTTCTTCCGGTTACTCGAAAACTGACAGATGAGTTAAATTTTTCCTTGTTATTTAGAATTTTATTTTGGATATTTAAAAAAAAAGAACAATTAAAATTTTGGTTTTCCATTGATTTACTATCAATCTTCATTGACCCATGAGCTCTGTAGATAATCTGTACAGATCTGTGAGCTATTGACCACCGGGTGCCTTCAGCTGAAGAAGGCAAGCTTAAAAATATCAATATTTGTAACATCACAAATAGTATTCACCCTATATTTATTTTCTCATTTATTTAGGGCATTTAGTGAAATTTAGTAGGCATTTAGTAATTCTTGACTTTTTTTTATATACCGATTCATTAAGTGTTTTCTTATTTAATGTAATCCCTATGATTTTTAGATCGACTATTGTCTAGTCATCTCTCACTGTGTTAATTTTGAAATTCCAAAGTGTAGAAACCCGAAATTTGTAATCTACTTCGAGAATAACAAAAGATTCTATCGCGAAGGGTTTCGTCAAATTTTCAGCTTCTCAAGAAAGATAAGAACTTCACTGCATAGTATTAATTCTTTACAGGAAGCTAATACCCGTCAACAGAAAGTAAGCTGTAGCCGGTAGAAAAATCAGTTGTTACCAGTAACATTAGGTCACCAGTAACAAAGATAAACATTCGTGTCCATTCTTTCAGCAAATGAGGAAGAGAACAATAACAAAATCGGAAATTACGCTGCTTTCTTCTGACCAATGGAAGACATTTCTCATGCTCTGTTCTAAGATGACATCTGACTTAGTATATCTTTAATTGCGAAGAATAATTCGTGATCTCAAAGAAAAACAGCAAATCCCACAACATCTCTCAGCGTAATGTTACCCAATTTCTTAACTTTATTGGTTGAAATTCAGCTCATATCCGAAAGAAACAGACTGATAGTTGCACGTCTTAGTAACGTATTTATGAGGAGTAACACTGTGTAGACGAGCAGTTTTGAAAAATCAAGCGCATAAGGATAAAAATCTGAGTTTCTATTTACATATCAAAAATGATCTTTGATTTTTCTCAAAAACTAAAAATTAGAGTTTTTAAAGTAGAGTAAGTGAAAACTGAAACATCTTAACTTTACTGTTATAGAAACTACATAAAAATAAAAAATCAAATACAGGGTGTACCTGAAATGTGCTGCCAAACTTAAAGGTTATATTCAATTATGCAAAACAACGAATAAACGTCATATAAACACGAGTATGGAAATGCGTTATTTCCAAGATATGAACGATGCAACAATACAGCCCGACGACTTCTGAACCAACGTTATCCTGACCGTTGGATTGAAAGAGGGGAACCAATAGCATGGCCTGCTCGTTTCCCTGATTTAAACCCTCTGGACCTTTTCGTATGGGGTTATCTTAAAGCATTAGTGTACACCACACCGGTTTCTGACGCCCACGCACTGCATGATCGCATAGTGGATGGGTGCAACACAATTCGAAGTGCACCTGGCCTCTTCGACCGTGTTCGGCAGTCGATGGAACGACGTTGTGTTGAGTGCATTGCGGCCGGTGGAGGACATTTCGAGCACTTTCTGTGAAACTGAGCTACCGTACGGCCAACACCTCTGTATTGTTGCATCGTTCATATCTTGGAATAAAGCATATCTTGGAATATGACATTTATTCGTGTTTTGCATGATTGAATACAACCTTTGAGTTTGGCAGCACATTTCAGCCAAAGTCTAAAGCTCCACTAGAATGAAACATTAATCTTCCACAAAAACCTGTCCAATGGTATTTTTTTTTTCATTTTCTATGGAACTCTATGGTAGCCAAATGGTAAACCTCTTCATTGCGAGCTGGAGGGAGGCGGTTCAATTCCCGACCTCGCCGGATGTCGGATCTGGGGCCTTGCGGTCCACCTCTGTAGAATGGATACCGGGGTTTTTTTTTCCCGTTACAGGCGAGCGAGCATTGGATTAACCAACCGACCTCATCCCAGTCCCCAGATCAATGAAATGTTTGGACCATACCTCCAGCGCTCCTACGGGCCCCAGTGGGCCCCAGTGGGATGTACTATACCACAGCATTGAACTCTATACATCTTCATTACTTTATTATCGCGCCATTCCTGAGCTGTTATTGTTAAGTGCAAAATTTATTGTTCTTTTCGCTTTTTCTTGTTCAACACAAAAACGAATATAAAATTTTAATAAATTTGAAGCCTTTGAGGTACTTCTCGTTTGACATTTCGATATTAAAAAAATTGAATCTGTGGCCACAGAGTTTTTATTCATCAGTGTCAGATATGTCTGTGTGTTATTCTTAACCCATGTGATTAAAGATTGAGGATTAAGTAACTATCTTATAATAATAACAAGCCAATTTTTGTAATAGGAGGTAAAACACACCTTGCAGTTGAGTTTTTTGAGTAAAAAGTGCAAAACTTTCCGATCATTGGACCCACTTCTTTATCTTTGCAAGTTCCTTTGACCAAATTGCACGGATCTAACTATTTTTAAAAACATTGCCATGGAATCGCTAGGGATTTTAAATTTTCGAATGTTAACAGTTCTTGACATAGCTAGGATTTTAGGAAAACCGACTAGAAGAATAAACCTTCTTGGTGTTCAAACTGATTCATAAATTTTAATAATTTTAGAATTGTTTAAATTATCCTCCCGATCAGCTTAACAGCTCAAAGCAGACTATTTCCTGGGAGTAGGTTTGTGTATATCAGTGCTTCGTAAAACTACAGTTGGTAACATTCATGATTTATGAAATAAGGGAAAACATGGAAGTATGAGAAAATGTAAAGATTCAGTATCTAAAGAGTTTCCTTAGGCCAAACTTATTTAGAGTTTTAGCAAACAATGTCGAATTCATTAACTCAATTACAATTCTGTGTATTGTAGAAATAATTGAAACTACAATAGTTGTTAATACGAGTTGCAGCAGTTCATAAAATGTACGACTTTTGAATTATCATGAAAATGTGTATTAACGCCACAAAATAATATAAACACCACCATTTTCCTTCATAATTTCTACAGAAATATAAGTGACTGGCAGTAATATGTTAATTTACAGCAAAAAAAACCTTTTTAGGCCTATTTATATAAAAAAAAATATTGATATATGTATATATATATGCTCTAGATACAAGAGCAGGATATTTCTTTTTTTTTTTTTTTTTTTTTTTAAACTACGTTTCAATATCATCTCCAATCAAAGATTACTAACACTGTTAAAGGTCATTTAAATATATTATCACCTCTTAAGAAAATAATACAAAATTCAGAAAATAACTAAGAATTTAATTAGAAAACGAAATTTGTGTTTTGTGATTAAAAGTAGTAGAATTGACTGATCAAAGTAAAATAATAATAAAAAATTAAAACCAAAAACTCTAAAATAAAATTTGAAAAATTGTGACCAGTAGTACAATAGGCCTTCTTCACATACAATAATTTAAAGGTACTATAGCGTTATAAGGCCTACTAATATCACGTCATTTCTTCAATTTGCAGGTTTTCTAAACGTTTACAAGTGTCGTTTTGAGGATCACAATATTTACTTCTCTTTTTCTAAGTATTTTTGCTTTTTTCAAATCGAGGCCTATCATTCCCAGAATAAATCTTTTATTGTAACGGCAATACGAAAAGAAGGGTAAACATGACATTTCAAAATATTTTCGTTTCCGGGATTATTCTTCCAACAAAACTAAATAGAAAATAATTTTTAGAGGTATCCCGTAATGATCAAAAGAATTCTTACCTGACTTTACAGTATGAACCTTCTCCGAGGACTCGGCCCAGAGTGTAGCCCTGTTTTTCAAGTACAGCCGAAGCAGACCCACTAAATAAACCCAATTTAATAATTTCAGGGCTGACCCCTGTATTCATAGTAGAGTTGGGACTCTAAAGGGGTTTGACTAGACATGAAAGTCGATTATTTTTACGTTTTTTCCCCATTCAGATTCATCCTATCCCGTATTCATAAGACACCTTCACCTGGGCATCCTGCACTTGGCCCACCGAATGTTGTCCCGGCAACCAAATGAAAGAATGGGACATCTCGCGTATGGCATTCATTAGAACAATGCTGTCCCATTCTTGGACATGCATCTGATGGAAGTTCGGAATAGCTTTTTGAAGTTTTCACTTTTATTTGCTTAGCATTTCTCGAACTCAAGATGTTTATATTTTGATTTAATAAAATATTTGTCATTTTATTTTTTAACTTAAATGAACAAACTAGAAAATCTGTCTAAAATATTAACAATAAAGCTTTCGTATTTGATAGAAACACTGGGAAAATGGCGCTCGCCATTAATAGACCATTGTTTCAGTTTCACATGTTCACGTTTTGAATGATGTCATTCTCTTTGAACTATTGTTAAGACAGCATTGTTCAACAAATTCGCCATTTTTTTAACGCTATTGGCTAAAAAAGGATTATTATCCATTTATTATTATAAAAGCTTTATTTACGTTAGACTTAAAATAGTAAATTTCTACTTGCATTACTATAATTTTTTTTTTTTTTTTTTTTTTTAAAAAAAAACATTTTACATATGTTAAATTAATATTTATTTAAAAATCTGAAACACACAATTAAAATAGTAATACATACATATCTTGTATTTGAATGTTACCCACAAGGGTTTTATGCGACTTAACCTATAATTTTCAACCTGATTTGTAAATTAATTTAATTTCTTAATTGGAATATAATGTTAGATTTGAATGAAAGCCAAGTGTTTACAATAATTAGGAATTGATCTAACATATTGATTGTAAATAAAAATTAAAATTTGAGAGATCATTAATACAATTATTTCCCTTTACAATAGAATGGGAGTTCCCAAGATGGGGATCCATTGGACGCATCATGATTGGTTCATAATGAGATTTAAAATTGTATATATTCTTGTTTTTTTATTTTGTTAAGTCCATTGAAAATGAGTCGCAGCAGATGCACTCGAAATATTCGGCAAGATATGCATTACTATAAGAAAGACAATTTTTATTTAAGGAAAAAAATTGCTGTTCGACTGTAATACGCTGTGATTCCGTTTTTCTTAATATACGTTAAAATATTATAATTTTTAATAGTAAGTAAATTTCTTGAATTTCAAAATTTCTAATGTTCTTTTGATATGTTTATTAACTAAAACATTAGTTAATGTTTTAATGTATGGTATCCGCATCTAGATGAGAACCACTATTGATTGCGTAACCAATTAATAAGTTCTTGGATATCATCTTAGGAATAGTGTTCTTGCTCGTGCGGATACACTTGGATAGTCAGTAGTTGTAGCGTTGTGAGGATTGCTTACTATGCATCTCCTAACCAACTTCCATCCACACTCAGTGAAGATGAGCTTGGGATCTGCCTAGAAAAACTGCTGAACGCTATGGAAGTTCCCGTATGATGGGAGCTTCATATGGTCAGGCAGTATCGTGCTGTAGAACCCAATCTTCTATATAATCAAGTATATGATTGATTAGTCAGTCAACTTATTGACATGTGGTCATTTTTTCCTTGACAAACAATTACTACTGGGATCTTCTGCCGTATCCAATGATTGGCGATTCCATTATCAAGGTGTTGCGGGGAATTTTTTACAACAGTCGTCTCTGGTAGGATCTGTTCTTCAAGTATACCCCTGACACGTCTATTAATGCTAAACACAAGCAATATTCATCATCCTACAAAGTAGCCTCTCAAAGTAGTTGTTCTTCTCAGGTCCTTGTTGCCGCTAATAATGGGAATTAGCGGATGATTATTCTGGTAGTAATTTTCATCCGAATACCAATTAGTCAGTAACAATATTAACGATCTGTGAAATACATAGATCTTTGTTTTTCCGTGTTCTGGATGCTCCAGATCCATACGTGTTTGTGTACTTTATCTGCTCACTGTTGCCGCACACGATATACCATCGCTGAGCTTCTTCCAAATCGTTGTTCTACATATGACAGGATATTACGCATACCACTCATGCCCTGTCTCGAAATATGCTAGCGAATGGTTTTTCTGCCCTTCTTCGTCTCAAAGATGTTTTGAAGAAGACAATTGCTTTAATCACTTTCAACGTCCAGTGCAACTGAAGTAGGCTATAATAAGCCAGTAATCTTACTGCGTTTTATTGATCTACTGTGCGACCCGTTATAATCTGATCAATTAATCTTTAATCAGCAATAAAAGGGCTTCCCCTTCGATGTCCTCCTTCGATGATCTTAATTCTTTATTGTATTCTAACTTCACTTTTTATCAGTGTATGAATTGCATATCATATGGTTGGTAAAGCATTTTTTTATATAAAAGGATTTACGAATAAAATTTATGATAAATAATACTAATACTTTTTTTATGAAGTTATTTAAAAACTTCAGATTTATGCAGTGCTTTTCTTAGTTAATATAGAATGAAAAAGTAAATTTGTAAAAACATTTCTTGAGTTCTCAAGTATAGAACACTGGACTTACGAAGAACTAGTGACAGAAATGTAAATTATTTATAGAAAAACCGCCTTTTTTTCACATAAAACAAAAAGAAGTTCTGTTTTCGAAACTATATTAAGAAAATTCTATCTCATTATCCGTTAGCTAATGAAATAAAATTAAGAATACTATCAAAAAATATGCATTTTACATTCTTCAATTGCTCAAAAATATCTACTGTCACTCACAGATGTGTCACAAAATGTCGTAGGATGCTACGTACTATTCATTTAAGTTACCTTGCTTTAAAGAATCCCGTTGTTCTACAGCTGTTGAAAGATCTTTCAAATTGGATCAAATATGAACTGTAATATCCGACATCTCTCTTTAGTTGAGCCCTTGCTTATTCAGTCTCATCCATATTTGGGAGAAACGAGGGCCAGGCTAAGCTTATGTTTTTCTGAAGCAGTCGATTGATCTGTCGAACTTGAAGAGTATGGGTTCCTGAATACTCTGTCATTACATTTGAGTTACGAAGAGAAGAGCACAAAATCCATAGATAATATTGATATAAACTTCCTTGTAGCTGTGGAATGTTCTACACAAGATTGTGCAGGCAGTTCTGTCGTTACACCTCTATTGATCACACTATAGTAAGAAGAAAAATTGGTCGGTCTAACAGCCTGTCTGCGGCAAGGGACAATATACCTAAGCCAGAATGTTAATATTCAACATTCACCTTATCAGTGACGACTGGATTGCGCTGCAAAATGCTTTCCATTTGACTAAATAAATCTGACTAAATTTTGCAGATGATGAAGCTTATGGGTTCTGTCAGCTATATGAGCAGCTCCAACGACGCTTTCATTCTTATTTTTGTAATGACTACTAACTGTACCTGGAATATTCATTTCACTTGTATGAAAGAGATGGGGTTTCCAAACTGTTTATTATCACCATTATAACCTTGACTGACGGACAAGATTTGCTGCTGTACAAGGCATAAAGTCATAATAAGGTTTATTAAAAAATATAATGAATTGCATCTGTATCTATTTTTTTTTATTTATTTATTGCAGTGAATTAGTATCATAACTATTGTAGTAGACGAACTGAAGTTTCATGAGGTACTTATTATATTTTGTAATCACTAAATTGGATTTTTATATACTTTGAAATCATACAGGAGTGCAAGTAAGAACAAAAAGAATTAAATTGCATTTTCGTTTTATAAAATTGACGTTACTAAATGCACGACTCATCTTGCTGTAGCATTGATATTTTGATAATCGCTCCTTAGTGTTGCATTTTTGCTTTAATGCCTGCCCCCCCCCCTCCTTGTGCTTACTTAAGATTTATCAAATCATTAACAGTAAATACCACTGAACAATAAACTAAACCAGTCAAAATTACATGATATTCACTCCTGAATTAAAATGTAACAAATTAAATATAAAAGTACACATGAAATACTGAGCAAAGTCTTTCTCGCGCAGCACGCACTCTCGCGTGCACGTCTGTCTGTCTTACGTAAGAATTGCTCTGTTCCCCCCCCTTCCCTTTGTCAGCAAAAGCAAGCAAAGATTTAACCTTCTCCCCCCCCCCTCTTTCAATGCTTACATAATACACTCATTACCTAAAAAAACGATGACCTAGAAGGAGTTGTCCGATTGTAATGAAATTTCGTAAGCAAAGACATTGGGACCGCCCATGCAAATGATTAAACTTTGGTGTCCAATGAATGAATAGCGAGAGCTACAGCGCATCGAAACTGCGCACTCAGCAGGTGTATATAAGAAGCGATTCTCAATCTGATGGTCAAAATTTCGGTTGCATTGCGAGTTAGGATACCTTTCAACGACTGAAAAAATGCCTCGCCGCAGGATTCGAGCTCATTACGTGCAACTGTCAGAGTTTGAAAGAGGTCGTATCATTGGATTGAAAGAGGCAGGTTGGGCAAATCGGAGAATCGCTCGTCATATGGGTCGAAGTGATGCGGCGATTAGAAGATGCTGGCAGGTATGGGTGGACAATGGCAGATTTCAGCGTCATGAAGGTAGCGGTCGCCCTAGGGCCACAGCAGAGCGGGAGGATAGTGATTATCAGATCAGCTGTCACAGCGCCTGAATCATCGTTATCAAACATCAGACGTGCGACCCGCACACGAGTGTCCACCATGACCATTCACAGACGGCTGAGAGAGCGACATCTACGCTCGTACCGACCGCTACGCCACCTGCCACTCACGTCTGCACACCGTCGGGCCAGATTACAGTGGTGCTTGGCTCGATCCGGTTGGAATGATGCTGACTGGGGACGTATAGTGTTTAGCAACGAATCCCGCTTCCAACTGTCTCCTGACGATCGTCGCCGACGTGTCTGGAGACGCCCCGGGCAGCGTGCCGATCCTGCTTTCACTATTGCACGCCACACAGGCCCTCAACCAGGAGTTAGGGTCTGGGGTGCCATTTCCCTTGTAAGCCGGACCCCTTTGGTCGTCATTAGCGGCACACTTACAACCCAGCGGTATGTCGACGACATTCTGAGACCCTTTTGCTATCCTTCCTTTTGCAGTACCCTGACCTTATTTTTCAGCAAGATAATGCCAGACCACATACGGCACATGTTGCTATGACTTGTCTTGCAGCTTGTGAAACACTTCCTTGGCCAGCCAGATCCCCAGATCTCTCTCTAATCGAGCATGTCTGGGATATGATAGGAAGGCGAATGCATCCACCAGGGAATGTGGATGACCTAGCCCGACAATTGGAGCAAATTTGACAAGAAATACCGCAGGAGACCATCAGGGAGCTTTATCACTCTATGCCACGTCGTGTGGCAGCTTGCGTTCAGGGTAGAGGTGGGTCAACACCTTATTGAGCTCGTTACTTTGTAACTCTGTAACTCTGAAATAAATCATTCAATTTGTCTGAAATTTGAATCATTTTCTATTCTGTACATAATCTTCCTCTCCACCAATTTTTGTCTCCGTCGGACAACTCCTTCTAAGTGCGTCGTTTGTTTTTTTTTTTGTTAATGAGTGTACTTGAACGGCACCTTAACTACGTTTACAATTGATAATGGCTCAAAGGCATGAAAGCAAATGAATTTGTGCATTTCTACATTTTTTCCGTTTTTCATGTTACATTTGATGCACGTTAAACCTTCTTATTGTATTCCAAATGAGAGATGGCCGGCGGAAGTTTGAACTGCGCAGCCCTTCCGGTAGCTGATCAATTATGTTTTCCTGTCACAATGGACGACGGGGTCTGTTTTCACTGAGAAAGACATGTTGATAACGCCAAATTAAAACTTCTCTCGACTATTTAGCGTTATTGCAATACCAGTTGCTAACAATAAGTATTTCTATAAATAAATAGCCGTGCTGGCGTGGTCATGCGGTCTCGGCGGCGGCCAGCCGTGGCGTCCAGTGCGCCAGTTCCTGGGTTCGAATCCCGGCAAGGGCATGGCTGTTTCAATTTCCTTTCCTGTGTTGTCCAGCCTCTTCTTCACTTTCTCTCTGGTCGGACGTCATTCCTTAATGGCGTCCTGGGGGAAGGCAACGGGAAACCACCCACAGTATCTGTTCCCTAGTTTATCTACGGCTTCTCCTAGAGGTTCGCCCTTCTGGGGTCACTAGGTTCCGTAGACCGCGTAACTTCGTATATACGAAGATCGCACATGATGATGATGATGATAAATAAATAAATATATATTATTTATAAATACAATGTTCTGTTGCAAAGTAACAAGCGATTAACTTATGGCGGCGTCCTATCATTAAATCAGACGGAAGTGCCTGACCAGACTAATCGATGATACATGCGCAGATCTCACAAAAACAGGGCGGCCATCTCTCATTTGGAGGACAATACATATTAATTTTTCGCCGATGCATTTGGCTTATCCTTTTATTAAATGCCTTTTGTGCCCAGCGCTTACCGGGCTAAGGTAATAGTGCTGTACTGGTTATAGCGATTTTTCTATCGTCGTTTGCTTTTGTGGGGGTCCCACTTCCGAGAGCAGAAGGATCCATAGGCTTTCACGCGTTTTCTGCTTGATCATCGAGGCTAAATCTGGCTGATGACTCCTAATAAGGATGAAACAGCTGTCCCAGATTGCCGTTGATGATGGCTCAAAAGCGTGAAAGCAAACGAATTTATGCATTTCTATATTTTTTTCCATTTTTCATGTTACATTTGATGCACGTTAAACCTTCTTACAAAAGTTAAACAAAAATAAATTTTAAGTTTCTATTTTTTCGAAAGTGAAACCTTCCAGCGCTTTAGCTATCGGAAATCTGTTTTAAATGATTACTTTAGTCGCTACCAGATGTCGCGCTGTTTTTACAAACATGGCTGTATTTCGCGCAGTGCATGCATGAGTTTGTGGATATCTGTAAACACGTTTGAATTTGGTCATTTTTCCGCCCTAAAAATGACTTCCCTGATCTACACATTCTGCCAAAGACTAAAGACTCAGACACCAGTATTGATTTTCCAAAGATTCCGGGAAAGAAAACCGTATTTACGGCGATATGGCTATAAAGAGAAAGTTTTTACAGGAGGTGAAATTAAGATTGAAACCACATTTAAAATTTTATTTTATTTTATGTATATAATCCTTTTCATTAAATTATTTATATCTCTTAGGTGAACGTACAGATTTGATAGGAAACGATTGTAAAATGAAAACCGAAGCATTTCATGCGTCATCTTATCAATATTTTTATGAAAGAATTTGTGAGGAAAGCTGTTATTACTGAGGAAAAACTACTATACCAAGAGATTGATTCATAAATAAAAAAAAGAAAAATGCAGAAAATTTTGCATTTCGCAGGAAAGCGTTTATGGAAATTATTAATGGGCAAAACACATTGTTTACGAAATAAAAAGAGACTTTTGGTGAATGAAAATTATATATATATATATATATATATCCTATATAGATTGTGCGAAATCTCCTATCATGCATTTTTCTGATCAGAAGCGCATGATGATATTATTTAACCTAATATACAGTAGTTCTAAAAAAAAGAAAGAATGAAGTTACTTCCTAGTAATTAGAATCACTGCATAAAACCGTTATTTTTAAACCATCGATTCGAAAATTATTTGCCAAAATATATCGAGCCCTGAGAATTCTGATATTTCTTGTCAGAATTTTACAAAAATTAGAAAAATTGTATTGTTTCTGTTGCAACAGTGGTAGAGGAATTTACCTAGAAAAATCCAGATCTATCCTGTTCTAATTTACTAGGTTAGATTAAAATAGGCTTATTCCTCTTTCCAAGATTTTTCTGTTGTGAGGGGGGGAAAAAAAAATTTTAAGTTTTACTCCCAAGTAATGTTCTAATGTAGTGGTCCATGGGTTTAGGCACTGGACTCCGACTGCAGAAGCCTGGGTTCATTTCCCAGCGGTCATTAGGGATTTTTCCACGATTATTTCTCCTCTAGACGGACCTAGGGTTCATCCGGCCCTCTATTGAATGGGTATTGAGTTGCTCACTTTAAGGGTTAAACACACATCTTTAACGTTGTCCTGCACTCTGACTGATGATACCTAAAGAGGCAGAAACAGGTGTCTTAGATTTCCGAGATGATGGCTCAGGGACCTATATTTTTAGTTTGCACATTTTTGGGTTATTTCTTATGTTTAAGTGCACATTTATTTTTGTTTTTATTAAATTATTTTCTGTTGCAGTTTTATTTTAAAAAATAGCCTCTTTTCTGCATCTTATGACATGTTAGAGTATTACATTAACAATTTTGAAGTATTTTTTTTTTTGTCGAAGCTAAATAAAGATGAATTTTAGAATTTGGGCTTAGAAGAAGAATCTCTGTTAAATGATTATTCAGATGTTTCATTATAATTTGTTGGTGTTTGTGAATTGTTTTCATTGAAGACTTATTCTTTTTTTATTTTTTTCCCTTAGGTCTGTTACCAAGATCGAAAGATGCTGAGAAACTTCCTTTACCTGATTATGAACCCAAAAATGTTTGGTCTGAAAAGCGAGCACTATTAGGCCAAAATGATTACATAGGTAAATTATGCTTGCATATTCTTAATTTAAAAGAAATTAGAAAATTCATATTATTACAAAAATTGCTCTTTGTAATAAACATAACTTTGTTTGTAACAGTTGTCTTGTTAATTTTAGTCCAACACTTTTTTTTTTTTTTTTTTTTTTACAAGATTGAACTAAGTTAAGGGAATTTTGCTTTTTTCTTAAAGTGTTTTCTTTATTCTCCAGATGTAATGGCCATGAGGCTGATAGGTTTGGTAGGAAATGATGCAAAATTTGGCATCTGAGGATGAGAAAGATTTGAAATGATAGGGTGGGCTGGATTGTTGGCTAGTGGGGTTTTTTTTTTTTTGGTTTTTTTTTTTTCTGTGTGAAATTGCTGTAAACTGTAGAAATTATTTTCATTATTATACTGTATGTGTAATATAAATTTACGGACATTATGAAAATATTTTCATATTACTTGATCATTTTAAAATTTTAATGAAGCAAATATAGGATTTTGGGAATATTTCATTGATTTTTAAATTGCCCAATTTAATTAAGAATAAAGATGTAAGTTAATTTCTTAGCCATATATATTTTTTTAGAAGTTAATATATGGTATATCTTTTGGATTGAATTTTAGACTTTCTATGTGCAAAAAACCATCTAATCTTAATGGTTACAATCTATTTATGTTGTCTTAATGAAATATTAACGAAATGTTGACAAGCATGAAGTGTTAGTTCTCTCTGAGGCCTTTCCTATCTCACTTAAATGAAAAATTAATAGTATTTTAACAGGAAATGCACTGAAAAAAAATTATCTGAAATAATTTCAGATGTCAATTAGCAATTGTATTTCACATATACTTGAGCATTTATTTCAATCAATGATTACTTTTGATGCCTAATATTGGTGAAAATGTGTGGAATTTGTGATAACTTAAGCCAATCTTTCATGAGATCTGTTTCTCAGTTTGTGCTTTCTAAAATTAAAATGAGTGAGTTGCTAAGAAAGATATTGGGAAATTATTAAAAGTTATAAAATTATATTCTTCGATAGGAATTCCTGCTTTAGAAAGTGAACAAGACTATATTTAAAATGTTTCTAAGTTTTATATTATTCCTCACGTCCCCTGGCCAATCATAAGTTGGTTTTAGAAGAAAATAGTAATTGCATTATAATGACTAAAATTCTCTGTGTATTCTGTATTAACTATAGGAAGGTGAAATACACTAAACATTCTTGGATAAAAAAATGCCAAATTTATTGCAGTTCAAAATCATTTAAGTAATTATAATTATGGTCATAAGATATCAAAGAATTTGTGTCTCTTTAAAATATAAAGTTGTGTTTCGAGCAACGTAACTACCCCCTAAAGATGTCTGTTGTGAAATTAAACGTGTTAAATTATGACCAAAGCTTTTGTTTGAATGATTTTTGTCTTCACAGTTTACAAGTTGAAGGATTAAATCCCTTTTTAACCGTTTGCTTAATCATTTGCACCTTACAATAATAATCTGTTTTTTCATTCTCTACTAGGACTACTGAAATATATAAATGCTATTACTATATACTGTAGAGCGCCGATTCTCCGGACCGGTCGGGACCAAGGCCGATCCGGTTAACGAAAAATCTGGATAATCGGACAACTTTAAAAGTTTAAAATCGAATCTCTGTTTTGTTTTTTTTTAATATCTGATACAGTTGATGTGCCAATGCCATATTCATGTGCTATATTGTTTCCGTTTTCACCTTTCTTCAATCTTTTAACAATCTCAATTTTTTGATGTAACGATAGCACGACTCTTTTGCCCTTTCCAGACATGTTTGAAAACACCTCCTACACCTACAAAACTTATTAGAAAAATAGTGTGTACTCTAGCACGTGTTTCAAATGCAAATGAAACTGGAAACACATTCCTCCCCTCTCTAATTCTTGGAAAAAGAAGAATCTTAATCCGCGAACGGAGATGGGGATCCCGTCTTTCCGAGGACACCAAGGGATAAAAGAAGCAATTTTTCGACCTCCTTCAGAGAATCTGAAGATAAAGACGGATTTTCGTGGAAAAATAAAATTTGGAGAAGGTGGGAAAAAAACGCATGGTCCTTGATCGATCCGGATAATCGGTGCTCTACTGTACAGTAAAAACTGGTTTATACGTATTTCAAGGGGGAAAATTTTATATTAAGCATAACTGAGAATTACTTAAAACTCAGGTTTAACTTTATTTTTAGTTAAACTTAAAAAGAATACTCATAATAAACATCTGTGTAGTAGATACATATTTTTCAACACATGATATGCATAATTGTAGAACTGTCAATTTCAAAATAGTGAATTCATTTTCATAGAAGTTTTCTGATTTCGTGTTTTAAGAAACTTTAAGGGATTGAATAAAATATACTGTATACCCATTACATAATTACAGTTCTTAAGATAAATGAAAAGCAAAGACTCACTAAATTTTCCATCACATTATTACTCACTTTTCCATTTCAGCAGCTAAAGCATGGGGATGCAGATATTTGCACTTCAGTTCCTGTCACGAATGACAGTGGATATCATTGGCCATGGAATATCCTATGGTGATGAGGCCCTGTTCTGCTTAAATGGTCAAGCAAATACAATTTGTTGCATTTGGGCAATCAAAAACCCTCAAGTTATCCAAGAGGTTCCATTGCATTTGGGCAACCAAAAACCCTCAAGTTATCCAAGAGGTTCCGTTGCATTCTCTAAAAGTTATAGTGTGTGGTGTGGATTTACAGCTACTTTCATAATGGGCCATATTTATTTTTTTGAAGAGGTAATACTGACTGGACCATGCACCTGTTCCATCACTGAACGACAGTATTATGAAATGTGGGCAAATTTTACAATACCAAAGTTTGCGACAACCCAGGTACCTTCAGGACCATATTCATGTAAGATGCTATCCCACCTCACATCTATCATTACATCCAAAGATTGCTAATCCAGCACTTCTATAGATGAATGGATCAACAACAAATGTTTCCAGACATCTTAGCCACCCTAATCATCTGACTTTACCCCAAGCGACTTCTGATTGTTGGGTTTTTGAAGAACCAAGTGTATCAGGAAGGATTCAAACTCTGTCATATCTAAAGGTCAACATTAGATATCGTGTGCTGGCTGTTTCACTTGATATGCTATGTTCTGCTGTAGAAAATGCTGTTCTTGGAATGGAAATTGTCACTGTGCTAACTAGAGTCAAGGACACATCAAATAATTGTAACGCTATTCAAATGATTTGTTTGCCAGAGCGCCATCTAGTGACAAATTTTGTAATTTTTTTTTTTTTCTCCATAAGTATCTGTTGTCCATAAGTATCTTTGAAGTATCTGTTGTCCAAAATTCTTTTCATTACAAACTTCAGAGCTCTCTTAAGTTGGGATATTTCAATTTTAACAACCCTGTATCTTCTCTTCCTGTTCCTGTTTTCCTCGTTCTATTTGAATCTTTAAACAATTGTTCATCCTTTTTTGATATTTACTATTTACGAGCGATGTAAATCTTTGCTTTGGAGACTATGTTGGCCCCTTTTTATACTTTGTTGAATATTGGGAGAACCAGGTAGATTTCCAAGATAAAACAAAGTAATCTACTTAAAAACCGGAGAAACAGTTACAAAGGCCAAGCCACAACCTGGAGGTCATTGTGGACATTTTGACAGTATTTGTCCTCTTTCAGTACAACATAAAAAAAATCACAAGCTCCTGCTCACATTATTGCAATTCCTTTTGATATTTCTAAGAATAATCATGGCATGAGGGATGACGAAAGAATTCTTAATAAAATTTTTAACTAATTACATCTGAATATATTTCAAATTACATCTTTCAAGTGATTAAAAATAGAACTTAAATGTGATCTTATTGATGGTAAAATAAAGTGGAGCAATTAATCCTTTTTATTATATATATAATAATTTTACAATTATTTGTAAACTATTATCCTAACTTTTGAATTACAGCAACCATTAATTTTACTTTTACATATGTGGTTACGTTTGATTTGTTTTTAATTAATCATTTACTCTGAATGAAATTGTTGTTTTAGTTTTGGTTATATAATTTTAATTCATGTATACTTTTTGATTGATCAATCTTTCTATATTTTTATCAATCAGAATCTGCATTACAGGCTTTTTAATTGTAAACCTAGCAGCACTGTAATGCATAAATTAAACAATATGCTTTTTAATTGTATTGATATGATATTGCCATAATCTAGAGTTTCTCAACACATTGGTTTACCATAAGTAAATTCTTATTACATAATAGTGCATCTGTAATATTTAACTTCATGCATAGCCACATTATCTAATTTTGACTACATTCTAGACATCAATAATCTGGACAAACTGAGACTTAACCTATATTCTGTTTCATTCCAACAATCATGAAGATTAATAAAATATTGAGTCACATTCAAATTAAGTTTTAAGATATTTCAGTGTATTTTTAAATGTTTAAAAAATACTTATTCATCTGTAAATCACATTGAGGTCTTTTTTTTCAAAAGATTCCATGATACAAAACAAAATCAATGAAAATGTTTGGTTTGGCTCAAGATTTTTAGTAAGATTTTAAGTGCACCGTAAGGCAAAAACGTTTGGGAAGTACTGCCACAAATATTCCAAAGATAAACGATATTGGACAAATTTATTTCTAAGAAAAGTCCTTTATATTTTGAAGTTGTTTCATAGAAAATAATGCCTCTTCATAGTCATTTCCTTTAAGCCCGGAATGTTTCATTTTGCAGAACTAAATATTCTGTGACTGTTCTTACATTGTAAAGATGATTATTATTGTTTCCAGACAGAGTAGATAAAGCCTTGTATAACTGTATGGTTTTCCAAGGTCATTGCCAACCTGCCATTTTATCCTCCATATTAAAAGATTTAATCATTAGCAATGCCAAATTTGTTAATGATTAAATAAGTTAATTAATAGATGTTTAGCCATTACAGTAAAACCTCTCAAATCCGGCCTAATGTGGTGCCCAGTAGGCCGGATTTCAGAAAAACCGGACTACCGTGAGTGTTCTTAAAATGACTCAATAGCTCAATTTTTGTGAAGACATTATGCCAGATTTAAATGATTTAACCGCATTTTCAAGATTTTGCACTCAAATGTTTGTAAAAAACAATACAAATAAAAAGTGTATTTTATAATTACAGTATTCTTATTTATTGTATACAGTACAATGACGCAAATGCATTAAACTACATTTTAACAATAGAAATACTGTAAAATAATAATAATAAAAAATCTAGTTCATAATGTCTCTTTTAATGTTTTAAATTTACATTTAAAAAACTTTTTACTCAGGACCAGGCAGGATTACCGAGGGCCAGATTTGAGAGGTTTTACTGTCAAACATGTAAGCATTCATCACAGGGTTTCAGATAGAGAACTGAACCATGTAAACAGTAGAACCTCAATTGATTTTCTATACACCCATTGGCTGCTGTGAGGATCTTTTATTATCGCTTCCAATAAAATGATGTTCATTGTTGAGCAGAGCTGAGCAAGCAATAATAATATAAATTGCCGAGATGCCCTTTTAAGGGTTTTTGTATTTTGTGTCACTTATCAAGAAAGTTTAAAATGGCAGTTCTTGAACTCTGTTGGTTAGCCTGACTGATGAGAATTATCAATTACAACTCTTCTCAGGGTCCCATCAATAAGTGATTTGAACATTAAATATATATTTTATATGTTTCAATTTTAAATGGCTTAAATATATAATGTGTTTGGTTCTTTTTTTCAGGTTAGTGTGTAAATAATTTACAATCCTTCAATATCCACAGATTAAAATTTTTATTATAAAGTTCATGAATAAAATGGGAAACAACGTATACATACTGTCCGTTTCGAAAAGCGAGAACCACGACAACACAGATGATTCTACCCCGGAAATGAGATGGGCACTTTCTTAAGACTTGTTTTTCTTTTAGTACCTGTTATTTTTGCAATAGCATTTATTCTTTCCATAATTCTTTCCCGAAAAGCACAAATAGAATGCAGCTACTAGTAAACTAACACTGATAAAAAGTAAATATCCTCTCTTTATTTCTCCTCATCCCTGTTTTCATGAAATCCAAGGAGACCTGACGCATGAGCAAAAGCGTTTAAGGCTCTCGTAAACAAAACCGAACAGTACATTTATATAGAACAGACAAAACTTATAGCTGGCCCTTCGAGTTTCACAAAGCAAAGATTTCAATCAATCATTTGCAATTTAGAATAGTGTAGAATATAAGAATAAAATTAACTTACATTAAAGCCGGACAGTGATGTAGAAATTTATGAAAGCCAATATAAAAACCATATCACTGTTTCTCATATCATCAGCGGAAATTAAAATAACTAAAATTTAGAAAACAAAAATGCAGTATATTAAGACTTTGCTCTTTTTTATTCAGTTAATATAAATATATATAGAGAGAGGAGTGAAAAAGTTTGATAAATTGTGTATCTATGTACAGTTTTTATTCGTTTAAATTCTACTATATTCCCATTTCCTCAAATTGATGGTGGTTATGGTCTGTCTGGTTCAAATTCTATCCAAGAATTTATGAACCAGTGACATTATGTGGGAGCCACTGTTAAGTTTTTGGAAATTTGTTTAAATGTTTTTTATATTCTAATTTTACAAATTATGTTTTCTGACAAACCTGCAGTGTTTTAAAAATAAAGATTTCTTGTTTTCTTTTTCTAGACATCCTTGGTAATGGTCTTATTCATCCAGTCGAGACCTATTCTCAAAATGTTCCTGTCTGGCTTCGAGGTTTCAAAGGTAATGAGTTGCAGAGATTGATTCGACAAATGAAGCAGTTCCACGGCTATTATTATTCAAAGAGACCTCAGAGATATCATGAAATAAGTAAAAGAATGAGATATTTATATCAGTATTTCAATAGAAAAACGGACTCATCCCGATGATTGGTTATCAATTGTAATAGTTTTGTTTTTGTAGGGAAAAAAATAAACATTAAAAGTTTAAAAGCAGTGCAAACAGCAGTTCTGTTATTCCCAAAGGTGGATGTGAAGTAATTTTTTTTTTTATAGCAAATTAAAGGAGACATCTTATATCATTGTAAAATGTGTAAACTTCTGGGGAGATTCAATAAAACTTTGTTGTATATTATTTATTTATTTTTTAGGCTTGAAAAAGAAAAGACGTAATCTTTTTGAAAATTTGCTTTAGTATTAAATGTAGTTTTTTTTACATTTAAATTTGTGATGTTGGAAATATTTGTTGTATATTGTTATCAATCTGCAAAAGCAGATGAAATGTTTTAAGGACTGTATGGGAAATTCCTAGGTTAGAATATTTTAATTTGCCTGGCTTTAATGAATGATTATTAAGCATGATATCAATTATTTCAGTGAAAACAAATAGTTTTACAAATAATAAACAAAGGAAATGTTCCTTGTAATGGTTAAGGTGTTTTCTTAATTAAAAACAGCCACATTTTTAAGAAAAGATTCAAGACAAAACAAAAAAATTGGTAATGAGCTAAAAAAAAAAATTACAGAAACAAGCTCTTTATTTAGATTTTTACTTAATGTTAAGATTAAGACCTATGAGAATATTTCAGTAGTCTTAACTTTTACAAATGAAACTTGAAAAAGAAAACATTAAATTATTTGTTTTTCTATTGTTACAATTTGATTTTAAAAACTGAATTTTATATATTTTTTAAAGACTACTTTCACTTTTGAAGCTTTGTATTAAAACCAATAGATACATAGAATGTACAATCCACAATGTAAGAAGATGAGATCTGAAGCTAATATCTTTGCTCATGCTTTTTTTTGAATGCTTTGCATTTCAGATTGCATGTTTGACAAGTTTGAAGTAGTCATGATAAACAGCTTCAAACTAAATATCTTAACGCTTAGGCTTAAACTGCATTGCTTTAATGATGAATATTAGTCTAATTTTTTCTGTACTTTGCATGACAAGATCACCCGTTTTCAATGACTAGCAACTCTGAATAGACAATTTTATTATGAGAGCTATTAAACAGCAATTCTGAAAGTTAAGGATACACACATTTACATTGAAATGCTAACAGTGACATCTTGTCTCTTCATATATCTATCCACACTTTTGCCTTCTAAGGGCACATTAGAACTTTTTTAGTTGCAATTGTTCATTTACGATACAATATGCCATCTATAATTTACTTACATTGATTCTGGCAAATTAGTGAAAAACTACTACTACCTTGTAAGTAAATGCAGTCATAGGACAACTTTTTTTGTTTTTTTGTTTCTATGATATCTCACAACTGGAAAAGCAAAGTTAAAACAAATTCTCAGTTAAGTTAAACAATTTTTATGGACATAGCTGAAATCTCTTGAAATTTGGGTGCTTAAGAAATACTAAAATCACTGTTCCTGTCTATTTAAGTACTAGCCGGGTACAGTCGCTTCGCTCCAGAACCCTTACATACATAGCATTAAAAAAAAAAAAAAAAAACTATTTAGCAAATTGTGGCCTTCTCCGGATAACTCAGATGTATTGTGGGTTGGTGCCACACACCTATATATCAATAAGGCAACTTTAAAGTTAAAATTTAAATCCTCTTTCTTCCCAATCCCATGGGAATTTCGAAAAATCCAGCCTTAATCCTTGTCTACATCATAAAGGGAACCTCTGCAACATTTCAGCTTTCTAGGTCCAAGGGTTTGGGCTGGGTGTTGACGAGTGTCAGTGAGCAAGTCGGGACTTTTCTTTTTATACCGGGCGAATCATAAAGTACTGGAAGTACTCGCTACACTTTGTTTTTATTTATTCCCCCCCCCCCCTTGGGCTTCTTGTGTTTAAAATAAACCCAATGGAGTCAATACTCCATTTAACTTAGCCTATTCTATTCTCACTTCCCTTTCCTTGCTTTTCCCGGTTGTAAAGGGTGCTAACTAGACCATTTTTTTTCGTAGGGGCAGAAAAAAAAAAAAAACAGGCTAAAATGGGGACCCCTATCATCAGACTCAAAATCAAACGTTCGATCCAGAAATCCATGCCCCTTTCCCCCCCTTCCCCCACACACACAGAATTTGACAAAAATATTTCGATGTTAGTCTTTATAGGCCTATTTTTCAGTACTTTGTGAATCATCCTTAATATGTAGATTATAACTTTTTATTTTTTGGAATTATGCAATTTTAAAGTATACATAACATGCTTTAGTATGCATAATATCTAAAAATGTATTGATCTCATCTTGCTGTAGTAAACAAGTTCAGCTATGAACTGCTTAATTTTCCAATGAAGTCTTGGTTTTCACAATGGAGATATGTGTTTAGCTGCTGCCAACCTTACAGCCACTAGGTTCATTTATTTGTTGTTCAGTTACTATTTTCACTTCAAAAATACTATATTTACCAACCATTGAACTAATATTTTTAATAATTCCAGCAAGTACAGCCAAAAAAAAAAAAAAAAAAAAAAAAAATATTGCACTAGTTTAAACTATTTGACATAATAGTGGTTTCATATTATTTTGGAGGTCTTATGACAAGCATGAATTCTTATTGTCTTTCTGAAACAAGAACCCCCAAAATAAAGCAGACCCAAGTATCTCGTCAGTAGATTAAACCAGGAAAATAAAAAAATAAAAAAATCCAATTAATTTTGCAGCATGATTCTGGTAAGATTTTTTAAAATTTTAAGTAAACGGGATCTGAAAAAAGGTAGGAGTGAAGATTAGGAAAGCACCTTATGTTCATTGTTTAAAAAAAGATCCTTTTAATAGCCAGCTTTGATTCCTCACCCACCCCCCTTCCGTTTAACATCCACCTTAACCAAACATAACAGATCAAATTTTAAGTTAGTCGTCCATTCAGAATTGTTCTGAATATTGTTCACAATTAAAAAAAATAAAGAAACAGCACAATTAATATATGTTTTATAAAAATATTTTATTTATATTAATACAATTAATCTGACGAGTTTTATAAATTAGTCTTTCAGTTCAAAAATAGTGAAGTGATTGTTCATATTTGGCTCATAAAATCTTGGTTATATATTTACATAGTGATAGTTTGACTAGTTCCAGACTAATATTACATTGTGTGATTGATATTGGAAGCCCAATGTTTAAAATAACTGCTAAATTTAAGAAACTAAGTAGATATTATTTGTTAAAATATTTAATCTGAGATCGGTGGTTCAAAAAAGCAACTGTTGGCAAGTTATTTTTTCTTCTTTTTCCTGGACTAAATAATTACTTATTTTCAAATTTCAGATAATTAATTTTCCATGTACGAGTATTTCCAGTCCTTGAGGGGAACAAACGTTTCCTTGATTGATTGTGGTGATGCCCATCTCAGTGCATAATGAGGTCCACCAGCTTTGTCATTGGTACCTGCAAAAGCAACAAATGTATTAAGATCCTAGTATTCACTGACAGGCATAGTTTGATTAAATAGGAAAGAACTTTTTAAACTAAATAGTTTGAAATAGCCGTGTCATCTATCTGTTAGACATTTTCTGAACATTTCAATTTCTGACATTTTCTTTAATTATTTTCAGTTAACAATCAGCTTGACAGAAGCCATCACATGTTGACCCAAGATTAAATAAAATTGTTGGACAGTTCAAAATGAATAAATAGATGCTTAATTTAGATCAACATTTTTGCCAATGAAGGCAGTCATTTTTGCTTAACATTTTTTTGTATATCAATAAGACAATTAAACTTGAATACTACTTTTTAAAAAAAATAAAAGGTAACAAAGTTTCACATTAAGCTCTAGGCTTTTAATTCTTATTTAAAACTGCTTTCATTAAGCAATTTATGAAATTGCATTAGTTCCTTTATATACAGTTGGGAAATTTTGCATTAAATGAAGAATTGAAACAAACTGGTAAAGATAACCTTCAGTCATCCAGTAATACAAGTATATAAAAGGGAAAATTTAATTATATGCAAACAGTGAAAACCAGATTGCAGAAGTCTATAGTAAAAGGATTTGTATTTCGATTAAATGAAGTTCATTCAATCATTATGTTAATGGAGGACATAATTCAGTATGTCATGTTTACTATGGACAAATATTTTTGCAAGCTTCAATATTGTTACATACTGTGCAGTCAACCTACAATGACAGCTATAGTTTTGTATTATTTTGTAATCATGAGAAATAAGGTGTACTTTCAATTATCTAAAACTTACTAATGAAATAAATTGCAAGGTAATCATAATTGCTTTTTTTACCCCATTTTATAAAAAAGGACAGGCAAGTATAAAATTAAGTTTTATCCTACCCGACAGCCTTGCACCACCAAATGGTTGTTGACCAACCACAGATCCTGTTGATTTGTCATTCAGGTAGAAATTGCCAGCAGTCATCTTTAACTTATCCGAAGCAGATTTTAAGAAAGCTCTGGGGAGAAAAAAAAATAAATAAATAAATAAATAAGATTGGATTGGCAATACATTAAGCCATATAATAAAACCATTTAAGTTCTTTACATTTTATTCACTGAATTCAACTCACTTATCTTCCGCAAATACTGCACCAGTCAAAGCATAGGGGCTGGTAGTGGTCACCATAGATAGCGTCTCTTCAACTTTATTATCAGGATATGGATAGACTGTTAGAATTGGTCCAAAAATCTCTTCTCTCATGATTCGATCTTGAGGATCAGATGTTTGAATGATTGTTGGTGTAATGAAATATCCTTTGCTGAAATAAAATAATTCATTTAGTAAAAAATAATATGATTTAATGCATGGACATGGAAATCAAAAAGGTAAATAAACCTTACAGTATGATCAAGATACTAGAAAGTAATAAGCATACTTCTATTACCATACATGAAGAGCCACTCCTTTCTATTAAATAAACCTTAGTAAATACCAAAATATATTTAAATCTCATAAAAAACTGCTAAAAAAAAAAAAAGGGGGGGGGCAGCAAGTTAAAAGAAAAGGACTGCATACAATATATTCTCTAATTAAACCTACCTATGCTGCAGAATACACAGATGGATCATCAGATGCTGTTATCAAGGTGGAGCAGGTGTATTATTAATAGTACCAAGTGAAGAAAAATGGAGCAAGCAAAATAGCTTCAATATCAGGGAACTTACAGCTATACAAACAGCTCAACTAAATCTTTTAAATCCAGCAATAAACAAGCAAAAGGAATTATAGTTTGTATATTTAAAATTTTAATAATAATTTAAAATTACAAGAAAAATGAAGACAATGTTACTAGTTTCAATTGCCTATTGTTGGTTCAACCTCAGACATTAAAAAAACAGGGCATCTTGAAATGTTTTAAAGTAGATAGTCAAATTCATTTATAAAGCAGAAGCATTTATCAAAGAATTATACTGCAGTAAGAAAAGCAATGAAAAAGTTTTAATGTTATGGATTTTAGGAACCAGATTTCTGCAAATATAAAAGACTAAAGCATTTTAGCAAAAAAAAAAAAAAAAAAACAAAAGTAAGGAAATTAATGAAAATAGACAAAAAAAAAAACTAAACACTGTTTGAGAAGTTTGAAAGATTCCTTCTTAGTTGTTACTTCACTGTTAAGTATACCATCAAGGCAACTTTGCTCTTTATTTTGGAACAAACACCAAATTGTGTAAAAATTAGTCAACTTTGAAATGAAAAAGTCCTGGGATATCTTTATCAAAATTGGTAATTCCTACTCCTTACAAGAATGCGATTAAAAAGCTAATATTTTAGGGCATTTAAAAGTAAAAATTCATACAATTTACATTTATAAATGGTGGGAAAGGATAAATATTACTTAATGGAATTTTAACGTGTGTAGCAAGATGAAGGGATAAAAAAAAAAAAAATCATAAATAAAAAGATCAAGTTGCCTCTGAATTTTTGCTACATGGAATCCAAGACAGCCTCTGTTTCCAGTTTATTATTCTTCATCAGTTAGATTAACCCAGTATCTGCAGCTCAGTGGGATCAAAAGAAATAGTCCTTCATGTATAAATAAAGCACTTAATAAAATAAAAAATGGCAATTAGTTCATTTTCACTTTTGCTACTTGGATTCCAGTTAGTAAAAGCAGCTCTGATCCTTGTGTGTGTTTTTATCCCTCTGATCTAGTTTTGTTTTGAATGAATTTTAACTTGCCTCTTATCACAAGTTCCTCCAGCAATAACTTGCAGGTTTGGAGATTTACTGGCATGTTCAAGGTAGCTTTTGTTACGTTCAAATGCTCTCTCGTCAATCACTGCTGAAAGGAATGTATCATACTCCAGTGGAGAGCCCAACTTCATTTGCTTGTGGATTTTTAGAAGACCATCTTTAATCTAAAATGACAAAATATTAACCCACATTAAATTTCTCCTAAAAGGAATTGAAGCAAGGTGAAAAGTATCAAGTTCTGAATTTGAGACAAACTCAGATAAAAAAAATTAAAGGATCAAATAGCATACACTGTAAAATAAGATTTTTATAAGATATCCACAATTCTACCAGTTAAAAAAAATTGAGTTATTTTATTGTATACTCATACATAATCAAAGATTAATTTCTATAACTTTCAAACCACTTCCTATTAAAAAAAAAAAAAAAAAAAAATCCCTGAATTTAAGTTTCGTTTGGTATTAAATAACCGAATTTAAAATCCTGTTAAAAATTTGTTTCAACTTGCAATTCAATTCATAACTATGAGTCAAACTTTTAGACAAGTTAAATAAAATTTGCATGAAAAATAACTTTAATTAGTAGCTTGACAAATATTTATTCAATTACCAAAACCCATCCCCACAGAAAGAACTTTTCAAACATGCAATTATAAAATCAAATATTTCAAAGGTATTGAAG
>JAFIDM010000004.1:22197595-22220930 GCA_023159025.1 Thereuonema tuberculata | reverse complement strand
CTGTACAAACTTTAAAGGTAGGTTCTACTCGGTAAGACAAACAAAAAAGTTCATATTTGGGTCCGGAAATGAATATTTTCGCGAAAAAGGTAGTTTTCATTATTCAATGTATGCTTGTTTGTTGGCACAGAATGATGCGATAAATTAAAACACAGATATACAAAATGGGGAAAGAGTGATTTAATATGCGGTGTTGGAAAAAAATCAACAAACAAGTAATTGGGTCCGGAAATGATCAACCCATACATTGAATAATGAAAACTACGTTTTTTTTGCGAAAACTATTCATTTGTGGACCGATATTTATTTGAACTTTTTTATTTGTCTTGCTGAATAGAACCTACCTTAAAGTTTGTACAGGGAATTTTGAGTCACCCTGTATATATAAATTTATACGATAAATTTCAAATGTGAAATTTGAGATGGAGGAGAACTTTCACATTTTGAATTGTTCAAAGATACATCATTTTGACTTATAATATACAGTGACCTAAAAAAATGGATCTTCAAATATCGAAAACTAATTACATATCTACAGTAATATTTCTCATATGAAGTTCCATGTAAATAGGTACATTATTTTTTGAATAACATAAGTACATTATATTTTAGCCCATATTTAAAAAAAACAAACTCACACGTACACCAAAATTCTAATCAGAAATAAACAAATATGATAAACTTGAAATTTGAAGTTTGATTTGGATCGGGACATTATTTCTTGATTTGCTTAAGGACAAGATATTCTGTCCCATATTTAAAAGTGGCCCAAGGAATAGATTTACAAACATCAGAATCTAATCAGATTGAACTCAAGAATGAAAAACTGATACATTTTCCTTTTAATTATTTAAGAAATTAATATTTTGTTAGTATAAAAGATTGGTTCATAAAACGCATCTAAATATCAAAATCTAATCCGAGTTAGTCAATGAGACTAAACTCAAATTTGCTATTAAGTAAATGTTTATAATTAACTATTGATTATTAATTATTTGAATAATTAAATTTGCTTTTTTATTAAAAACAATTTATTCATTTAGTTACCATATGATATTTCAAATATATTTTTGCTTTAGCATTTTATTCAAATCTTAATTATTCTTAAACTTTTCTTTCTTTACACTTACCAATAAACTGATACTAACAACTTTTTGTTCAAGATTTTCGATTAAATTGCTTTGTAAATACAGTGGCTTGAAGTAAACAATATAACCATCGACGTGTGATTAGCTAAAGACGCCTTTGTATCCGGTATGATAAACAGCCGCTTTGGCGCTGCGATCGCAATATTTACTAATGTTTCTATTTATAGCTTTTCATATCTTACAAGTATGCTGTGGATAGATGCACTAGCGTAAACAGGGATTTTGAATGAGGGAGTGAGAAGATTTTATGAAAAATGTTTGGGGAGATATCGGAGATTAAACCAGCCAGCAAAAAAAAAAAAAAAAAAATTCAATTGTTCCAACCAATAAAATCCATCGTTGTTTCTTTTTTTCTCTCCTGAAGACTTATATGATTAATTAAAAAAAAAAAAATGTAATTCGAGTAGAAAATACAGTATACTCTCGATATCTCGAACTTCGATATCTCAAACCCTTGATATGTCGAAAAATTATTTTTCCCCTTGATATTACATATATATCAATAGTCTAATATTAATTTTAATTCTTATGTCGAAGAGTTTTTACTCAAAACCTTGTTATGTTGAAAATTTTTCGAAGTAAAAAATGAATTTTTCCGGAAAAATCGCCTTTCAGTTGTGTCGAAGCAAATAGAGGTATATTTCTAAGAATCTCTCACACCCTTGATTATCTCTCTGAGGGGTCAAGGACGATTCTTTTCAATTTAATGTAATTATTTTCGACTACTTTTAAAAATTAAAATTATCATTGCTGTATTTAGACTTATTGTCAACTATCATAACATATTTATACTTATTCTCGTCTATCAAGACTCTAATTTTTAGAATATTATTCCGTATCTTGTGTTTTTACGTGAATTTTTATGTTTGGTTATGATCTTATTATCTCAAAAACTCGCATCTCGAATTTTTTTTAGCGTCCCTTCGACTTCGAGATATCGAGAGTATACTGTAGTTGATAGTAGAAAATAGTTAAGATGTACAACCCAAGAAATAAAAGCAAGAGAAAACACAAGGGGTTCGCCAAATGGGTAATGAGACTACGCCTTAACTAATAAAGATCAATAAGAAAAATAACAGAACTTTGTAACTTCCAATCTTATTTTTCTGCTGAAGATATTAAAAAAAAAAAATAAGTTTAACTTCAGAATGTATTTAATATACATTTAATACGATCTAGATAAGTGTTTACCTGAGGCCCACCGAAAGACCTTCTCATTCCCTCCCGGATCACCCGCTAAAAACAGCATATTGGTGTATATAGCAAACATGTGTAAGAAAAAAATAAGATTTTATCGTTGACTTCAAACGAAAAAAAAAAAACATGCATTGTTGAGCTTTTTTTTTCTGCGGAGATGAAAATCTATAAAAATAAAACTAGATGAAAATCTAGTTATTTAGTTTTATATTTTATTTATTTATTATATTTAACTCGCGAATCACCTGATAAATTACGGCGGACCACACTTTGAGAAACACTGATCTAGATAGGGCTGCCCGCCATTTATTAGTCTATTAGTGGCCCTTCGTGCTTTCTTCCAGATTTTAAAAGAAAACGATGTCTTTGATTATAATAATAAAAATAATACAGTTATTTATTTATTAATAAATAATTTGACTGATTATTACATCCGTTACATTTTATAAGGACTAAAATATAATTATCATGTAGTAATAATAATAATAATAAAAATACATCATTTCAAATGTCATGTAGTTTGTTAATCTTTCTTCTTCTAGTTGCGATCCACGATAAATCTGAATATCTCCTTTTGATCCTTGAAATAAAAAGAATTTAAGGCAACTGGTTTCCACAAGTTAAATATTATATTGTAAATATGGCCCTTTCATACAACGCTAAAAATCTACACACGATTTGAGAAATCTGTTTTCAATTAGGAAAGCAAGTAATAAGATATATATTTATACAAATAGAACGTTGTTTTCAAATAAAATGATCTTTTTTTTTTATTTTGTTTTCAGATTTACTTTTTACACAAAAACACATATCTCTTTATCAAAACTGATTACCCCACAGACAAAGCTTTACACTCGTCAACACCTGCCACTCAGTATCAAGGGACGAAAGGGAAAGCATGCTATTTTAACTCAATACTTACTATTGATCAATGTAAACTTTAAGAATCAGGAATTCTTAGATTCGGCAGAAATTCTCTAGCACAAGGAATCCATAAACACAGACAATGAAGACAAAAGTAACGCTCTATGGGTTGATCCTATCAATGTTCCTATGGCAACAGGTGCAACAAATACATCTGGTCAGAGGGTGAATAATCGGGACGTAAACAAATAATTGCGGAGTCTCTGAAATGTCCGGTTGTAACATTTACGAAGACCAGCATCCTTAATAATAATTTTTGAATTATTATTATTATAATGATATAAATTTAAAATAACTGATTAGTTTGTTTTCCCTTCATTATTACAGGATCTCCGATAACACATTAATAATAAATACAAAATATAATATTTCATAAATGTAACTGCAAGATATGAATGAAAATCGAAATGATTGAAAGATTACTTTCAAATTATAATGATAAAGAAAAACAAATGCATTATTTTCTTATTTTATAATAGCTTACAGAAATAATATACACGGAGTTAAGTGGTGTTTTTGTTTTGTTTTTTCTTTCCTTTGTAATACTTGATCCTCTACAAAAGACGTAACGCTTACAGGGAAGCCATTCTTTGCCCCGAGATGTTGGAAAAAAGAAAACAAATACTGTATATAAGGTAGTAATAATTAAAATATCCTTACACTAATAAGCGGAATGCCACTAGAATTAGGAAGTAGGTATTCCAGGCATAAAGGAAGAATTCTGTGGAACTAAAAATAAATAGTTGCAAAATCTGCCAATAGAGTGAAATATGGAGCTGTACAAGAGGAAATACATGACAAAGTATCAACAAATGAATAACTAACACTGTAAGACAAAGTTAACATGATTTTTTTTTGTTATTTTTTTTTTATATATTTGAAGCTGAATTGGCCTGAAATTTTAGTTTCAAAATAAAAAAAAGTCCGCACTGCATCTAAAGTCTAGTACACACTAAAGGGTCTTTGTTGCGATACAATGTACTTAAACTGTTGCGGGATTGTTCAGAAAGTCCCAAAACAATGTTGCATTGAACCTGACAGTTCCCACTCGTGTTTCTTGTTTCCCATCAAGATGGAAAACAATGTTGCGCAACATTTGCTAGTGCGGACGTGTCGCGAAATAGAAACAGTTTGTTTTGAACTTCTGTGACGAACATTATACGATATGGAGTACTGAAAAAATATTAAAACTGATTGAGGATATTCATGTTTATGTGACGTTTCGTCATTGGAATAAAAACAATTGAACAAAAGAAATGATGTCATTGGAGAACTGGACAAAAGATATGAAGTTCAAGCGGAAGTTCAAAATAGCAATCCACAGTTTGAAATCCCAATTTCGTAGGAACATAAAAGCTTGGAGTCGAAAAAAAGTGGATCTTCACCGAAAAAATGTTCATGGTTTGGATACGAGCCTCTTCTTTTTCTGTCTTGCGAGTGTCTGGATGCGGAATAATATTGCGGAAGAACATTGTATCGCAACAAAGTGCCAGTGTGTACTTGGCTTATGAGAATAAAAAATTGTATTTTCACATCAGCAAAGAGGTATAAATATTCATAAAATATTCGTAATCATATTCTGTTCAAATACAGTGCAACTTGGATAATTCGAACGTCTTTAATTCGAAATCGTGGTTAATTCGAAGATTTCTTTTGGTCCCTTGAATTTCTTATTAAATCAATGTTAAAAAATCGTGGATAATTCGAAGTTCAACTTCCTTAATTCGAAGTTTTTTGTAAAAAATTTCGAACCATAACGACTTTTCGGCGTTTCATCGTTAAGAAATTCGACACGTGACAACTGAAATCTCCTTCCCGCCACCGTTCCACACGTGACGCCGTTCGACACGTGACGCTTCAGACGCCATTCGAGCTTTCTGCTGTCAGTGTCACCATGTCTTTGAGTAAACCACGCGTGTACAAGAATTTAACGTTCGCTGAAAAGGTCACCGTCATTCGCGAGGTGGAAAAGGGTGTGAAGAAGAAATGCCAAATCGCCAACGAGTATGGGATAGCGCCGAATTTCGTCGGTACATTGAAGGACAAACCAACGTAAATGAAGCTGTTTTCCGTTCACTAACATGCTTGATGATTTTGCTAACCTTAAGCGACTGAATTCTACAAAACAATCAGACATTGCACAATTTTTTAAAAAACTGTAATTTTCTGTATTGAATGTAATATGTACTGTAGCTTAGGTAATATAAATCTTATTTTGTTTACATACATATAGTGTTTAAGTCTTTCATACCATGATCCTTCTGAATAAATATTTACTTATTGACAGAATAATCTTTTCAAGCATTTATAGGGGACCTGAAATTAAAGTTAAAAGATGTAACTTGTTTAATTCGAAGTCTTGGAAAATTCGAAGTTTTGTAGTGGTCCCTTCAGCTTCGAATTACCCAAGTTGCACTGTATATCTCACTCTGCCTGAACGTCCTTTGATAGTGAAGTTCTTTTACCTTTTTTTACCTCGACGTTAGAAGAACTTACATAACTCCGCCTAACTCCAGTTACACAAGGAGGAAGGTTGGGCTGTGGACTAATCACCCATTCCTGTAAAAAAACACGATAACCGAAACTGAGATTTCTGTTTTTATGCTTACTAGGGAGTGTGCTGGGACTGGCGAGATCCTAGATGATGACTATCTAAGCGGGAAATTCTGTGTCTGCAATTATGAAATATCGAGGTGAAAGCCAAAACGGAAGCCTTGTTATTGAAGAAGTCATTGATCTAAAAAAAAAAAACGAATCAAAGATAGGTACAGTAGAGCCCCGATTATCTGCGAGTGCCGCGAAAATTTTTTTTAATTACGAACTCAAAAAAAAAACCAATTTTAATCCAAGCCAATAACAGGGAAAGTACAATAGATCCTACAGTGCGAAGGTCGAAAATTACTGACAGGTTTATTGTGCATCGTAATCCTATAGGCCTTCTCGGAATTTGTGGATGAGTGGCAGGCTCTTGCTCTGCAGAAAGCTTTCTGCTGTACTGTAGACCTACATATTTTATAAGTTTTGCACATTATGTTTTTTGTATAATAAAACGTAGTTTTTATGCTGAAATATTGTTTTTCGTGTTTACACCTCATTTTTAGTCTTTTTTTGGGTTATCCGCGATTTTTACTATCCGCGGTACCCTTGCCACCCAATTCCGCGGATAATCGGGGTTCTACTGTACTTGGAATATCAGAACAATGTATCCAGTTGGAAAGACGAAACAAGTAGATGCAGAAATATCACGGTGTATGATTGATAGTTGTGATATCAAGTGGATTGGATTGAGATCAGTGAAAACAAATGATGGTGTATTAAAACAAGAGAAAGATGAGTTTTACGGACAGCTGCAGAAACGGTATCCGAGGTATCAAAACATGGCATGGTGCTCTGAATCGGTGTTATGAATGTCAAGATTGGAAAGAAGGTCATACAGGCTGAGAAATCATTAGGATACGAAGCATATGTCGTGAGAAATGAAAACGGTAGTAGACTAGTTAGTTTACGCGAACTTAATGATCTGATCACTGGAGAAAGTCTATTTAAGCATAAAGAATTTCATAAGCGAATATGGGGTCACCTAATGGTAAAATAAAACATCAGACAGATCACATTACAATAAATAATAAATTCAAAAAATCTTTACATGATTTAGAAGCTAGGAGAGAAGCAGATATCGGATCCAATCACTGCTTTACTAGCGTCGAAGATTAGGTTAAAGCTTCAGAAAAATAGAGATGTTAGAAGACAACGAAGTGAAGCCAAAGAACGAATAAAGATTTTCAAAAATAGTTCGCTATAAAAGTGAAAAATAGATTTGAAATGTTGAGTAGACATGAATTCGATAACGAAATTTCGGAAAGAAATATGGATCAAAGAATAATTGAAGAGCAATGGAAGAAGTTCACAGAGTGCTATAATAAAACTAGGCTACTGAAGAAATTATAATTCTAAAACAGCATAGAATAGATAAGAATGGTTAACTGAAAAACATCTCGAATTTGATGATCAAAGAAGAAACTTTAAAATCAAGCAAGAGAGTATCAAGTCAGAGAAACTATATAACCTATACAAAAGTAAATACAAGGATATCGACAAATTAATAAAGAAATCTGATCGAGAAGATTAAAGTAAATACGCTGAAGTAATTGCTGAAACAGCAGAATAAAGAAGAATTGACGACGTTTATCAACTAACAAGGAAATTATACAGAAATAAATGGAAGAATAGTAATTCTTACATTGAATAAACAAGGAAGTTCCTGATTAATAAAACTGATATCGTACAGAGATGGAAGCAATATTTTGAAGAATATCTAAGCAGTAGTAGTGATTTTAACATCGAAAGACAAATTGATGAACTAAAATCGCAATTTGGTAACAAAACTAAAACAGGAGCAACATTTCTTCTACAACATAATTTACATAAAATTTCGTCTTTTTATGTGAAAAACTACTTCGGATTACAAAAAGGGGACAGGAAATTCATCTTCTTTCTCAAATTTTCGTTTGGATTACAAAACTATACACTACATCCATGTTATTGAGGATGCTTTCTTTAATAACTTTTCCTTTCTTAAATAATTTGTTTCCTTTACAATAAACTATTCTTATTTTATTGTCTTTGCAAAAATCTATAATATTCTTACTTAATTGAAAACCCAACCGTAAGCACTGGAAGAACGATGAACTAGAGATAAATGAGCACATTAGAGCTTATAAAAATAAAGAGAAAAATTTCTGAATGGGCTGACCATTGCATGGATAAACGACATAATCCACACCCATTGTTAAAATCGAATGTAGAATTGTTAAAGAAAAAGAAAGGTTAATGATAGAATCCTGTTTCATTAACTTAAAAGATAAAGAAAAAATCATTAAAAAGAGTAATATTTCATTCAGATATATGGAAAAAATTACGTTTAAGCAAATGCTTTCGTAAATTGGTAATTAAATAATTTAAACAATTGGTTAATGCATATTATGTGATTTATTATACATGTTATTTATATATTGTTATTAAATTTGTTTGTTTAGATATTTTGATTCGTTTTGTAATCAAACGAAAATTTGAGGAAGATGATGAATTTCCTGTCCTCGTTTTGTCACTTGAAGAAGTTTTTCGCATAGAAAGACGAAATATTGTCTAAAGTATATTGTAGGAGAAATATTATATCTGTAAAGTGTAATAAGAATTAGGGAGCAACATTGTTACTGATGATATAACAACTGACGAGCTATCAAAAAACAAAAAGTGGACAGCCATTAGAAGCAACAAAATTTTGTTGAGCTGCTCAAAATCGATATGCAATCGGCAACTAATTAGCTGTCTGATATTTATAACATAGTCCCACGAGCTGAAAAAGTCGCAGAATAGTGCAAAGCTGCTGCTATTGTTAAAATAACAAAGGAAGGTGACCTTACCACAGGTAAAAAATTGAAGAAGTATTAGTTTAATCTCGGTGCCAGCTAAAATATTTGGTCGAATTTCGAAAGAGCTAATGGGAAAACATTTTGAAGGTACACTTCGTAAATAGCAAACAGGTTACAGATATGTAGCCGATATAACCCAGCATATCTAATATTAAGAAACTTAATTGAGCAAAACATTGAATATTAAACATCTTTTTATTTAAACTTTATCGACTTCAAAAAGGCATTCGATTGAATTGATAACTTCTTACTATGGAAAATTCTGAAGATATATTGTATACCTATAAAGTTTATTGACATAATCAAGAAACTTTATCAAGGTAATAACAGCTTTGTCATCAGCGATGGCGAAATGTCCGAATGGTTTATAATTGAACAGGTGTTAGACAAGGATGTATCATGTCCGGATTTCTTTTCAACATTGCTATTGATTGGATAATGAGAAAAACTATTATGTTAAAAATTAGCATTCGATGGGACCTCTATCTCATCTAGAAGATCTAGAGTTTGCTGACGACATTGTTTTTATTTCTGCTAGGCATACTGATATGCAACAAATTTAACTAGAATGACTGAATATGCAGTTCTAGCTGGTTTAGAAATTAATAAAAAGAAAACAAACTTGATTAGAATAAACAACAAAATCAATCAATACTTTGCCATTGGAGAAGAATTCATCGAAGAAGTAGTATCTTGGTGGCAGTACAGATCGTGATTTAGAACACAGGATTATTAAAGCTAGAAACCTGTACAAAGTGTCGCAGTCCCCAAAATACAAAAACAGAACGAAAAGTAGTGTGCAATCTCTATTACTTTTTTGGTCTGAAACATGGAAGCTTGTTTCAATTGTTTGTGTCATGAAAATAGATTAAAAAATGTGTTTCAGATCAAGTGTCGGAGAATAATCCTGAAAGCTTTTTGGCCAAACTAAATCTCTAATTCTGAGATTTACAAAAGAACTAGTATACAGATCATTAATAATGTATTAAAACTTAAAAGATGGAGATGGCCACATTCTTTGAAAATGAAAGATGAAAGTAGCTGAGTTGTCTTGACAAGGACACTGGAAGGTAGAAAAAAAAAAACTTGGTAGACCCAAGATAACCTGACGAAGGATGATGGAAGAAGAAAGCAGACGAGCTAGAGGGGCAAAATGGATCGAAGTACGAGTAGTGGCTCTTAAAGAAAGGCATAGAAACAGAAGATCACAGCCTTATGTGCCACCTTGGCAGGAAGAGAATATGTATGTATGCATGTATGTAACAACTTATTTACAGGTTCTTTATCATCTGTGGCAGTCAAAGGATGATTAATGAATCTTCAGAAACTGGATCCTTGCAAGTGAAGCCTAGAAGAGGAGAAAAGCCTGTTTCATTTCAGGTAGCTGAGAAAGTTGCATGGCTTGTAGTTCACCAATTCGTAGATAATGCTGCTGGAGCTAACAATGCATTAGGAGTGTTGGGGCAATTAGCTACACCCTTAAACTTCTTTGACAACTAAGCCCCTATTATCCATACAAGATCAGCTGCTAGCAGATCATTCTGCAAGAAAATGATTATGAAAAATGACTGTCATGTGCTGTAACATTTTTGGCTAGAATGGAAGAGGACAATGCCTGGCCGTGGAACATTCTGTGGGGAGATGAGACCCATTTTTATCTCATGGAACTGTCAACACTCAAAACTGCAGCATGAGCTTCAGAAGCACATCATGTTATTAAACTCATTACTTTTGCGACAAAAGATGCGACTTCAAAATTCATCCTATGGCCATTCTTTTTCAAGGATTTGCACCTATAGCTAAACTCACAGCAAGACATTTAGCTAAAAATCACACTGAACCCTAAAGGATGACAGAGGGTTGGAACTTACCCTGTTGGAACAGAGCATCGCCACCTCGAAAGACCGTCCATAAAGGGGTGCATTTGATCTGCAAAAATGGGCAAATTGCATCAAACTGTAGATCTGCATTAGGGATTTAAACTATGCTTGTCTGTGAGGGAGTTAAGGACCAAAGTGTACTGTAGAGGTCCATCTGAGCTGCACCGTCCATCCACCCAAAATAGCAGGAATGAAGATTTATCAGAGAAGACGACCTTCTGCTAATCTTCCATGGCCAAATAGTGGTGTCCTGTGTAAACTTAGGGCACTTTGCTGATGGGTGTCACTCAACTTGGTAACTGGATGCGGATGTCTGCTCCAAGGACTATGTATGTAGAGAAGGATTCTGTGCACAGTGACCTGCAACAAACTAGAGGTTATCTCCCAAAGGATATTTGTTTGGCAAAACTTCAATAGTCAATGTTGCTTGATCGACCATAGTGGGATTGAGGAGTCTCCATGGCATCTCCCCATTCTGCCAGGTGTTGCACACCTTAACAATAGCAGCACAGAACCATTTCACCAGTAAAGCTGTCTCAGAAATAATGGTACCTTCCAGGCACCAGACTACAATCCTATATTAGAAGTCTGTTAAATCACTAAAATTTTCCCATTTTCACACTGTATCAGAACATTGATGCAGCAGTTTCAGCTGCTCTTCTATGTGTAGAGTTCCATTATCTGTTGACGTGATGGTTGAAGTGTGGGGGATATTCTATTGGGCCAGGGGAGGTCATAACAAGTTGATCACCAATGTTCATAATGTCATTAAAGTAATTCATCTGCGGATAGAACAAAATACAGATTTATTTTTTTCTTATTCTCAGTGACGGATAGATGTTGTGAAGAGTCTATCTTCTATATACAGAGTATAAAAACAGGTTATATTTAATTCTTTAAATCTTCAGGGTTTTTTTTTTAATTGTAATGGGACTGCAACGAAAATTTTATTTCAATCGAATTAGTTCAGATTTAGTTTTTTAGTTCATTATTCAATTTGACTTTTTAAAAGATGAAAAATTGTGAAATAGTGATAAAAATATTTTATTTTCCACTTTTATATTATTTAGTATTTTAGAAGAAAATATCTTTCTATGTTTTTGTCAATTGGTAATAAGCTCTGATTTTTTTTACTTGTTCAATTTTAAAATAACAAAATAATAATTCTTGGTTAATAATTCTTTAAACAACAATTTTACAAAATTAATTTTGTTTCGAACATACATTTTATAAAGTACTCTTTATTTGGAGAAAAATGATAAAAATATTTTATTTTCACTTTTATATTATTTAGTGTGTTAGAAAGTTAGAACACTTTCTATTATGAAAGTTGATCACTTTTTTTTTTTTTTAGCTGTAGTTTTAATATGCATTTGTATCATTAAAATTAAAATTAGGAGATCGTTGAGTTTTGATAATCATAAGAAATCCACATTGTAAAAAAGTGTGACGATTCTTGTGAGGAATTTTACTTCTTGTTTCCAATTTTTGTTCCGTGAATTTCCTGGAACAGTTTCATAAGGATAATAAAATGAGAGAAAAAGGAACAGTTAAAGATTTTCAGCAGAAAAGAGTGTGGCACCTCCAGAAATTAAAAAAGAAACAACAAATCTTAATATATAAAAATGAATGTTTCTTTGTTTGTTTGTCCCGTATGCATTCCTATACCATTCATCAGATTGCAATGAGTTGTTGTGGGCACGCCTGTGAAGGTTTCTGAGTTAGTAGAACCATTTTACAATATCCGATGCGTGAGGCGTTTCAACAAATGAGTGTATATCCGGTTTCAATGTTTGCAAGTTTTCAGTGGACTCGCATTTGCAATGACCATCAACAAAGCACAGGGACAATCGGTACAAGTGTGTGGACTAAATTTGAAAAAATCCATGCTTCATACATGAACAGCTGTAAGTGGCCTGCTCATGCGTCGGAAAACCTTCTGATTTATTCGTATATGCATCAGATGGAAAAAAAAATAAATATTGTGTATCCAAAAGCACTTCAATAAACAGAATTAAAAAACACACACTTTCTTTCTTTGAGTGGCATTGCAATGCATGCCGGGTACAGCTAGTACATAATAAAAATTAATTGAGAAATTCATGACCTCCATATTGAGACCTCATTGCTTACTGGTGACGACTCCCAGTTGATGATTGCCAAACAGCAAGAAACAGCTGTCCTGGAATATCATTTAGTAAATACTTCACCTCAATACCATTGTTTATTTTTGTATATTTTAAGTGCTTTTTGTTCTTTAATGCAAAGAGAAAATTCATTTGTGGCCAGCGGAATGCTGGCACATGGATTTCTCAATTAATTTTTATTATGTATTTGTTGTGCCTTTTTTAATTTCTGGAAGTGACACATACTATCTGCAAATTATTCCTCTTGACCTCCATATTGAGATCTCATTGTTTACTCCCAGTTGATAATAGCCTAACAGCGAGAAACAGCTGTCCTGGGATATCATTTAGCAAACGCTGCTTAAGAGATTTTTGTAAAAAATATTACGAGTTAAAAATGGTTCCATTAAATAAATTAAGACATGTATTGAAATTGTGTTACATACAAAATGTAATGTGAATTGTTTACAGTCGTAAATAACTCACTCAAAACTAAATAACAGAAACACATCTTGTCTGCATCAGTTGCCACTCTTTCCCTGTGTTTTCAAGAATTTTTAGATTATCGTCATTGTAAATAAATCTTTAAATTGTTTTTTGTAATAACATAGTCTTTCTGTGTAATATTCTTTTATTTCCATATCATCTAGCTAATCTGTAAGAATTAGAATTTCTGTAAGAAGTTCATCAGATTTGGCTAATCGTGGTTAGTTTGAAAATGTGGTCATCAAAATTATATGAAATATCTAAGTGACATAGGAAGAAATCTACTATTACATAAAACACATCTACATACTAACAAATATCTTATAGGTCTATAGTTTTCCAGATCTGTCTGTGTCTAACACACCTCTTTTGTGTTTGGAAAATAATCTTAATTTCCTGTGAAAATAGAAATAATTTCTACAATGCAACGTCCGCGAAAGGAATCAAACCTACAACCTTCTGATCCGAAGTCAGACATCTTATCCATTAGGCAATGGAGACTACATTCAAATTATTGTTAAATATCTCTTATCACTCCCTCTGTGTGTGTGTGTGTGTGTGTGTGTGTGTGTGTGTGTGTGTGACATAATGAGAGACGAGCCAGAGAAAAAAAAATAACTCATTAATTCTCTCCTACTAGATTAAAAATTAAATTTCAGTAAACTTCTTTAATTCCACAAATTCTTTGTTACTTACACAATATTTACATTTATTACGTAAAGCTTGAGAAAGGAGGGCCGATTAGGCCTCCGAAATATTGTGTAAGTAACGAAGAATTTGTGGAATTAAAGAAGTTTAATAATATTACTTTATTCATTAGGAATTTGTTTTAAATTTCAGTGTTCAATTTTTTAAGCCTACTACAAGTGCAGGCCAGAAGAGCAATAGGATGTAGAAGCTCACCCTCAGCGACAAACTGAAGAGTTTGAGACATTTCTCAACTTGAATGAAGAAACTAAAAATAATATTTAAACATAGAAAAAAACTTTTACTTAAAAGACTCTATCTCAACTAAAGCAGTCACATTGTTCTCCTGTCATTCTGATGGGGCATTTACGCTAGTATATTGTATTACAATGCAAATTTTCATAAATAAATATAATCGCCTTTCCTTTCTCAAGCTGATTTTAAAACTACAACAATTTCCGAATAATTGGTGATCATGAACATGAATAGGATCTTTCATCATGTAACACAGCAGTTCCCAACCTTTTTCAGCTGGCGACCCACCTTTCCTTATAGGAATACCTCCACCTATTTAGGAATAGAAGAATATAGAATAAAACCATATTTGTATCATATCCCTTCCTTATATATGATCGATTTTCGATTTTTATGATCTTTTCTGATGTTTATTCGATGGTTTCTGATAGTTTCAGGATCAAGTCATGACCCACCAGTTGGGAAACGCTGATGTAACGTATTATTATTAATAAATAACAATACAATCAACATAACAATACACATTTCCTCCTAATAATTTAATTCTTCAACTTTATTTGTTTTGTGAAAATTTAAACATACACCCACCAAATTATTTGCTAAATTTACAAAGCTACCATTCTCTTCCAAACCCTCGTTCCTATGCAATTTCTACTTTTAGTTTATTAATATATTTTCTATATCTTTCCTTACTTTCATATCCTTTTCTAAGCATAGAGCTTTCACCATTATTATTGGTTTTATGACCCAATTTATAGCAGATTTATCTATTTGCTTTTTGTAATTTTAAAATCATTTCTCAAGACAATTTTGTTTCTTTCCAAAAATTTGCTATATATGTGTTCTATGAACTATTATGAAGGAAATATGGAATTAAGAAGTCTGCTATTACTATATAATGTTGATTGGTGTATGCTAGATATAGTTTCATTATTCAGTTACGATAACGGCTGTGAAGTTGGGGAAAAAAAAGCTTTTTCGATTTGACTCCACCAAAAAATTACCAACTCCAACTTAATAATAATAACAAGCAATAGTCTAATTCTTGCCAGACTTGATGAAGCATGTGTGTGATGAGCCCCCATTTCCGTCAGGATTTGCAATGTCACCTCAATAGTGTTCTTCCAGAAAGGTGCAGACAAATCATCATGTGATTTCTTCTTTTGAGGGTACATATCAAAGACTCCCATGAGACAATGTACATTATACCCCCAATGCCCAGCTCCGTCAGTGATATCAAGAATGGATCACACCAGACATGCTTCGAGTCTAGCAGGAATTAAGACTACCGTTTGGATATATGCCAGGTGAGCGAAAGTTGCACACATTGACGGACTCGAGTGATGCACATCAAACTTGGACAGCTGCATTTCCACTTGAGAGATGTCATGACTGAATACATTAAGCAATATAGAAAATACATGTGTCTGAAACCCCACTATTCTTTTATGCCCACCCTGTATACGCAGTAGGATGTATCACTACAAAGTTAAAGTTGTTCCCCAGTACTTTTTTCAGAAAGGCATATTTTCATGTTTCTTGGCTGAATAAATGAGTTGGAAGTAAAGTATCTTTGTACTTTGAAGCTATAAAAAATTAAAATCAGACGAGAAAAACAAGATTAAATATTTTTCTTCAGACAAGAAAATTCAAGAACTTAGTATTTCCTTGTAAAAATAAAACTAATATCATGAAACTACTCAAATTTGAATAAGAAGCCTCTAGCATTTTCCAAGATAAAAAAAAAAAAAAAAAAAAAAAAAAAAAAATTCTAAAAACCCTTACCTGAAACTGTAATGTAAAATTAACCCTTATGTTAAATATTTTTAATTATGTTGCAACAAGCAAGAAAGAAAAACCAAAAAAAATCTTAATAATATCCACCTTTATTTACAAGGCACAAAAAAAAAAAAAAAGCTAATATTATATGTGGGTGTTAAACTCTTAAATCTCAAGTTTTTCAACTACTTAATAGAAATTTACAATTATTTTTTTTGAGCTGCCTAATATTATTCCCTGGGCAAATTCTCATTTGTTAAATAATTGGTCCAGACACTCAAAACAAAAAAAACAAACTTACATAATGCAAACAAATAAAATAAATGACACATTCATGTAAATCAATTGCCCTTTTAAATGATGTTAAAAATAATCTGACATTCAATCTCCTTATTGGGAATATGTTCAGACCAGCCTAGTCACTTTCAATGTTAACACCATTTATTTGAATTTCAGATATTTCCTCATCAAACAACTGAACGTTGCTTATATTTATTGAGAAAGGAAAACAAAAGCTTTTGATATGGACAAAGTTTTTTTTCTTCTTTTATCCCCATAATTCTTAATATAAATCGGGACCCATTGGACTGTATGAAAAAAAATATTTTAAAATGTGTGCGTTTTGTGATTTGTAACATTTTGAGTAGTCATTTCAAAATAGCTTACAGAATACTAAGTCAGCAACGGATTTAACCAAATGTTTCTGTTCTTCCATTGCCCTGAAATACAGAACTTATAGCTTTATAGTCAGAAAGCGACACATTATATATCATTTATGCAACAAATGGCATAATTGTTATTGAATTCGCAAAGTCATCCTTCTTAGTTTCCTTGTCTTTTCTCTGAATATTATTAGGCTTAAATAATTAAAGAAGTGAGTGCAAGGGAAATGCACATACTTACAGAACGTTGGTGAAAAATCTGACAGTTTTGTAGTGCTTTGTGCACTCCATTTTCAGGGGAGTGTAAGGTGTGAAAACACAAAACACATTTACATGGACAAGGAGATTTAAATCTAATGACTGTTAAATAACATTATTGTTCAATTTCCTTCCCCATCTCAATGTGTTTTGCCCTTCTTTATTTGTATTGTTCCAAATTTTATCCCTCTGAAGATGAAGTGTGACAAGCACATGAAACTGTCAGATATTTCATCAACATCTTGCAAGTAGGTGTGTTTCCGTTGCACTCTCTTATTAATTAATCCCCTCAGTATTATTTACATGTCCTAATGTTACTTGGTTACGATAATGATTATGAAAGTAAAAAATATTTATGCTAAAACGGTAGAAACAAAAGAATAATAATGCAAGGAAGCAAACAAAGAAGGAGAAGAAACCCAGAGTTCAATTATAGTTACAGGTTTTTACAATAAGTGTCTACCTAATTTTATTTTACTTACTTATATTTTTTCTATAACTTGTTTTATTTACAAATCAATATATTTAGAACAACCACTTAAAGGAAGTGTTAAAAACAACATATTTTTTTCACTTTTATTAGGAGATGAAGAAAAATGAATTTTGTACTTAATTTCTGAAAAGAAATAAAACACAAGGATTTGATGTAATTAGAATCAAGGATATTAGATTTTTCTTTAAATATTAAAGGAATCCTGTGAAGTGAGTATACCTTATCCACCAATAAGCGTCAGCTCAATCCCATGATAGAAAATGATTTAAAATGCAATTTCGTAACCTTAAAGTAGCTAAAAATCACTAAGCTGGTTGAAACAAGTATTCCCAATGAAGACTTAGCTTTAATTTTGATTACTAGAGAAAACAAAAAATATATTTAAATGCATTGTTTCTCTTATTCGAATTCAAAATAAAATAAAGCACCTTATTCAGAAAAAAATACAAATTTGTGTGACAAAGTTTTAGTACATAGTATTTAAGTAGAAGAAAAAAACTTTCTTTTAGGCCATTCTTTGTGAAAGTGTAACAGTTTTAAAATTTACGTAACTCAAATAATGTTTTAACAACATTTATGAATGGTTTCGTCCATTCTTGAAGTTTTATATACAATTTGCTCAACAAAATTCACATAATCAAGAGCTTCAAGAATTATTAAAAATTCCAGAAGATTTCTTTTCTACTTCATAAAGCATAAATCTCCCCCTGTTTGATTACCATTAAGTAAATTTCAGCAAATTACAACTGGTAGGAACTGCAACAGGTTCTTCGGCAACTTTTTTTTTTTTTTTCAATAATATTTTGATATTGCATTTGTTAAAAGTCAAAACCAATAATAAAAAAAAAATCTTTACTAATGCTCTCCATCATTGCATCTAAAAATCATCTAGTAACTTATGAAGACATTTTCACTAAATAAATAATGTGTCCGTAAGTTCTTTCACAAATGTCCACAGGAACAGAAGAAATCTAGTTCATTTCAAGACTGGAACCGATGCGCTGAAAAACAAAAAAGAGAAGAGAAGTGTATTTTACCAGTATTTAGGAAGATTTTTCCCTGTTTTAAAATATCAATAAAAAAATTAAGTCTTACAAATTTAATGAAATAAGGTTCCTCTTTCTAGCTGTGTTAATCTGTCAATTCTCGCTGTATTCGTCAATTTATTTTGTCTCAGTTGAATATGTATTCTTATTTTTTAAATAAAAAGTCTTTCATCGGTTTTGTCATTCTGAGGATAAATTTTAACAAAACTGATATCTATAATTTCACAACAAATTTTGAGTTTAGGTTTATGAGATGCTATCACAGGGTAAGCAGAAAAGTCAATGAAGTCAAGAATAATGGAAAAGACTTGTTTTAGAACCATGTGTTGTCTTCCTTCAATTTTAATTAGCATCATATTTTAAACACAAAAGACATATTTCTTAATTGTTAGGATTTCTTAGGTTTATTTATTTATTTTTGTTTATTAATCATAGAAATACATGTGAATTAAAAAAGGTTAAAAGGTGAATTTTATTTAAGGAATAGAAGAAGAGAAAGAGAGAGACTTTATTTTCACAACACGTTTTCACATTGCTTATCAAAAAGCTGTATCCTTATGTCTTTGGTTTCAATAATGCTATCTTGTAATTACTGTTCAATTATTGTTTTGAAATTGTTCTTTAATTCATAAAACACATTCAGCAAAAATATAAAATGTTTTATATCTGCATAATGAAACCTTCTTATGAATTCATGTAGCACAAAAACATTTACAACAGCTCTACCATTAGCTTTAAAAATGACATTATAATGTTTTTGAAGCTTTTGTACTTGCTTCTACATGAAATTATTTTTCAGATTTTTAATTATAAAAATATCTATTTTGTAATATTTATTATGAACAAATAGACAATAAAAATAATTAATAAGCAAGAGTTATTAATTTTTTCACTAATGGCTCACCCTTAATATACTCAACATATGTTGATTATTTTTGGAGCATACCCAAAAATGATGTAGTTCAAAAATATTGCAAATGTGTACGTTTAATAAATTTAGTACTAGAATCTTGCAGCTCAAATAAAGATGCCTGTCAAATGTAATTGTTTGGATTCACTGAAGTTTATAAATAAGTTCATATTTAACAATTTAATCCTATTACCTTCATTTTGATATTTTGTTTCTGTAGATATTTTTAAGTAGTAGTTAAATCGCTGTACCCTGATGTAGTTTGAAAATTCTGCAAATATGTGTGTGTGTGTTTTATTAAATTTCATGTTCAAGTGTTTATTCTTATACTGTCTAAAAATTACAGAATTCAGTTACTTTATTTTAGAACCTAAGGTTTTTCTGTACGATAGAACAATTACACATGGAATTTACTTAAACTTATTTAAGTATAGAACCTATTTATTTTCTTTATTTAAAATCATGCAAATTTCTTTTGAGTCTGCATAACTATTTTTAATGCATTAAAGCAAAAGCATGTACTTACACTGCTTAGGAATCCTTAATGGCTCGTTATCAGCTACGGTGACTTCGTGTATGAGATTGTGAAATTCATATTGAACATAAAGTGCTTTATCTTCACTAACACAAGGATCAAAAAATCCAGGTAATTGTGCCTGTAAGTATAAAAAAGGGTTATTTTATTCTTAAATGTAAGAATAAACCATGACTGCTGAAGTGCAAAAACAAATTAAGAACTTTTGTCATAATGTTTGTCACTTATTTATGTAAAATCACATATGTAAATAAAAATATTTCAATAGCAAGGTTCCAGTGTCAAAGTAACTAAGGTTCATCAATATAAATTCTTTTCAAGCTACAAGCAATGAATAAAAATAAAAACTACTAACACTCTCGAAACATTAAAAAATTATATTTTTAATGCCAACGAATTTTCGAAAGCATATTTACTTGCTTTCTTCTTCAAGTTTGTTTGATAACAATATGATTTCAGGTGAACTTAAATAAGCAATGTAAGTTCACCTGAAATCATATTGTTATCAAACAAACTTGAAGAAGAAAGCAAGTAAATATGCTTTCGAAAATTCGTTGGCATTAAAAATATAATTTTTTAATGTTTCGAGAGTGTTAGTAGTTTTTACAAGCAATGAATATTAACTAGCAAGCAAAAACTGAACTTCCTAAGACAAATGAGTGCAGAATGAGAAAAAAAGCACAGCCTTATTGTTCTGAGTAGGATTAACTTTAGTTATGATTAGAAGATATCATCAGGAAACATACGTAGGTGTACCCATGATTTTTGGAATGGGAGAAGATTATAGACAAACTAATAAATTATCCAACTCCCAAAATAAGCCCAAAATTCTAGAATTCTTCCATTTTCAAATGCAATGGGAAGGGGGGACATATATAGTAAGACCTTAGTTAATGTATGTATATAACTTATATATATATATATATATATATATATATATATATATATGTATATATTTTTCAATGATTTTCAAGATTATTTATAAAACAAAGAATTAGAGGAAAACAAATCTAGAGAATTAAATTCAATCTATTCACCTTAACTTATGAAACCAAGGTATCCGAGACATATTATTTAGGACGAAACAGATTTTTCTTACATTTAAGTTTGCATTCTGTTTACTTAGTTTTAAATAATAATTACATTAAAGTTGACAATCCCTAATCTGGAATCCCGAAATCCAGAACTTTTCAAAATAATGTCCTGCTAATGTTGTGGATACCTATGTGCACATTAATTTCTTCTTACCTGGAGGGATAGTGTGTTCACTTCAGAAACATTAGAAAGATAAACTGATGTTCATTGTTTGGGACCAGAAAGCCAATAAATTTCTCTCGATTTCTATCCATGGAGAGTCTAGGATATTCTCTTTTCTCATTAGCCAAACCTTTAATGTTTTGTGTTTCTACTTAGACCATTAAGTACAATGGTCATGTGATTATATTTCTGTCTAATTGGTTTTTCAGAATATAGTTAGAAAAGGGCAGGTAATAAACAAAGGTTATAAACTACATAGTAAGCTGCTATGCAGTCACCCCCAACAAGGACAGAGGCAGGGAAGACTAAGGTAATTCACACTATCCGTCAATATAGCTGCCTCGTGGCCATGGTTAACTTTTTATATACAGTATCATTCAGGGACCATCTGCAGCCGCTTGACAGCAATAAAACCATTCTCATTCTGGAAATATTCTTAATCCCAAGCACTGAAATTAAGGATCTCAGCTATAAGAATAACTTTATTTCATCTATTAAAAAACTTCCACTCTTACCTTGGAATTTTCATAAAGAATAAGTTTGGAGTCCTTGACAAGGCACTGCAATGGAATTGTAACATCAATAATTTCACTGCCTTGTAATCTGAAATTTAAAAAAAAAAAAATGATCGCAAATCATACTAAACACAAAAAATGTCTGTCTAAATTCATTAACAAAGACAGAAAAAGAAAAATCATTTTGCACTGTGAAATGCAGATTGGATTATGAAATTTAGCCACTAATCTTCTATCATAATGGACTTTCACTATTAATCTACATGGCTATTCACCCATGTTCTATGCTAAGGATTTTCTTGTGTGTGTGTGTTTTTTTTTTTTTTTCAGTTCTTGCCGATTTCTAGATCTGACATCTATCCATGAATAATATTCTGCTTCAGCCTGCATTCAATAAAAAAATCCTTAGTGCTGCATATATTTCAACTCTCTCTCCCTCTTTTGGGTTCAGCGTTATTCTGTCTTCTTCAACACAGTGTTTCTGTGCAATCACCGATCTACTGCTGGGCTTGCCTACAATGTAATGCTCTTTTTTAGATCTTTATAAAATTGATTTTAAAGTCTACAAAACTCTTCTAAAGATATCATAAATTTAATTAAATAAAACACATCACACATTCTTCTTCAGATACTTAACTTTCTTACCAAAAGTTTAATTACACTAGGCAACAGTGAAAATGTATCTTGAACAAAACTATTTGATCTTTACTAAATCGATCATGCTGATCACAAAAATGACCATTAAAATCTCAGATTAGCTCTAGTTTCATAGATCTGGGGGGGGGGGGGGGTTCAGAATCAGTTAGTGCTTAGATTTCATTTTGCCTGTTCTGAAATTGCAATGGAAATCCCACATACGTCAAACAGCATAGCGTTTCTAACCTTCTTACTTCACATCATGCAGTGTTGGAAGCTTATTTTTATCTGCAGTGGCCAGCAACAGGGAAAGGGGAGGGGAGAGACCCTCATATATGTTGCATTTCTTGTGCCACAGGTCTTCGTTCGTGGTTGAATCGTAAAAGGTCGTCAATGGGCTTTGCTATTCTGATGATCTGGAGAGAACCATTTAACTACATAAATGATTGTTATTTTTGCATGACAACTCCCTTAAAACATGGTATTTCAAAGAAGAAAAAGTCAGCATTGACATATCCTAACTTAAGATCAGCTATGCATCCAGTGCCTCACGGAGATGGACTACCTGTTCCATCCCACCTGATTCTTATACAGTTAGTGACGAGGACAGCAAGGACTCTAATGCTACTTCATCACCTTCTAAACCGAGTACATCGAAAATCAGTGTAATGAGGAGTTAACACAACAACACAAAGTAACACAGTGATCTGGTAAGAGATTTGGAATTGCCTAAAGGTAAAGCAATTCCACTGTTGGCATCTAGATTGCAGCAGTGGAATTGTCTTGACCAATCAGTAAATGTCAGTGTGTTCCGTGAACGCCATACTCCACTCCTACCGTTTTTCACCAAACAAGATAACTTGGTATTTTGCAGTGATATTGAGGGTCTCATGACAGCTCTGAAAATTGACTATAAAAGTGATGAATGGAGATTATTGATAGATTCATCAAAGATAAGTCTAAAGGCTGTTCTTCTACATAATGGTATCTTAGACAAGGAAATTAACGTGCGTTAGTACATTTTTACAGTAAAATAAACCAAAGAACGCACATAACTAAACAAAACAAAACAAAACACAAATTCACTGAGCTATTTTTGATATTTGTGC
>JAFIDM010000004.1:22146554-22197195 GCA_023159025.1 Thereuonema tuberculata | reverse complement strand
AGCTCAGTGAATTTGTGTTTTGTTTTGTTTAGTTATGTGCATTCTTTGGTTTATTTTACTGTAATAATGGTATCTTGTTTCCATCTATACCAATTGGTTACGCAGCCTACATAAAGGAAACCTATGACTATATGAAGCAACTGTTACATAGAGTAACTATGAGAAGTGTAAGTGGCACATTTCTGGTGATCTGAAAGTCACTGCCGTATTACTTGGCTTGCAACAGCGTTACACCAAATTCTGTTGCTTTTTGTGTACGTGGAAAAGAATACAAACGGCAGGCAAAGCAGTTGTGCCATCAGAGACATTCCTCCGAGGGGAAACATTGAAGTAAATACATGCATTATGCTTTTAAGGATAATTATGATAAGTTGAGATATCTAAAAAACTAGAGCTAAACATGCATTTTAATGGCCATTTTCATGTTTAGCACACTCGAGAACATAAAGATCAACTATTTTCATCAAAGATACAGAGAAAAACTTTTAATTTTGTTGCCTAGTGTTATTCAAACCACAACATTTCCACTAAAAAAGCCATAATATAAAACAACTTAATGAGAATAACTTCACTATAACCTCTAAACTTTTCACTATCACAGATATTCCTTTTTGCGACTGTAACAATCATAAGCAGTCATAACACTTCATTGCATGTATTCTGATGTGATCTTGCAGTTGAGCACAATCAATTGCGAATCTATTCCTATTTTTTTTTTTTTTTTGGGAGGGGATGCTTCCAAAGACACAAAATAAGCCAACATGAAGCAGGGGCATCTTATAGTACTCTTATTGAAGACTTTCAAATTTAAGACTTTTTTTGTTTAAATTTAGTGATAGTGGCATATTCAAGGTTATTTGCAGCCAAAATGCAGCCATTCCAAAGACTTCTACATGCAAAATATATTAAAGGACAAACGAATTCAATGTGCAAGGCATTATCTTGAAAATAAATGAACTTGTTTAATCCTTTTTAATAAAAAAAAAAAATCATATGTTTTACAAAACATCCTTGATTTTTTTCCCGCAATTATCCAAACTCCTGATTCACTAAAAACAACTACAAGAAGACAGTCAAACATAAATATTATTTATAGGATATATTCAATTTAACTTGAGTTTTTGAAGACTGAACTTCATAAACAACTTGACTGAAAATAATAAAAACAAGCATTTGGAATAATCTTCCCATTACTGCTAGAAATTAATTAAATGTTTCATTTATTCAAAAATTAAGATTTGGAAAATATAATTTTTAACAATACTTACCTCGTGCAACCATCATATACCAGTTTTCCATATAAAGCTTTGAGAATAACAAGCCCTCGTTTGGCCTGTTCCTGTTCCCTTATCCTAGCAACAGTTTCTTGCATTAAAGCTACGGCATTTTCAGCTTCTTTCTTTTTCTCTGCCATCCTAGCAGCATTTGCTTCTCTGTGCCTTTCGGCTTCTCTATTAACAAAATTCATATTAAATTCTTGCAGCAAACAGAAAATTTTAAAGAGAACCGTCAAATTCAAACTAATGAAAAGAAACCACTATTAATTTTATAATTATTTTTTGTCACTTACCTTTGTTTTTGTCTTGCTAAATATGGATTGACAATAAGTTTCTGAACAACACAGTATACTATTAAGGGTGTAATGGTTCCGTAAAAAACAGGTGATGGTATTAACTGTTCCGATAAAAGTATTGGAAATATGTAATTTTGGTTGCCTCTATTCACCCTGAAATCAAAGACAGATTATTATATTATAATTTGTGATTTATAATATATACACATGTATTTTTATGTATTAAATAAGCATTTATCTGTTAATAATATCTCAGATGCGATTTCCTTGTATGTCCCACTTCACTCTGCCCGTTTACAAAATTCCATGTAAGTGAATTCACTAAGTCTCTTAATAAAAATGATATCTTGTTCAAATTTGAAATCTAACACATATCAATACCCCATAGAAATAAAATGCCTCTCTGTTGCATCCTCTTCCTCTATCTTACAAAAATAAGGGAAGAAAAGATTAATTATTCCTCAGGCAATATTTGACCTTTCTGTGCAAATGCTGTAGCAAGTTGTATATTCCTTTGTGGAATTATTTGTAATTCTAAAGTTAAAATAACTAATATATTGTAACAGTTTGTATATAAATATTTTTAGAAATCATTTACTTATCTGTATTCATTTTTATCCATAACCATTATTTATTCCTTTGCATTTCCTGATTACAGATGTTTTGTTTATTTTTAAATTCTTTTCCAATGCAGCCGTTGAATCAGTTAATTAATTTTAGTTTGTTATGTTTTTATCCAATCATTATGTAAATTTTTAATTACTTAGCCAATCAAATCACACTAAGTAAATACTATAAAAACCAATGTTTTTCATTTAATAAATTAATTCAGAACAGTTCCAGAACTTGAGTCGTTGTCTTTAGATCCCAAAGACACTCCCATAAACACCATTACAATATTTCTTCTGCTTAATATAATTGATGAAGTTTAAGCAGGTTTGTTAAAAAGCAATGAAAAGTAAACTGACGATCAAAGATCGTTTCATTTCTCCGACTTATTTTTTTAAAATCCATTTACTGGATTTACACTGAAAAAACAAAAAACACTAGTATGATTGCTTTTTAATATTTTCTAGAATGCAATTCAGGGACAATGTACTTGAATACATATCTTAAATCATCCAACATTGATAGTTTGTCTCTTTATTATATATTTTCAAAAAGTATTCTGACAACAACGAAAATATAAGAGAAGTAGTACAGAAGAGCAAAATCTTATTATTTTCTTTATTTAATGGCTTTCCACAATACTTCAAGATGTTTGCCCTCTTATCAACTTTATTTTCATTTAAATAATGAAAAAATATTTAAATTGTTGAGATTGTCAATTGTAATAGCTCTATAATCTAAAATTTGATAAACAACCTAAAGATTTCCTTGAATTTGTCACAGATGATGAGCTGTATTAAGGTTTTCTCAAGGTTCTCCAATTTCTTTAATTATTCAGTAGTCGATTTCACACTTCCCCTCATTCTTTTGTTCTCATGCAATAATTTTCCACTCATTTTGCTTTTACTGCATATAATGGAAGTAGATGAGGAAACAACATAATGTATCATATAAATATCCATATTTCAAATAAAACATCTTTATGGGAAAAAGAAAAAAAAAAAAAAGTCAACTGGCAAATCTACTATTTCCTAATTGTTACTGAAAAGCAGAAGGAAAGAAGAATTACTAGTGGCAATATTTTGATTCAGTAATGTCTCCAGGTGATCTTCAAATGGAGTTAAGGGTAAAACAGAACGCTTAACATGTATCGATGAAATAAAGTAAAGGAAACATGCCCTTACTTGTTGGTAAAACTGAAGTAGAGGAATATTACCAACAAGTGAGTTTTAACCTACTTTCTTTCGTTACTGGAATTGTGAAATTATTAACAATGTCTCAGACCCTTATACTTGATTACTCCTTCTATCTTGCAGAAATGAATGAAAGAATCGTTTTTACCCCATTTCTACTGAGTTTCCTATTAAAAAACTCAATAGAAGTTTGCAGAGTAAAACCGTCTCTTCAAAAAGGGAGCAATGACGTGATCACTCACATTTGCTCTTGCTTGCCAGAAATCCGTATAAATGAACCAACCACTTGCAGTGCCATCCTATCAAGCTTAGTGAAAAATTTCACAGCTCCCAATGCTAGCAAGCAGGGAGCAAAATGGTGGTCACAGATAGCAAATAAACTGATATTCAGAGATAAGTAGACAGCATAAAAGGAAAGAGAGATAAAGCATGAAAGCTTTATCAGTTGAAACAAATGATCCTACTGGCTATTTTTCTGAAATATGAAAGTTTATTTTGCTTTTTATTTATATCATTGAAGTTAAAACAGTTGACAAAGGTGAATCACAGCCATCTTGCCATTTCGCAGTTTCGATCATGTGCAATTGTCTCCTTGAGCAATGGTAAGCTCACTTTTTGAAGACACGGAAAGTGAGAAGAGAGAATCCCTAACAAATTGGAGAAGGCATTCCCCTTCCCCATATTTCACTTATAACCTTACTACTACTTTATGTATGATTGATACTTACTTTACTTTTAAAGTAACACCCATTGGTAATCCTACCATCATTGATGCACCTAATATACTGTGTCGTGAAATTCTCTTTTCACAACCATATTCAAAGACTGCTCCAAAAAACCCTGCTCTGCAAATTAATAACAGCAAAGATTAGAATTAAAAAACTTTTTATAAATAAAATTATAATTATAGACAACTACCATTTGCTACAGTTGGCATAGAAAAAAATAGCAAAAAGACTAATATCGCTAGGGGATGAATAAAATAGAGGATGATTCAAAAGTCGTGCGACATAGGACAAGTCTGGTATTGCTGCAGATACCGAAAAAACGATATAGAACAAAATTGTTGGAAGTATGTTGTGTTAAATCATGAGCTTTAAATGTTGCGACATAAGATTCCCTATTCAGGTTAATTATTGGGTAACTTTATTAGTCTGCTTGAAATCACAAACTTAACAAAACAAAATGACTGTCAAAATGGCAAACTGAAAAAAAAAAATGAAACAATAAAAATTTAACATCAAGGTCATCATTTAAAACGTATTTCCAACAATTTTGCTCTACATCGTTTTTTCAGTATCTGCACAAATAACGGAGTTGCCCTATGTCGCGCGACTTTTGAATCTCCCTGTATTACTAATGGATTGATTTGTTTTTATTATTGCTTACTATTTAGTTTCAGTTTATGACCTCTTTGGAATATATTTAACACAATCAATTGAAATGCTTTTAATTTATTCTTTTTATTTCAATAACCACTTACTTAACAGATCCTTTCACTTTAGACTCATCTTCGAATTTATGAGTATAACTGGCCATTGCAAAAGTATTTGGTAAACCAAGCTAAAGGCAAGAGATAATAAAATAATAATTTATACTAGATGCATTCAATCAGAAAAGAAATACGATAACGTATACTGAATAGCAACTTTCAATTCTATCGAAAAGAAAGAGAGGGGTAAAAAAAAACAACAAAAACCGAAGAGTCTACTGACCTGTACAGATAGAGTAAGATGATGTTTTGCTGTATCCCAAACAATAGTGGTATTCATAGAAGACTGTATTCCGGCCTTCCAAGTTACATAGCCCATTACATGTTTATCTAGCTGGTTTGCTACCACTATTAGAAAAAAAATAATATAAATTATTAAATAATTTCTGTTTGTAATTAACCTTTGTTAACTCTGATCAAGAAGTGATCAGTGTCACAATCTGCCTCGATAAATTTTTAAAATTCTGTATGCCAGACCCATGTCTAATATCATATATGATCTATTTGGTTAACCATATTTTTTGTCTGGTATCATTCAGGTTCCTTATATATGTTCTTTATCGGAAGCTATGTACTATTTATCCTCATTCCTAGGCTTATTGCAAAATTTATTATTCTTGTTCCATGATCATTACTCTTTAGGTATACACTGAAGCTCGGTTATAATGTGGTTGTTTATATTGCAAATTCAGATATAACGCGATTTGGTCTTGAACCCCTTCTATTTTGGAAAACATGTATAATTGTAAAATTGCAAAATTTACTGTTTTTTCGCCTAAAATCAAATCAAAGGTGTAAATTAATATGTTTGTTTCCTTATTATTTACAGTAATTGAGACTCTATATCCACCCTAATGTCACGAAAAAGCGTCAAATACAATATATTTTTTAAAAAATATGAGAATCACGAACTTTTTCGTTTAACCAAAATGAATGTCGAGATCTATTTTTCTGCCAATGACAACCAGTAAAGAGGCCATGTAATCTAATAGGCGTATGAATATCTAGTTTCGATCCATGTGACTTGTCGTTTGTACAAGATGCCAAGATGGCAGTGCCAAATCGATTTTGGCTAATATAACCCATCAAAGTTTTGAAAAGGTATTGATTTATGTATTTATAAATATAAAATTCTCTCACATAGCTCTGAATGATGTAGGTAATCGCGAAATGACCATTTGAAATCGATTTGGAATCGTGTGGGTGATAATAGGATGCGATATACGACATTTGACATCGCGAAGTAATAAAAGTTCGGTTATATCGCGATCTTCGAGATCTTAGATCCAAAAGATCGCGTTATAACCGAGCTTCAGTGTATTATAAGGTCTATAAATTGTCTTCTGTTCTATCATTGCACTGAAGTTCCCAAAGTTTTACATCATTCCTTAGAGCTTTATTACATACTTCTTCTAACAGTTCATAGAATTCATTTTTGCAATCATTTTCTTTATCTTCGATGGGGGCACGTACACTTACTAAGAAATATTAAAGAATTTTCCTCTTATTATAAAGGTGGATATTCCAAATTTACGATTGAAGCTTTATATTTTTCATAGATTATAAACCCCATCCCAGAATTTCCATTACAAGATTCTCTAATATAAATTTTCCTGTCTTCATTATCCTTTTTCCTTTCCATCTTATCTCTTGAAAGGTTAGTTCTTGAATGGATAGTTTATGTTCCTTATGACTTTTTTAACATTTCTCAAAGAGTCCCAAGACTATTCGTACTTCTAATGTTTCAGGATTCAATTGTATACCTTTTTCATGCCTAAAACATCTTTGATCATCAATCTGGTTTTCTTTGTACTTTGGTTTTGTGATAGTAGGATTTTTTGGAATATCATTGTCAGCCAATAGCTAATCCCCAACATGGAAGATCAGGTCTCTGCATTTGTATCCCCAGAGACAGAGTATCCCAGTTATACCCCAGAGCACTGGGTAGATCAGATACCTTGGGAGCACTACTTCCCATACCCAAAATTATGTTTCCCTGAGTATGCTTTCATATAGCCTATATAGATATAAACCTTAAATGTTTTTTTAAATGCTTTTTACAAATTTAAAAAGGGTTTCTGAACTTTTCAATTTATTTTTATTAACCAAGATTTTTTTTTTTTCAAAAACAGAACATATTCATACAATTCATATGATAAATAAAATAAATAAAACTTACTGAATTGCATTCCAGGCCTAATGCCAAGAGGTGTGAACTGGAAAATTCCTGCTACATTACCGAAGCTGCAACAAGAAATATTATCAATTAAAGCACAAAGTTTCTATTTTAAAACTGAATTAATTATAAAAGAACATATCATAAATCAGTGTTTGATCATGTGCAATTTAGGATGTGAGATGCTGTTTCTGAGGGGTTCAATAATGTAGATTTTTTTTTTTTTTTATAAAAGATGAATGGTCAACAATATAAGAAATGTACAAGTAGTAGTTTTTTTTCCTCCCCATCAAATTTTTGTATTTCTCATATTACAAATTTTTGAAGAATAATGTATAAATGTATCTTAAATAGTATTAAAAAATATTGTTTTAATAATAATGATAGGAGTAAAATCATTATTTGTAAAAATTATCAATATTTCTTATGTAAATAAGAATTATGAATATTACATAATTCAAAGCAATCATAAAGAAAGTGCATTGTAATTATTTTTTGAGAACAGTAACAGTTGCTATTGAAAGTAACTTTCCCATTCTAAATTCACTTTAATTAGTGGTAAAATTAAAGTATATAATCTATTTTTCTGTCTTTCTATTATTATAATCCATGTTTAGTACAAAGAATTTACCCTTTTTAAAAGCAATTTTATTAAGGGCCAGAGAATAAATCTTGGTGAAAGAAGGTGGAAAGAATCACTTAAGGTAAATAAGAATGAAGAACTTACGTTCTTTTTGATAAAGTTCTGAATCCCCTGAGTGAGCAAATAAATCCATTTCCTGCTCCTACTTCTAACTAGTAAATTAAAAAAAAACAAAAAAAAAAAAAACAACAACATCTTAAAATAAATGAATTTAAATTTCAAATCAAGACTACACTAACAATTACTCTTCAAGACATTGGCAGAAGGCACAGGAATAAGTAATAGCAGTTGTTAAAAAATAAAACAAAGAAATTCAAAAGGAAGAAAAAAATATAAGAGTATGTAATCTTTCTTTTTTATTTAATTGCATATAAAATTTAAAAATATCGTTCAGGATATTATGATACACTAAATACGAGGATCATACTGAAAGTCATGAGCAACAATTTTTTTAAACATCAAAATATATTAATTATGATAAAGCAAGAACATTGCCATAATCTATAGACAGCACCATGAGCGAGTCATGATGTCATTAGCTTCCATCATGTGACCACAGACAGCTGATACAAAATGGCTGCAAGTAATGTTTCGTTTCACCAGCGTTCTGTGAAGCAATTTCTCGTTAAGAGAGAATCTCCTCTGCCAAAATTCATGAGAGACTTCAGTATGCATATGGCGGTGTGTGCCTGGGAGCCAGCACTGTCAGATGATGGGTAAAACATTTTAAAGATGGCAAGACAAGCAAGCATCAAATATAAGCCTCGTAGCAGCCGTCCGTGTACTGCCTCTAATGAATACAACAAGGAACGAGTGAATGACATCATTCAGGAAGACAGTTGTGTAACTGTGGATGACATTGCAGTACAACTTGGAATTGGGTACAGTGAAGTACAGGAGATGATCAAAAGTTTAGGCTATTGCAAAGTGTGTGCCCGCTGGATTCCCCGTTTTTTGACTCGCAATAGCAAAATTCAGAGAAAAACCATTGCTCAAGAACTTCTTCAGTGATATGAAAATGAAGGAGATGTTTTTTTGATGAGTATTGTGACGGTGAGGAAAGCTGGTTTCACCACTATTCGCCCGAAACAAAACGGCAGAGTATGGAATGGCACCACATCAATTCCCAACAAATAAGAAGGCAAAGACAGTGCCATCAGTTGGAACAGTTATGGGCTCTGTTTTCTGGGATGCAGATGGAATTTCTTGAATCTGGACATACCATTAATGCTGCTCGGTACGTCATGACACTTCGTAAACTCCGTCATGAATTGCTAAACATCCTGGGAAGAAGACCTTGATTGGCCTTGTTATTTTGAATACTATATTGAAAAGGCTTTATTAGAAAATAATGGCAGTTTCCAAATACTTGTTCAGTATTTTTTTTTTTATCTTATATCTTATGCGGTAAGAGAATTTTGAATTTGATGTTTGAAACACCTTTATAATATTTAAATTCATGTTTCATTTACCCTTTGGACATAAACTGGAAAAACTCATTGCAATTTTATGAAATATAAAATAACATCTTTAAAGAAGTAAAAGAAAAAAAAAAAACTGACACATACCAAATATTTATTCATCACAATCTTTCTTTCAATGTTTTTTTTTTAATGGCAAACTAGATTGCATAATATCAATTTATTTTTAGTTTCAGGGCTGAAAATCAGTTTTCTTAAAATTACTATTAATTACCTACAATGTTTCTGATTAAAAAGATTATATATTAAAGAAGATTTTTTCAGAATGTAATGAAATTAACTTTAATTAACCAGATTACATTCTTAAAATGAAAATACCTGTTACCTATCTGTAAAACAATTAGCAGATCAGTGGTGTAACTAGGGTGAGGAAAGTGGGGGATTATGGCCTGGGTGCCAAATTTGAGTGGGGCCATTTTTCTGGTTAAAAAATTTATTTAAAAAAATTAATTTTAAAGTGAATTTCAAGTAATTTTTTTTTCAAATGTCAGTAAAAGTATTTTATATGTACTGGAATACATTATTTTGCAATTTCTAAAAAGAAATGTCGTAGACAAAATGAGAAATATATATATGGCTATAGTTATAAAATTATATTAGTAACAAAATAAATGTCATTTTTTTTTAACAATTTTAAAAGTATATTTTGATTTTATGATGCTGTAACCTGTATTGTAGCGAAAAACTAGTTTGACTATCAATATAAGAATTCGGCCAAACTTTTAACGAACAATTTTCAAGGAGTACTTTTTTTTTTGATTAACCCAGGGTAACATCAACCTTAATTACGCCTCTGAAACAGATTTATCAACTTATTAATAGCTAAGGTATAAATGATAAATAATTAAGCTTTGTATTTTATAAAGGTTCAATTACTGAAACCAACCTCTGCCCATCCTTTAGCAGAAAGAATCCTTCGTAATGTCCAATTGACTGAACCGGAACCAGTTCCATTATGGCTATTTATTTGACCAGCCATGGTGACAGTATCACTTACTGTCAAGGGAGCTTCAATAGATTGAGAGATACTCATTCCACTTATTTCTATATGAGGGAATCCTCTGCATCAATAAAAGAATAAACAAAAAAAACAAACATAAGAATTGTGCTTTTCAGTACCAAGCAAATGTATATTAAAAGATGGATGCTTTTAATATGAAATAAGTTTATAGTATTTACAAATTCTTAATTATTCATGTAATGTAATCTATTTTCAAATGTAAATGTTATTCCATGACAACTTTTATATTTTTCAGATAATGTATACAAATATTTTTACTGCAATTCTGAAGAGTTGCAATAGAGTGAATAAAAGGTTGTTTTTTTTTTCTTCTTTTAATACAATGAATTAAACTAAGAGCAAAGTACTTTTTTTTTTTGCTGGATAAATATTATATTCAATATAGTGCTCTGCATTCCATGATGTTGGAAGAATGGATTCCATCCTTGTACTTCACCAATGATTGGTTAAATACATTGATTAAATTAAGCTTAAAAGTAAACGCACATTTATTATAGAAAAGCATGGCTATCCAGGATGTTATGTCAATTTAAAATGAAATGCATGATAATTTCACGAAGTAATTTCAAAATTCAATTTTAGAAGTTTCTATCTGAAGACACTTCTACTGATTTTTGGTGTGAAATATAGCATGATTACCTCTACTTGTTGTCACTTTATTGCAAACTGTACTTAAAAATTATTAAAGCGACAGTAAAAAATTATAGTTAATTATTTCTTTTTACCCTGCATCAAACTCGTCATCATAACTGTCAAAGAGATCCGTTGCATTAATGTTCACTGTAACAGAGCCCTGAAATCATGAGACAAATATTCATTAAAAACTCTTATTTATTTAATTTACAGTAAATATGTAATTATTATTGCAAATAGATTAGATTCGATGATGTATTAATGGAGAAAAACAACAGAAGGCTTGAAATTCAAAATTAAATATAGGAATAATGATTACAACAGAAGTTTCTAGAAGTTAAGAAATTATCTAAAAGTGTGAAATCTGACAAAGAAAAGATTTGAGTTAAAAGGATCTGGTAGGGTTAAATTTGTATGAAAGGTTTTTGAAATAGCCGTCACAAACTTGTATGAGATCCTACAAACAAGTGTCTCCTTATTAGTAATTTGCTATTCACTATACACTTTTGAATATTTGCTAACTATATCAAATTTAGATATTAATAAAACAATAGTAAGGACATACTAAAATGAAATGAGGTTATAAATAGTCTATAAAAATCATGAAACCTAAGTAAATATTCATATTTTCCAAAATAATTAGAAATTCTATATGCAGAGTAAATGTAACAATGGATACCCTTGGGTTCGTGCGCTGCTGCAGTTGACGCTCTTCTCGTTCTCGAGCCAGACGTTCATACTCTTCTCTTATCTCTTGGGGAGTTTTTGTCCTTTGAACCACTTCCCATCCTTCTGTTTCCAATCCTTTGGTCCCCAAATTATCATAAATTGCTCTTTTATGAGGATCAGTGAGAACTAGAAAAAAAAAAGAAAAAGGAATATATGTAACTCTTAGGAAATAAATAAATCACTATCAAATAACAGCCTTAGTTAATCAACATAAAGTAACAAAGTAACAATATTTTTTTTCTCCCTTTATATCGAAGTATGTTGCTTATCTTTTTTTATGGGTTTCTTAAAATGAAACAAATTTAACCGATAGCAAAAATACTAAATTATTTGTATTTATATCTACTAAGCAAAAATTATAAGAACCATCTACCTGATAGTAGGTCCCTTTTTTTGCTTCTAAAACTGCTGTGAGGTAAATGTTTGAGTTCCAGGTTTGCTTCCGTGATCAATATCTTCTAATATTTTTGTTAATTTACTTCTATTTATAATATCAAAAACCTTCCATAATCAACAAGAAGGCTTAACGTGTGTGTATAAAGAGAAAAAGGAAAATAAAACGCTCTTACTTGTACAAAAGAATAAACAGGATTAAAATGATGGTAATTAACCGACAGTTTCGGAATACTGAGTTTCCATCTTCAGTGACAACACAAACATATAGGACATCACAAAACACTTAGGACAACATGAGGTGAGAATATATAATGGGCTCACTAGCTAAACATTAGCCCCTATGTATTCTCATCTTGTGTTGTCCTATATGTTTGTGCCGTCACTGAAGATTGAATACTGTCGATTAATTACCATCATTTTAATCCTGTTTATTCTTTTGTACAAGTAAGTGCATTTTATTTTTATTTTTTCTCTTTATTTCCTTTCGTAATCAATAAAGTAGATACTGCAAACAATTTTTTTATTTATATGTTTTAATTTACATATGAAATTTGCTTCTCTTTCAACTTTCTGGATCCTTTATATATAGACTGCAATTCTGTATTGATCTGCAATTTGGTAACACTCAATGTTTGAATTAGTCAACTTGTAGGTTATTCATAGACAGGAGGTGGGGAAATTCCTAACAGAAAACTGCTATTATGGAAAAGAACAAAGATACAGCCATATGAATACCCACACAGTAAGCACTTATTATATATACTTACATCAATCTTTTGAATAATGTAAATGGTAATTTCAAAAATATTAATCTCCTAAAACATCTTTACTAACGATATTTCAAAAGTATATGCTATTTTCTTCTTCAGATTAAAATAAAAGAGAAGCACATCTTGTGTTCCTTTTCTAAGAACATATAAACATATTATATGTTCTTAGAGAAGGAACACAAAATGTTCTTCTCTTTTTCTTTAACCTGAAGAAGAAAATAGCATATATTTTCGAAATTTCGTTAGTAACGATGTTATTAGGAGATTAATATTTTTGAAATTACCATTTACTTATTATTTATGCTGATATGAAAGCCTTACCAAGTCACTTACAGAATAAGTAGGTTATGGACATCCAAAATAAAGAAACACTTTAGTGTTGAACTGAACTAACTAAGATTGAATATTAGCATATACTCGACTGTCCAACTGATTATATGTATTAGATTGAAATGAGACAATTTATTGAAGGCTTTTTATAAAGAAGATCTGCAAACGACTGGAAGAAATATCACAATAACAAATAAGCCAAATGATATGGACAGTTGAAATAAAATTGAAAGTCTTGACTGAGATTTTAAATTAGGAACATTTAATGAATATTTGAAAGATTCACAAAGAGGATTCAAATTCCAAAATGAGAGCATTAAAATTATTGAACTTGCTAAGCTGCAATCATTATTAGAACAACTGGATTGTGCAGAAGCAAAAAGAATGACCTTTTAAACGATTCAATTAAAATTCTCTAATATCTCAAAAGAGAATTTTTTTTTAAGTTTTCATTACATTGTTGAGCAGATTTAAGATGAACAATATTAAATGGCCGAATAAAGCACATGTTCCAGAAAGCTGAAATATTCAAGATTTAATATAGAAAATTTGCATTTACAGTGTTACCTCCGAATAACGGACAGTCACGGGACCTGAAGTTTCGTCCGTTATTGGGAGGTGTCTGCTATTGGGGAGGACTAACTTTTTTTTAATTTTTTAGCTTATTGCATGTCATTTAATGAAAAATTACGTACAATCTTAATTAAATTTTACAATTACCATTGCAATATGAGAGAATATGAACAATTGCAAATTACTTACTATATTCCTTTTTAAATGAGTGCTAATCCGTTTATCTTACTTAAAATAATGATAAAATTAACTACAGTACGTAGAAAATTAATTTCTAGCCATCCATTTGATACCTTAAACGTGTCCAATCCTAAAGTTTGACCGAATTCTCTGGCTTTTTCTTGAAGCAAAACACCGCTTATAAGAATATTCTTTGCAAGAGCAGAGCGGAACCATTTTATCACCATTTCGTCGATTTTTCTTGTTTCAGTTTTATGAAATTTCAAATTCTTCGAATTTTCGTTTGAATTCACCATCCACATTTTTCTAATCTCATCTTTGTCCTTCAAAAGTTCACTTATCTGAGTTTTTCCAACTTTAAAACATTCAGCAAGACAATGCACACTCAGCTTTTCTTTTTCAGCATCTTCAAGAACATTTAATTTTTTCTTTCAGTGCCAATCTCTTCCTTTTTGACGCCATTTTAATTCGCACTAAATATAATCAACAAGTTTATAGGATAGCTTTACGAGGGATTGATATTTACAAAGCAACTGCATTGAAAAAAAAGGGCCTCAGATTCGTGCATTGAATCATGTGACACCGATACAATGTGTCAATATACGGGACACCGATGTCAATACATGCATGTGTTTGTCGAAATGTTAATCGAAATTTTTTTTTTTTTTTTACAGTTAAAATAACTGTCCGCTATTCAGAGTGTCCGCTATTCGGAGTGGATAACATGGAATGTCCTATTGTAAGGGACTGGGACCCGCAATAATGTCCGCTAATTAGAGGTGTCCGTTAAAGGAGGTAACACTGTATCAACATTATTGCCAAACTACCTGGACAAAGTAGTTTCAGTAAACTTTTTGCATAATTGATCAACTGCAGCTTGAGATTATTGAAAATAATTTTTCTTACTAAAATTTGATGGGAAAATCTCTCATGTGAAGAACCAACTACTGTAAGTTTTACTTTATTGTGATCATGAAAGGAGGAAGGACAAAAGGAATACCAGGAACCACTGTCACCATTCCAACAAGTATCATAACCATTCTGGCAACCATATCCTACCGATTTACTAGTTCTGAAATGAGTAAATTTATGCAAGAAAAGGATGCACGGATTTTGTGATGGCAAAGGAATTGAATTATATTAGATCGTTTCTATAATCTACAAAACTTACTAGCATAGCATTTTTGCAACAGAAATGCATTATTATATGCAGGGTATAAAGTTAGAAAAAAAAAAAAAATGTTGACTCCTACTCTAGTAATTTTGTCAAGTGCAACTCCTCAGCCCTCGCAAATTCAAGCAGTTGGAAACATTTTTGTTTTTTACTCCCATTCTAGTAACTTATTAAGAATTACTCTAATTCTATCAAAACTTTACCAACTCTAACTCCACAGATATATTTATGTGACAAGGGCAGTTTTACTGAACAGACTTGAAAGTCTCAATTTAAATTTCTATACATCGAACTTAAGCCTATGTTCAGGCTTACAAAGAAATAATCTCCAAAACCTAATAAATAGAAGGGAATAATCTAAACTCAGATTACTGAATCAAAAAGAAAGAAAGGCTTAATGTGCGTGTATTGAAATAAAGAAAAAGTGAAAATAAATAAATAAGTGAAAATAAATTTTGTAAGTAAGTGCATTTTATTTATTTTCACTTTTTCTTCAAAAAGAAAGAAATTAAAAGGATTAAAGCAAACGATGTATTATGTAATGAGTATGAAGAGTTCAGGAGTTCAAAGCAGAGGCTTTGAACTAGCCTACAATTAATCAAGGCAATTGATGGAAAATTCTGAGATCACAGAAAAATCTGCAGTACGACAGGAACTGATTTCACCAATATTTTCTCAACAACTTTCAGTATTAAGTAAAATATTTAAGTAAAATGTTCATCGTGGTCTAAAGGTTAATCACAGCATTAAAATTAAATGTATCATAGACTTAAACTTATGAACTTACATATTTACAAACCTTATGTCTGTTTGTTAGGGAATAATATAAAATGAAAATAACTTTAGAAAATTATTTTAGATGATGAATCAAAATTGCGATGAATGTTGCTATGGTAACCGTAGCAACATTTAAGTAACGTATATAAGGTTTAATGTTCCAAAAGCAGCATAAAGGAATAAAGAAATGACATTGAAATTAAAAATATGAGTGGGTCTGGCTGATAAGTCCACAAAAAGGACGAAACGGCCATTCCAGGCTCTCACTGATGAAAGTTCAGATATTTTTAATTTCGATGTTATTTATTTATTCCTTTATATTTAAGTAATACAATATTCGTTGAACTGTTTTTCCTTCAAATATTCAATGGCAGTGAATATTTGAAAATACTGAAATGCAGTCACTCAAAAAATGCTCTTAACTGACGATCTTGGTGATATAAAACTGTCTTAATATCTTTAAATTCTGACCATTTTTCTTAAAGAAAAATAAAACTAAAGAATTGTTCTAAAAAATGCATTGTAAATTTTGAATTTAGATCTTACTAAGATATGGCATTATGCTCTGCTATGATATTTAGCATTTTTTTTTAAATATATAAAAAGTAACACAAGAACTAATGAAATTCAAGAAGCAATTCCGTCAAATTCGACTAGTTTAAAGGTCCGCTCCACATGCTAGGGCGGAGCGAAGAGTTTCGTCACTGGACACGTCGCTCTCAGATTGGAGGTTGCATCACGGTCATGCATAATGTTGACTCTCAGCTCTATAAAAGGAAAGAAAGCTCTTCAGCATTAGATGATTACCTGCACTTCATGAGCAATGCTAACGTTGCAGGATAAAGTGCTATTGGTGAAGTTGTTTTATCAGAACAATGACAATGCAGCTGCTGCTGTGAGAGAATTCCGACGTCAGAAGCATGTAAGGTATGGACCAATGTCTGCTAGCTTTGTCCACATAATGATTGCAAAATTTGAAGCAACAGGACAACTTGGAGTTCTACCAGGTAGAGGTAAAAAACAGTGGACTCTTCTCGCATTGAAGATGTGGGCTGTTGTGTGTTGGTCACATCAATCTCCATGTGGTAGTGTAAGTGTAACAGCTGTTGCCGGTACAGGGGACATGTAGGATGCCACCGTAAGGCTAGTGATGCGTCAGATATTGTGGCACTATCCATACAAGATAAGAAGTCTACAGCAGCTATAACACAGTGACACAGCAATTCATTTAACATTTGCGCTTCACTGGCGCAAATGACAGTTTATATCACTTGGCCATGGAACACTCTTTGGGGTGACAATGCCCACTTCTGCCTCAAAGGAGCAAGTGAATACCCACAACTGTCATGTATGGGCAACCAGAAAACCCTAGCATTATCCAAGAGGTCCCGTTGCATTTTCCAAAAGTGACAATGTGGTTTTAGATTTATGGATAATTTCATCATTGGGCCTTATTTTTTTTGAAAAGGTAACTTCAACTGGGCCCCACTTCTGTTCCATGACCGGACAGCGATATTATATGTTGGCGAATTTCGTTATACCAAAGCTTCAACAATGTGAATGCCTTCAGGAAACCATATTCATGCAAGACGGTGTACCACCCCACATCACCGGTTGTGTTCAAAACTTGTTAAGGCAGCACTTTACAAATGAACGGATTATCAGCCGTCATTTCCAGACATCTTGGCCTCCCCGACCACCCGACCTCATCCCATGTGACTTCTGGTCATGAGGTTTTTTGAAGAACCATATGTATCATGAAAGATATCAAACTTTGTCAGATCTGAAGGATAGCTTTAGACTAGCAATTCCAGCAGTCATACTGTGTTCTCCGGTAGACAATGCCGTTTTGCGAATGGAAATTGTTGACAAAATGATGGACAAACTGAACATTTGTAATGCTATTCAAGTGATTCGTATCGCTACAGCACCATCTATTGGCCATTTCTTGTATTTTTTTCCTTCAATAAATGGCAAGCCCATCGTTTGAAGTACCTGTTGTCCAAATTTCTTTCCATTTGGACCTTAGAATGCACTCCAGAGCCCTCTATGTAGAGGAGCTTTAATGTTAACAACCCTGTATATAGAAGAATCAGAAATACAGGAAGTAATTTACCTTCATAAGCTCTTTTTGTTTTGTTAAAGAGATGTTCTGCATGTTTCTTGTTTACTGGATCAGAATGTTTATCAGGATGATAAAGTTTGCTTAGACGTCTATAGGCATTATTGATTTCATCATGAGTAGCCTGAAGGAGAAAAAATATTAATATAAACTTTTTTTTAAATGTTTAAAATTATTTGATCAAAAATAATACAAGCATACTAAACATTAAAATATATTAAATATAGAATAAAGCACTTTTTAAGATTTTATTTTGAATTCTTTTACAAATAATTTTTCAATAAAATTAAAAATATATTAATTTTAAAATAAAATAATTGTTTTCGTATGCATCACAGCCAATAGGGAACTTCCTTACAAGAACCTCAATCTTCTATCAAAATTTTCGACTGGTAGGAAAAATAGTTTTGAGTTACCTTGATCACAGACGACATTTTCTTTTGGCTTAAAACAACTAATCACAGACTAAAGCATAACATGCACTGATGAAATGTAGCAAAGAAAATAGATTAAAGCACAATTACTTATTAAATTGATGTAAGGGGGAGTTTCCCAGTGGTTTTGGAACTCTATGCATGTTTCATCATCAGGAGACAACACAAACATATCATTACTGTTTGTTGTTCACCGACTGCCATCACTACGTGCTTCTGTCTTGTGTTATCCTACATGTTTGTATCATCCTCTGATGATGTTTTACTAAAGTTTTTTTTTTTTTTCTCTGGTACACATTTAGAAGTGTTTACAAGTATTAAATCAAGCCTATCGTATTATAATATGAGCTAGCATGCAGATTTAAAAACTTTTCATGCATCTCTTTGTGTGTTGGCAGAAAGTTGAAGCATTTTACCATCATCGTTCTGATAAAGTACATCGTCATCCTATTAAGGGCTTAAGTGTTTCAATAATCATGGAGTCAAAGCAAGAGTTGTTTAAACAACACTTCTGATTGAGTTTTGAAGGAAAGCTTGCTTTATACTACAATAAGTGTTGATAAAGAGTGCACATGAAACCAAGCATTTTCATGTTCCAATTATCACAAGTTTCATCACTGCCAATCCATTCTAAATACAAATTATACTTACAATCAATCTGTATTGTCTGCTATTTTATGAATTAACTTTGCAAAGTACGAAAAACAAAAAAAAACAAAAACCCAAAGACAATATCATTAGCGAGTCACTTTTTTACATTTGCATGAATACGTAAACCATGAATACTTGAATAGAATAACCATGATGTCACTCTAAATATGAAACACTAAATAATGCAACTGTACTGTAGATGTTTGGCCTTCACTGAAACACTGTCTTCTGAATTTCTATATGAAAGAGTGATTGCAAGACACTATTCAAATGAGGGGTTATCAAAGGAGAACTCCCTACATAGCAAAGAATGTACAGTTATCAAAGTCCTAGGATCTTACAAACTTTAAGTTTATTGTTTTCACAAAGGTTATTGGAAGTAATCTATGATCACTGTAGATCTTAAAGAAAATCTGCAAATACTCTCTTCAATCCTTAACTTACTACAACTTCTTGAACTCAATCACAAATCTCACAAGTTTGTGGTTTAGCAAGGAAATATGAACATTAAATGACGGATATCAATTTGCACATCTGTTTTGGTTTCAACATATTTTTTGCTTATCTCCACATGTAATCTTCTTAAAAGACCAGAACATCCCATATATTTTTGTAGGTTTCAGTATTGAAAATTAATATAAACATTTAATAAAATTAAAATTATATTGGAAAAGTTTGATACCCTCTAAAATAATTACTGAGAAATTAATGTTCCATTTATAATACTTGAAATTGATAAAAGAAGCTATTTTCGTCAACAGATCTATTATGTCACAAGAATTCCGCATATATATAATTATTCCTATTTTTTTATGATATAGCTTCTAAATTATATGCCATGTATTTATAATGGATATTTTCGTCCATGTTTCCTTTATAACCATCCAATATAAAGATCTCCCATTCTTAAATTCCCATTTTCTTTAGAACTATGTATCTGGCCTTGTTTGAATGTCTAAAATTCATTGGATAAAGTTGGTAAGTTTAAAAACTTAAATAGAAGAGATATAATTGTTAAAAAGCCTTAACTACCCCCAATGTTTTTGAATTTTGTTTCAAAATGATTAGCTATAAAAAATATTGTTGATTGTTCAAATTTGATTTTCTAAACAATAAAAAAAAAAAATAAATAGATAGATAGACAAATAGACAAATAAATAAATAAATAAATAAAAGCTCCCAACAATGAAGAACTGACTTATAAATGAATTTAAGCCTATTTCTTTAAAGACAATTTCAAAGATTAGAATTCAAGGATACTACAAGAATATTGTATTAAAGAATGAGATTTTAAATATCGTTTGAGTGTGTTCTATAAAAACTTCCAAGTTATTTTGGTTAAAAGTCTGATTTAAAGATAATGCACCTAGAAGAATAGAATGTCTTTTACAATAATTCTCTTTCCATGTATGTATTTCAAAAGCTTGCTGGTCAACTACAATTTCCTTATTTTAAAATTGAATTTGCAACATTTTTCCAGAAAACAGGACTAGGTTTTTCAAACGATATAACAACTAAATGTAATCATTGCAGCAAGATTTTCAAATTTGGATCACAAAATCCTAAAAATGAGAATCTGACTTATTGTATTGAAATTATCCTGAGACAGTTCAAAATATTTTAGAATTGGTTAGATTAAGGCTCCAATTATACTAAAGACGATTTCTGCAGAAGAAATTTAAAGTTAGACTTCAGAGAAAAAAAAATATATATTTAGTACTCAATGTATCAGATTGTGCTACTAAAGATTGATTTTTAGTGCTTTAAGATGTAAATTGTGAATTTGTAAACTAAAAACCATTTATAATAAAACTCTAGAGCACCTGCTTTATTCTTGTAAGTAGGCACAGTCGATCAAAGTACCATATGATCCATTGGATGAGAGTGGGAAGGCACACAAACATATCTTCACTCAGATAGCATGAAGGTTTATAAGCCTCCAGAATTTTGAAATTTTTGTTAATAGTTGAGGGCTTTACAAAGCCTTTTCAGTATGTGAGAAAGTATACGGTTTTTACACTGATGTACATTTAATTCAGCAATATGAACTGATGGAAGCTTCTTGGCTAAACTTCTATCAATTTGACCTAACCACAGTGATAGCGTTAAATTTGAGATTCCTGTTCTTACTGAGATTAGATTCAAGTTGCATCAGCAACGCTGAAAGATGTAATTCTTCTTCTAGAGGTGGCACTGAAATGAATTCGGCCCAAAAAGTATTGCATCAGAATAATATTTCAACTGCAATTGAAATAACTGTTTTCAATTAATTTAAAAATTTGTACAAAAAAAAAAAAAAAATTATAAAAAAATAAATCGTTATTTTCTTCTATTACAGTTTTTTAGAATTTTATTATGGGAGATTTTTCATTATTATGCTTAAAAATATTGATAAATAAATGCTATATATTTCAATATCTGAATCATCTACGTTAAATTGCAATATTAAGGTCATAATTATTTTCTTCCTTCTTACCGACGTGCATGCTTTTAACTGCTAGTGTTTTGAGCATTGTTATACAGCTTATCAATCAATGTAGATTGTTCAGTCTAGTTCTGCAATGGGATGACACTTATTTCTTTCTTCTTTTTGCTTAATTTTTTCATCAAGATAAATGTAAAAGATTTATGTATTCTAATAATTAAATTGTATAGATAAATGAGATAATGATGCTCCCAATAACTTTTTCTTTGGAAATTACCGGCTCGTGATAAAACTTTTTTCAGGATTACTGAAAGGAATCGCCTTTATATTTCCGCAAGCAGCTCCAAGGGACCCAATTTAACAATGTACTTAAGTTTGTATTCTGATCAAGTACCGATAATCCGAACCCTTCTTGTAAGATCCCCTCCTCCCAGATGGAGTGTGGTTAGTTAGTACACAACCGACCACAAGGGTTAAGTTAAGAACTTTAAAATATTTATCAATCTATACAAAGTAGCAGTGCTTCAACCAAATATTACGTAAAAATCGTAAATCTGAAGAGAAACAATCTAAAAACCAATTTCACCTCTTTTCTGATATTAAGAAATGTGTAATAATCGTCGTCTGACTGCAATTGTTCCTTACTTTCTTCGTCTGTGGAGGCAGCCATCTTGAAAACGAAAAAGAGATTTTCTATGGCAAACTAACAATTTCAAACATTAAAATTTAGATTGAATTGCACAGCCATAGATTATTAGTTAAGGAATTAAAAAAAAAAAAACAACAACAACAACTTATATATATTTTTTTATTCTTAACCAATAAAAAATAATTGTTGATGATTGTGATTAATTAGAATTTATTAGGCTATTTATATACTTTTTAAAAACTTTTCATTGAAAAATTCTTTAGATATTTGCGAAAAAAATAAAAATGATGATGCTACTGATAAACATTGTATCCTCTTTTTTAAATGTATCAAAAATAATTTCATTTTTAGAATAATAACAAAGTATATAAATTTGAATAATGAAGAGAGCTTCAATTCACTTTTCTAGTTATTAAGATTATTAAATGTTCAGAAATTACATATAAAAGCTTTAAAATTTCTCATGCCAACTCCGTAGAATGTTTTCAATAAATTTTATTGCTAAAAAACAATTAAGAGACATTAAATAAAATACACTTTTCTTTTTCGCGATTTCGGTCATGACGTTGAATAATTACACTTTAAACCAAACGGGAACTGATGCGCTTATTGATAAGATGATTTTATCTATCAAAACTTTCGTTTCCTTTTAATTGCATGTCGCATGATAAGTAGCCAATCAGAATCACATTTGGACATGGCTTTGGTAGATGTGGTGGACTCGGATGATAAAAGTTTGCACAGCGCTTTAATGATATAAATATATACCGTATATACGGAAAATTCTTTTATGTATCGTTCCATGATATATTTAAAAACTACGAAAGCTTTCCCAAAATATGATCCCAATACATAATCCTCATAAAACATTAAAAGTAACTTTGAAATAGCTATCTATAAAAATAAATTTGATATTTATTAAATTTAGGTAACTGATCTTTGTCGCATGTTTTACAGAATCACGAAGATGGTAAGATCCCAATGTCTTGAAAACTAACGCTATAACTATTTTTACAAACGAGATGGATCAGAAAACAAATTATTTTGATAAAAATCCGAAATGAAAAAGTTTTATACAGGACATATTAATATCGTATTCAGAAACATTGTCGTACCCATATGAGTTGGCAAAGGTTGCCACCCCCCCCCTCTCAATGCGTTAAAAAACGGAGAAAATCCAGCATTTTGGCCTTTTTTTATTGGAAAGCCATCGTTAAAAAAAAAAAAAAAAAAGTTTACAATATATTTTTCTTGATTGAACGGCTGGGACCATCAAACTCTTCGCCCCCTATCAAATTTCTGGGCATTCCTCTGTACAGAAAAGAGAAGAAAATAAAACTGCCGTAATAAAAATATATGGAAAGAAAATTTCAGTACAGACTTTGACCAAGCAATTGTTGAAACTTTCATTTATTAAAACCGAACCTACAAAAAAATATTAGATTATTGCTTTGCATTACTCTTTTTTATTAAAATATTGGTACAAAAAATAATATATATATATAAGGTTTTAAGTTATTTCAAAATTATATGATCTCAGTCCCTTAAATAAAAATTAAATATAAATAATAATTAATTAAAGAAAAAGTAACTAATAAAAGTTAGATGAAGAAATCTCTGCTTTTCTTTTCCTTTGCGCATGCGTTCAAGTGGGGATGGACAACTGTCATGGCGCTTTCAATAACACAAGGTAAGCTTCTCCGTCGAAGATCATGATTTCTGAGTGATTGGAAAGGATAAAATTTCGAAAACGCCAAAGAATTTGCACAACGAATATATGGATCCTTTTATTTTGTCGATATTTTTGCTTGGTGTCGCCGAACTGAAGCTGATTTCAGTATTAAGCCTAATTGTGTCGGGGTTTTCTTGACGATGTCAAGCAGGAAAGCCAACGAAACGTCAAAAAATTACTCACGCCCACTGAACAAGCAGGAATTCCACTGCCACAGGAAGCCAGTTTTGTTTGACAACTCCTTATCTGTGATGTAAGAGTAATTAATTCGCCGTTCCTATGGTATCGTGTGATTATCACTATGAAATGTGCCCGTTTCCTTCCCATCTTGAAATATTACACCTTTGCTGTCACCCCTCTTTTGCAAATGGTGTTACACTGTTTTTTCTTCGCTCTTGCGTTATTTTGAAGCACAAGCAAAATAATTTGTGTTTAACCATCAAACTCCTGCCCGCGAAACAGCTGAACAACATCCCATTGATAAATAACTTCACAGTGAAGATTAAATCGACGTTTCAGTTGATGTCCAATTTAGGCTTACAACCAAATGAATGGTAAAAATAATTTTACATCCCACTTTTCATCTTTGGTGGGGGTAGCAGTTCAGAAAGGAGGCTTGCGGAAGATAACTAAATCCTACGAAAAACTGAGAATCACGAATAGGTAAATTTTCAAGTGGAAATTGTCTGAATGAAAAAAAAAAACTAAGTCGATAGAAAAATAATGAAAAACTCTCATCAGAAAAATTAAAATGAAATAATCACTCAAAAAAGTTTATTATTTAAGAAAGAAGATCTACACAAAAATATTGAAAGGGTCCAGAAAACTTCAGAACACCATCTATATTAATAATGTGATTCATAAAATTTAATAACGTAAGAAGAGCTGTCACATCATAAATACGGCAAACCCGTTCTTCCATTAACATTTATAAGGCAATAATACAGTATCCATATTTAATTTCCTGTTGAAAATGGGTATATACAAGAATCTCCATTCGAAGAAGTGTACAAATATTTTAACAAGCAAAAGCATTGGGAAAGCATTCTTGACCTCGTTTAAACCCATCCAATTGATAGGATTACCGAAATCTTTTAAAGTGGATTAATCTTATTTTTAAAGTAGAATTTTCGTTTGCTTGCTGTTGAATTTTGATTCAGATATAAAAATAATCATTTTCTTGTTATTCTACATACATGAATACTTTAAAAAGTGTAGAATTGTTGTAATTTTACAAATTTTAAAGATAGAAATAGGATTACTTGAGTTATAACACTTCAGATTAATCTGAAGAAAATTAATTTCCTTAGAACGTTTTAAAATTATAACTATATAATTTTTGTTAATACAAATTCGGCCATAAATACAGGTACAATAAGTATTTTTAAATTAAAAAGATTTTAATAATTGTGAAGAAACATGTAAGTATGGAAAGAAACTAGATGTATTAATCCATCTTGACAAATTGCTAAAGATGTCAGTTAACGAGTTTTTCTATTTCTTTAATTTATTAAATTTTAAGTCACATCATTCTTTAGCCAAACACAGCAGTGTTACTTGCTGAAAGTTTTATGTTTCATTGCCCATTTTTAAAATTCTTTTCTGTTTGTGCTTAGAAAAATGATATAAAAAATTGTAATGCTAATTTTCTTTTTTAAAATAAGATTTTGAATTAAAATGAAATGTTAACCTATTTATTTCCTTGTAATATTTAAAGAATTATGTTTTGTCATTTGAAAATTCAAGTAGCATGAATTAAAACTGTTAATAATCTTTCTTAACGAAGTCAAAATGCAATTAAGCTTTTATAAAATTATATTCTTTAATGGAAAAATTCTTTTAAAAAGTTACAATAATATAAACCGTAAGCTTGAATTGCATTCATCCATTTGTACATTATCAAAATATTTCTAATTATTTTATGTACTGGGACGATTATTTACTTATGAAATTATTATTGACACAACTACATTTTGGAGACTCAATAGAAGCAAGAATTTCAAAGATTATTTAACTTGTCATCCAATAGAACGGTAGATTAGATAATGAATTCCTTTTCATTCTCTAAATTGTGTCTAAACAGTAGTAAGAAATTTTGAGGTCACTAACACGCAATACACACAATTCAATGTCCTCTTTTCTCACATTGGTTTGTAATAATTTATTCTGAAGTTAAATCATACGTAAAGTTAAAAATACGTAAACCAGCATGTGATTGTGCGGGAATTTAATTTGGTAAAATTTTACAAATATTTTCAATTTGATGAGATTTTTGGAGTCACTGTCTATCTCTTATTCACTGTTTATATTTTATACTAAGTCAAACGGAATGGATGATCTGATTGGTAACAGACAGTAAATTTAATTCAATATCCCAGAATTTCAGTCAAAAATAATAAGAAATAGGCTAAGCTGTGTAGAAGTGTATTTCCTTAACACATTCTTTTTTTATTTGGGGGGGGGGGGTCACTGTATTTTAGTAGACAACTATTATTTTTATTGTTTTTACCCTTTCACTCCCAAAAAACAAACAAACAAATAAACCGATTTCTTGAGCAATTGACTCATGAAAAACAATGCTGAATTTACAGTTAATAATTTTCATTTAAGTAAGTTAATAAATAAATAGTTCTTTCTACAGAGAATATTTTTTTTAAACATTACAAGTGAAAAGTAAAAAATGGGAGTAGCTTCACACTATCTTATTTAACCCTTTGGATTCCATTAAGTCTAATTCACTAATGTAAATAAAGAATAATGTGCTGTCCTTATTCTTTCTTAATCATAGTTCCTTGTAATTTAAATTGATAGGTATTTGGGTTTTACTGAGGAGAAAAATACATTTAATAAAAAGCTTATGTTTCTTAATGTAATTCAGAATAGCAGAGTTTAATGTGCGATGGTAAATTACAGAAATTGAGAGATGAATATTTTAGACTGTTTCTGTGTACTGTGCTACCATCTGCAGAAAAAAGATGAAAAAAGCCTTTAGGACAACACAGTTAGGGAAGGAATAGAAGTTTGATGAAAAATGGAACTACCTACTGTTTCCCCAAATACTTTGTCATCCTTCATGTTTTGGAGTTGTTTTCTGAAGATGTGGTCTCAGTATTACAAAACTTTCAGAAATATTCATCCGTTTAATCCTCTAAGGGTGTTTTTTCATAGTCCTTTCGTCTTTTAATAATTTACATTATGGTATATATGAATGCTTTTCTTAGTTAAGGCTGTGCTATCTTTCTCCAGAGTGTAGTCAATCTCTCTGTGCTTTACATTTTTATTTATTAGAGACATCACAATAATTATCTTTGCAAAACAAGGAGGCAGTTGATCATTGTTGATTACAATTTTTCTTATAGTTGATGCACCAGCTTACAGGAACAAGTAAATTGTATTTGTATGACTTGATTATCAAGACTACATTGTATCAATTATAATTCATATTCTCTTCATTTTTTTTAATCTAGTTTTTTAAATTCATTTTATTTTATTCTAATAACAATTCTTAAGTTTTTGCTGCAACAATTCTTTTTGTTTAATTTTTTTCTTCTTTTCCCATTTTGTAGAAATTCAATTAAACACCTCACATTTGCGGAGCTTCCTTGAAGGCCAACAGAGTTCCTGTAGAAGCATTCTGAATTTCCTCCCTCTGCAGGTCTCCGGGCTTCAGGATGTCGCAGTTCATCGTCGGAAGAACAATGTTTAGTGAGTACATTTATGTGAATATATATTTATCCTATTTGATATGAGTTGTTGGATTGTTTACATTGAGTTTATATACAACATCATTTCAACACCTTTCTAATTCACACATTTTTGCATATTAAGTTTTGAATATACAGAGCACATTCTTTATGTAAATAAAGTATCTTTCTGTAGTATCTTTGAATAGTTCAACATTTTATTTTGGATTGATGGTCATAGAGCCTCAATGTAGCAGGATTATGGATGTTGCATATAGTTACCATAATCTTAGTTCCTAAGACGTGCTCATTGTGTTCAAATTACTCAAGTTATGCTACAACATTTTAGTAATTGGCAATTTAAAATTGCCGATAAATTAAGATTCACTTAAGGTATTTGAAAGTATTTAATAATAAACTTTATAAAGTAAATCAAATGTTAATAACATAACTATAATTTACTGATGTTCAGAGATTAAAACTGGTAGTTGATATTGAATTAATGTTAAGTAATTATTATACATAGAGGTAACTAATATTGATCAAATAAAAACTGACCTTAGCATTTACCTCAAACCAAAGTAATCTTGTATTTAAATCACAAAACATTATACCTTATTAGACAAGAGATTTAACTGCATTAGTACATTTTTACAGTAAAATAAAACAACATTATCCCTTATTGTTTGCCAAACTGAGTAGTGTTACTATAACATTAATTCAAGAGATTTCGAGAAAAAGTTTCAAAACCTGAAATACAGTGTTATGCATAATTCTTTCCCTACCAACTTGAAGATTGTCGTGTCATCTTTTGAGTTTATAAGTAAATAATGTATGATTTCATTTATGTTTCTGTTCAGACCTCAGCAAAGAAATTTGCAATCTGAATGTCAGAAATGGTAATCATGGGTGACTCCAAGAACAATAAAAAGTAACCACACTGATAGATGATATTCTTTTAACTTGTTTTTAGCATTTTATTCTTACAAGCAAAAAAAGAAAAAATCTTCTGCCTTTCCTTTCAGTGGAAAAAAAGGTCAAAACCAATCTTACTAATGTTCCTGGTCTATTTATTATTATTATTTTTTTTATTGTTAAAGAATTACTAGAATACAAGATAACAATGGCACCTATCAACATCTGATGTCCTATTTATTTTTATAAGATTTTAAGATTAACTCCAATTGGCTGGCTTCCTATTGGCCGTTTAAAGAAGTCCTTGCAATTAAATTAAACGTCTGACAGCATTGTAGAAGTTACAGAGTTGTAATACGGTTTGCCACCTCACGTATGGACAGAGTCCATAACTAAACCCTTACATCAATAAATTTTATCACATTTATATTATGAATTGGATATTAAAATGACACTTAAGTGATCACTGTATATTAATATCGTTTATAAAATCGTCTCATTTTATAATGAGGTTTAATGTGAAGAATGAATTCAATTAGTGGTTCAACATGACTTCATTCTGTTGTGCTCAGTCGTCTTGGCAAAGATTTTGCTTTACATAACCATTCAAAACAAATTGTGTTGAATGTATATTGCAAATTTCGAAGATATAATCCTTTTCACTCAGTATGTGCCATGTCGAACTTCACAAGAATGAGTTCATCGATAGTTTTTAGGATATTGACCGAAGTTGAAAGCAGCTGGTTTCATTCTCCAATTCAAGGCCGGACGATGGCAGGCTCACAGTGGTCAGGATTACAAAAGTTTGATAGTTTTGATCTGTCTTGCATCTGGTGAAAGGTACATGAATTTTATTCTAAAAATGAAGTCTGATTCCAGTAGTAGTGATTCAGAAGAAGGACTCGGCGAAATTGAGAAGATGGAGTAAATTTTGTTTGAAAAAAACAGCAAACGAACAAACAGCCTTTGTCAAGGCTAAGAAATAATCAGAAAGAGTAATCAGTTTGTTCCTCATATAGGATTTATTATAATGAAATTATTTTAACAAATCAGTGAACAAAAAAACAAAACAAAACAACAACCTAGCATTTCCTTTTTTTTTTTCTCTGTAATCGCTACAGAGCAGATAATAATAATAAAAAGCAATTGTAAAACAAAATTTACGTAAATTTTTATTCACATCAAAATTTATTCACTTTAAATAATTATCATTTAATAATAAAAAATGACTGAAATTAAACAAAAACATACACTTAAACACACACAAAACTTCAATATTTAATTATATATTCATTAAACTTTGAAGTTAATTTAAAATTAACTTCAATTGAGTTTTTATATATTTACAAAGTTTTGATGAAGTATTTAGCAATGAAAAAATTAAAAAGTTGATTTTAGGCTGATTGTGAATTTACAAATACCACAATATCATTTTTCATTCCTTAACTCTGTGTATGGAATTATTCATTCGTTGGTGCAAGGATAGAAGCTAGTCTCATTCAAGTGATCCTATCCAATGCTACCTTCCTAGGGTGTCGCGGACTGTAGTAAAACTTTACTTGGAGAACAAAATGACTTTTCAATGTAGAAAACATAAAATAGATAATAAAGGATTTAAATTTCTTAGCAGCATCAGTTTTTAAAAAAATACAATTAGAATTAGAATAAATGGTTAAAATGATATAATGTGCAAGACATACAAAATGTTCATGTGAAGAATATATACAGTATGGCAGGAAATAAAGTTTACCAAAAAGTGGCAGCACAAAATCATCTCAAATCTGCCACAAAGGGTGAGGCAACCAGTTCTCTGTACCTTACCTGATTGATAGCAACACATCTACCATTCACATGTTTCAAAAAATTGGGCACAGTAATGCCAGGGCCAGAAATGGCACACCACACAGTAATCTTTTCAGAGTGTTGAGTACATTCAAGAACCTTTGTTGGCCATTCAAACCTGAGAAATCTGGGTTTGTTTGTTTGTTTGTTTACATAACCGCCCAAGGTTCATCTTCATATACATTTACCAACAGAGCACAGAATAAATGCCTCTGTAACTTATCAGTGTCGCATAACTTATGGCATTTCTGTAAAAGACATGAAAATGCTCCCATTTCAGGAACACAGAAGTCTGCACAGACGTTCTCTTCATACCCAGTTCTTTAGCATTATGCCGCTGACTTTTCTTTGGTGAATGCAAAATCTTATCAAGCACAATCCTCACATGCTCATTGTCTGTAGACATGCAATTTTGACCATAACGTTTATTTCGTTAACATAGAACAGATCCAGTCTGCCTAAATTTTTTCAACAACACCAACATTGTTTGTTTCTTTGCATATACAGTCGAACCTCCATATATCGAACTTCCCCATATCGAAATTTTCTATATATCGAACTCTTAGCAAATCTCCACGTTCATTACATAGAAAAACTGTTTCTGTATATCGAAAAAAATTTTCAAGTTGAATTGCTGAAGAATGTAGATAGCCGAATGCACAAAAAAGACATTTAAGCTAAATTTGATATTCTCGCAAGCACAGTGTCGACTATTGTAAAAAATCGGAATGCCGTTGCTGATTATCCTACAGACGAAGACATACTGAGTTCGTTTCATGAAACTGAAAAAGAAATCGAAAAATCAGAGGAAGTAAATGAATCTGAAAACATTTCCAAGCAATCGAAAAAAGAAATGCGAGAAGTGTTTGAAACAATAAGTCGTGGACTTCAATTCGCGGAAAATGTTCCTGATGAAGTTTTTAGTGGACTGAATAAATGCGAACATTTCTTTGATGAACTTTCCGCAAAACTGGATGTTCAGAAAGATATTCGAATTTTTTTTTTAAAAAAATGTAACTGTGATCATTGTAACCACTGTCTGGATTATTGCTTTTTTAAAAGGTATGTAGTACTCAATAAATCTTTCATATCAATTCATTTTTTAATTACCTGTATTAATTTTCATTTAATGTAATTCGCATATAAATTGGAAATTGAGTTTCGTATACGAAAATTAGGTTTAATTTTAATGTTTTAGGAGTAATTATGATAAAATTCTATATATCGAAATTTCTGTATATCGAATTTTTTTCCGGCAATTTGCTACTTCGATATATGGAGGTTCGACTGTACTTTACTTCCAGCCATCCTATACATACACACAAACTGCATACAGACATATCTGAGATCCACTTTTTAATGTTTAATGCTACTTTTAACCTTTTACAACCGTGTTTAATGAAAATGATATAAAATATTGCTGCCTGAATTTTTGTTCAATGTTCTTAGTCCAGTCGTTCAGGAGCTAAGGGGTTCTTGACACGGCTCTACGGAGGCCACAACCGGATACCAGGTCCCCTTTTCGAGTTTCCGAGGTCTGCATACAAGTTCTTCTCCGTAAGACTCTGCATGAAGGCGGCTTGCTAAGGCCGGGAACAGTCTGTTTCTGCCAGGGTTGGGTGTGACTTGCATGGCACAACCCTTTTGTTCCACACCGCGGATAGTTGTTCACTGCTTGAGGATCTTTCGGGTGACTTCCGCTTTCGCTGTTTTTCACTGCCGGGCTTCTTAATTGGACTTGTGTCCAAACATACTTCTCCATTGGAAGGCTTACTTCTCGGCTGGAAGAACTTCCTTTGTGGCTAACTTCTCACTTTTCCGGCGGACTTCTCACAGAGACTAACTCTTCTCTTCGTCTAATTTCTCGGCTCTCCTGGCTGTAGGACACCTTGCAACTGCTTGCTGCCCAAGACGATCTGTCTAGCCTGCCTCTGCATCCCTATTTAAGGCTGCCTAACGCCTCCTTCTCATCTCCTGAACAGTCAGTTCTCAATACGGAGGCAGGGTCAGACTAGTCGACTTCTTAGGAGGGAAGTTGGCCTAATCCACTGGTAACAATATTACATTGAAAACAATGCTCGACTTTAATTTTGAAATTCGAACACCTTCATATTATTGGCATCTTCTTATACTAGAAAATGATGTGATATATCCCCAAAAAAGTACCCACAGGGTGCTGGAGGTTAAACTACTGACTTGTTTTTAATCTGCGACTGTGATGAGGTTGGATGATCAGTCCAACTTTCGCTCATCTATACTCCCAGGTAAGAAACCCAGTACCCTTACTATAGAGGGCTGGGTGAACCCTAGAACCCATTGGAAGGAAAATTAATCTAGAAAAATCCTGGCCAGGTATCGAGCCAGGCTTCCCCAGCCTGCAGTCAAGTGCCTTATCACTTTCCTTTTAGGCCCACATAGGAGGTAATGACTACTAGTAAATTACAAAGTGATTCGGTGCCGAAAAATATAATACCACAGTAATTAATTCTGCCATTGACTGATTTTTGTTGTACAGTGCATTTTTTTTATTTATTTTTTAATTATACATAATATTAATTCAAATTACTTGTGAACAATCTTCCTGATGAAATCTGATTACCTCCATGTAATCTTTGAATGATGTTCATTTCCATTCTCACTAAATTGCATCTTTTCTTTTTTACATTTTTGATTTAACTTTTTCAGTAGTGTATAATTTGAAAGATGCTACACATACCAGATTTTCACATTAGCTCACTATATAGAGGTAATAAAGTATTTATGGAAAAAGTATCTCACCCTTCATAACTTTCATATGTCAAAATGAAAGAGTCTCACAGCTTAGAAACTCAGTAGTAACCAAAGGCTTGGCGATATGTTGATTGTGATTCAACAAATATAATTCCAATTACTTACATAAAACTTTGTCTAGATGCTTTGCTTTTTAAATTTTAGAAATATAAACCACCTTATAAAATATTATTATTCAATTGATGGTAAGCCACATGGGTCTTATCTGTATTTTTCACAAATGCAATACACACTGACCAGTTGGCAATTGACGTTAATGAATTATTGATACAATATTTTAACTTTTATGTTAAACATCATCTTTTACAATAATACACTCAGCATTCCTGTCTCAATTCCACAGATCCAAATTAACATAATGGAACATTGCTTTTTGTCAGATTCTCCATTTTTCAGCTACAGACTCGTTTATCCTTAACAATTATTAAAATTTTGCTGACTATCAGAGGTGTTATCCAATGCTGTTAGTGTTTTATTCAATCCCTTAATTTTACAGAAGTATAGTAAGCTTCCTTATTTAACGCAACACAATTGGAAAAGATTCAGGTTATTCCAGGAATCTTGAGATTTCCTAAAAATACTTAAAGCTCACATTATAAAGTACGATTTTGTAAAATGCCAATTAAGAACAGTCGTATATTGTGTAATGGAACTCTGGAAGCAAAGATGGTTTTCTTAATAAGAAAGTTCCTGTGATAATCTGCTGGACAACAATTTCATACTTAAGTTCATTGCCTTTACTGTTGTTTATATTAAATGGTATTCAACCCAGTCAAAAACTTACAATAAATGAAAAAATGACCGAATAAAACACTGCAGACCATCTTAGGATGGTAGTGAAGTTTAATTCAAATTTATAGTAGTTTAATTCATAACAGAGGAAACGTAAAGCAGAATAGACACTCCTTTCCTTTCCTTTAAGAGTGAACATCATCATCATCTATAAATTCTTCTTAACATATTTGTAAAATAAATACTACTACAACTTAAACATATATTTAATACGAATTTTCGGAAGATAATTCTTTTCTTCCGTCTTCAAGTTTTTTGATTATAACAATACATTTTCAGGTAATATCATTCAATTACACACCTTATACATAGTTGTTAATAAACATTTATTATTTCAATTAATGTTACTCACAATTGTTTGAACTCTTCAATTATTACTCCTTTTTTGTTTTTGTTCATACAATTCCTTGCCATTTCATTAGCTAAGTATACAAAAACATTCTCTACCTCTAAGCCTTTACTTCTGTTAAAATTTATATTTCTTGTGTTTCTTATAATCAGACTTTCCAGTAACTTCCTTGTTTTACCATCTTTTTCTAAAATCAAAATTTTAATGTTTTGATGCCACCCCCTAACGCCGGCTCTGACTCAAGGCGTCACCTTTCTAATAGATTGAAATAGATGTGTCATGCTTTAATTACTGTGAAATTTTATCTCAACATTATAACTACTGTTGCAGTAAGTATTGAAGACAGATAGATAGTGGGAGAGCTAAAAATTAGTAATCCAATATTAAATATCAAATAAATGAATGCTGGCAATGAAGGGAGTATCAGCATCTTCAATTCTTGTGATAAAATGCTAAACATGGTCACTTGAACTATTACTTTCTGTTCTTATATTTATAAATACTATAGTGCTATCTTTTATATAGTTATCAAAGTAAAGATTAATACACTTCTATGGTGATGCAAAAGTTTCTGATTTCAAAAATTTATTCCTATCATATAGTGATGTACAACTTATTCCAAATACTTTTATAATGAAACTCAAACTTCCATCTAATCAGAAAACTTCTACGAAAGAGACTGGAATTTTTGGATACACAAATTCACCTGATAACATATAATAGTCGACACTCTTTTCAATGTGTTGGCTGGGATGTCCGTCACAGCTACGATAATTCGCAGTTCTTGCAGTGTTCTACAGTTGTCATGGTACACTGTGTCTTTCAGATAGCCCCACAAATTCACCTGGAGGAATCAAGTCCGATGAGAGATACTGCCACAGTTTTTTTTAAATCAATTGATTGTGGAAGAACTCACTGACCATTTCCATTGTCTCATTTGATGTATGCTACCATCGTGCTGTGCCATCTTGTTGAAATCAACGATAATATTCCTGTTCTTAAATCTTGGCCACAAATCGATGGATGATGTCTGCTTACACAGTGGAAAATGATAATTGTCTCACAAAACATTAGTCCACATTTTGCTGGCGGACTGAATAAAATGCTCCTACCCCCTGCAACCACTGAATTGACTTTAAGGGAACGTGTTCAAGATTTCGCTGAACTTTCTCAAGAAATGCGAGCTTCACCATGGATAGTTGGCCGCATCTAGGCCTATTCTCAACTTGCATAACAAAAATGTTTCACAAGATCATACACTGTTGTTTTCCCTGGTATAAGAGTTTCAAGGAACTTCTACTGAAAGAACTGGATGTCATGTTCATATGATTTTTCTCCAAAATAAGCTTCTAACAAAGCTGTTTGATCTTGCATAAGACTCATGGAGGACTGACTTTTACTTCTTGCCAAATCCTGTGTTTGTGGTACAAATTGTTCCCCAAGATCACTGACATATGCCACAAGTCACAATATTCAGAAATCTTTCTGGTTTTACAGCAAATAATTTTTAAACATAGAGTTCAGTGACTTCTGAGTCTTCTTGTATTTCTCTACATTTCAGGGTGTTTTGGATTTTTTACATATAACACATGTTGAAATCATAACAAACCTATTTTATAAATAAAGAATTACTAGCAGTGTTCTAACATTAAGGCATCTTAATGTCTCATTGGAAAACTACATAATAACCAGAAGCATGATACTAAAGCAAAGTAGTACCTATGCTTTGCATCTGCATATAATTATTAATGCAGTTAAGCAGTTTGCCTTAAATAAGAATTGCTTTTCCATGATTAATATTTATGAACTCTTACTGTCAAGCATACAGAAAAAAAAAAAAATATGCATCTTACTATAAATTGCTCCTGTAATTCTGTTTGCATTTATTTACTGTCTAATATATAGTCAGAAGTTAGTGCAGGACATTAAATTTACATAACTTTTATAATAGATTCAGTTGATATTACATTATCAAAGTGAACGGTTACATCACAGCTACTGTTTTAGAGTTCTTATTAATAACCAAGTCTTGGTATCAATTAAACTGTAAACTTAAAAATAAACCCCAAACAAACAATTTCACTTAATAGATGGATTGGAATGCAGAGAAAAACATTTCTAAAGTTAAAACTCTAGCCTTAAACAATTGAGTCATCTGAACAACATTCATCATCATTTCCGGAAATAACACAATTTTATTTGGGAAAGATGATAACTTGAACAATTTTGAAGATGACCTGTAATTATACACGAAACCTCTAGAATTCTGGCACATTTTTTGATTCTGGAGATTTTTAACACACATAACATTATTAAAATATTAAAATTTACAACTCATTGTTTTGTACTTTAAAAATGCAGAATGCTACAGTTGTTTTAATAATGCTAATGCACAGTATATTAAACATATTTAATTGATAGTATTATTGAATCTATTGTTCATAGTACAAAAAACAACAGAATCACTATCTTGATTGCAATGCAGACACAGATACTTTTCATTTTACAATTGAAAGTTTTCTATTTTTTGGAGGTTTAGACCTCCACAAAAATGAAAAAAAAAAAAAGCTAAAAAATTAAAAAAAGTTGCAGTGAAAATGGAAAAGCAAGAATTTAAAAACGTAAATGCATCACTAGTTCGTTTACTTTGCTGAAATTCCCTGAGTTGCATAATGCTATTTTTTTTTAATACACAGTCAATGTAGGTTTAATGGGTGCAATCACAAGTGTTTCATTGAAATACGTTCTAAAAGATACTCATTTTATTTCCATTCACATCTTTGGTTGAATTGGTCCATCTTGTAAAACAATATATTACTAAATTCAATTTCTGCAAATGCTCTTGTCCGATCGTGAAAGGACTATTTTAAATGTATATTTATTCTTTGTTTGTTAAATATTTATTTTCTGAACAAGATAAAATATTTATAAATTACTCTGGGAATATGTGGATCTTATTTATACATTGTTTAACTGATAAACACTAAAAAGTAAACTTAATTTTGCATTAAAATTTTAAAGAGCCTGTTCAAAAAAAATAAATAAAACAAATACTACTAAAACTACTGAGCACAGAACACTAAGCTTAACTAACCACATAAACAAAACCCTCCTAAAGATAATTTATAACCGAATATATAAAAAAGCTGAAGAACGGATTGGAATAACGCAGTTTGGCTTCAGGACAGGCATTGGTACAAGAGAAGCAATTTTCTCATTGGCACAAATTGCTGAAAAATCCTTAGAAATAAACCAACCCCTCTTTTTATGTTTCCTAGACTATGAAAAAGCTTTCGACAGAATAAAACATGATCAACTAATAACAATACTACACGAAATAGGTTTAGACACAAGAGATATAAGAATTATTAAAGACATCTACTGGAACCAAGAGGCAAACATCAGACTAGGAAGTGAGGAAACCCAATGGATCAACATTAAAAGAGGAGTAAGACAAGGCTGTGTCCTTTCTCCGATTCTCTACAAACTTTATGCAGAAAAAATCATCAGAGAAACGTTGGAAAGTAGAAGCGAAGGCATAAAGATAAATGGCGTGATAATAAACAACCTAAGATATGCCGATGACACAGTTTTAATTGCACAAAGCCAAACAGACTTGCAAGCTCTAATTGATGTTATTGAACCAAAGGGTGAAGAGATGGAACTGAAGATAAATGCCAGGAAAACAAAAGTGATGTGTATTAGTAGAGAAAGTAGGAAAATGAATATTACCTGTGCTAACAACAAACTGGAACAGGTTGAAGAATTCTGTTACCTGGGAAGGCATTTTAACTCAAATAATGACCAAACTAAAGACATAAGAAGGCGAATTGGACATGCTAAAAGACAATTCAATAACATGAGAAAAATTCTGTCCGAAAGAAAAATAAACACAAATTTGAGAATAAGGATCCTTAAATGCTATATTTGGCCCATACTACTGTATGATTGTGAAGCGTGGACACTTGAAAAAGATGCAAAGAATAATATTGAGGCCTTTGAGATGTGATGTCTCAGACGAATTCTGAAAATTAAATGGACAAGTAAAGTTTCCAACCAGAAAGTCCTTGAGAAAGCTCGAACAAAAAGACAATACTGAATACCATAAACAAGAGGAAACTTGCATATTGTGGACACATCCTGAAAAGGGATAAATACTACATTCCTCAGCTAACTCTGGAGGGAAAACTGGAAGGCAGCAGACCACAGGGAAGAAGAAGACTGGGCTGGATGGACAGCTTACGAGAAGGGACTGGACTGGGCATAGAAGACATCATCCATAAAGCGAGAGACAGAGAACTTTGGTTTTTGTTAGCAGCCGAACTCCCTATCGGAGATGGCACATGAAGAAGAAGAAGAAGAAGAAAGTTCAAAAAATAATTTTTAAGCTCTTTGTTGAGTACTTGCAGATTAGAAAGTAGTTATGAACTACTTTCATCATTTTATTATTGAATAGTTACTTAAGGAATTACAATGAAAATCCAATCAAACAATTGTCTAAAGCAGGTTTCTTTAAATTTTTCAATAATTAGATTTGGGTGCAAACAAGTTTTTTTTTTTTTTTAAACAAAACAAATAGTAATGGCGATTGTGAAGGAAAGGAAAATGAAAGTAACTAAATCATTATAATAGGTTTAAATTTTTATAAGAAAATTTCATGATATAAGAATTAATAATTTTTATTATTGCTGATCTGTTTTTTTTTTCCTTCAGTCTCCCTTAAATTCCGTGATTGTACGGGACAGTCGCCTCATGAAATGGAACATACAATATTGGCAGTAAATACAGAAAATCCCATATAATATGGGACAGTTATTATCCTAGTTGTTAAAAAACTTTGGATCCTAACTTTCATTTTATTATCATTCTCCTACCTTGTAGATATTAGAATTCTATTGATGTACATTGACTGTTAATATGGTTTTATGTGACTGTAAGTATATGTTCTTGTTTTATCAAATATTTTAATTTTTTTTTTTTCCTTAATTACCTGGCAAAGAAATCACGTATGCTGGTAGGGTACTTTTTTTTTTTTTTAATTTTTTGTAATTTCATATTCTCTCTCTCTCTCCCCACCACGAACCTTTTTTTTTTTTTATAAACAGTTTAAGCCATTTTTGATGACTTATTATAATTTTTTTTTAAAGCATTTTCTAGTTTTTTTCCTTAGGAAATCAAAAGAATCATTTCAGTCAATTTTCACTAATGGTTGATCCAATCATGTTTGATTTGTTTTGAAATCGAAATTTCAGGAATGTTCAGAAACCTTCCTGAAAATTTCTTTAGAAAGGTTTTTAACATTTTTTCTTGATTTATGTAGCTTAAACTTCTTTCTGCAAAAGGATTTTATAAACTTATACAAGAACATTTAAAATGCTGTAGACCAATAATTGATAAACATTTGTTACAGGGAAACATTCAGATGTTTACAAAGTATTACTTAAATTTTGCTGACGAATGATGTAATGCGTGTTATTCCTGTCTCATAGAAAAGAGTTATAAATAACACTACACCTATAGTGAGTATTGCACCAGTTACACTGTTATGAAAATCATTTTTCTTCTTGTATGTCAATAAAATCATGTGCAGTATTGATTTTCTTTCGAACTTACAATATTGAATGGTGAACATCATTCCTAAGCAGTCTCAGCATTGCATTTATTTGTTGTTCTCTCTTTGGAGTTGGAATTTTAAAAAAATCTACTATGTTGAGGCTAAAGTGTTTCAAAGTGAGACAATCTACTGTACTTCCTTATTCTGCAGAAAATGGCCCAAAAAACAATTGAGCTGTAAGATTTGAATCGACAGCAATGCTGGTGCATTTTCCTACATTCTAAAGTATTTTTTCTTTTGAATGGAGCCTCATCCAATTTAGAAATTGCTGTTTTGTAAGTTGATGGTCAGTGATGGGTTTGTATTTTTAAAGTATTTTCTAGTTTTAGTCCATTAAGGTTCCTTTTCTCATAATGATGTGAACTTAATTCAATACCTTCATGTATTTTTTTCCCGAGAATTTCTTTATGAAGTTTTTTTTTTTTTTTTTTTTTTTAATACCCTTTCTGACACTATATGGTTTGACCTACTCCATTGTTATTTAATAAAAAGACTATTCTTGCTAAAGACTATTTCCTAATTTTCCACCCTTCATTATTACAAGACTTGTCAGCCTAAGCTTTGCACTAGCTTTACGATAAAATCTTCTTTATTTTTCCTTTTTTTTTTTTTTTTTTTTTTTACACAAGATAATGCAGATGGCTGACAGTATAAGCAGTGTAGAAATTATATTGAAATGTTTATTAATGTGATTCAATTGCACATCATATCTGTTATTTATGCTTATTAGAATGACAGTCTCCATAGATGTTAACTGCTGTAAACAGGCTAAATACAATTAGATGTCCTTTTTTTTTTTTACATCAAGGAATTATCTATATTGGAGGAATTGTCCTTATTGATATCTCTTTTCACCAACTTTTATGGCTTTCACTGTGACTATTTATTTAATTAACTGCAATTGTTAATCTGGACATCCTTTGTTATGTATTAGGCTTCCAGCAATTTTCAGGCTAACTGTACTAATTGAGGTCAGACTGTTATCCTGATTGTCTTTGTCCTCAGGAAAGAAACTTGGTACTTATCAGTAATATGCCAGTAGGATTAACATCCAAATCGGAAATAATTGCTACAAAAGATTTTATTCTTTTAAAAGCTTCATTTGTGGCCCAATATGGCTATCCTAGGTCCCCCCCCCCCCCTGGCGGAATTGTGCTTAAGTGGTGGGGGTAAAAATGTACCCCCAAAAGGGGTATTTTTGCGGCTTTACATATTTATGAAAAAATTTCTTTTTAATTTCTGCTGTTTGGTAATATTATCTAAACTAACCCATCTATCTACAGAGGTCCGTTAAAAAATTAAAGCTGTCCCCAAACAGGCCATACAGGCTCACGGGTGCACGGGGTGGTAAGGCTCCCGACGTTTCTTGACCAACGGGACTAGTATGAGGTAGTCAAATTTCACAGACGTTGACATTTGATTGTTGTTGGGCCACTCGGCTCCTCAAAGTCTCTCGCCCCTTATATTTCCGTCGCCCCATACATGCAGTCCAGGTCTTCAACATCTGGTTCGTCAATTTCATCTGGTTGGAGGAAGTTAGTGCAGGAGTTCCCCTTGCAGTTGGCACAAATCAATGAGCACTTAATCCCAGCCTTCCGACTCCCACAACCACCTGCACACCCCTTTTTGCATTTGCAGAAAATTGTGGAGAGAAGAGGCTGTGGAGCTGGTTCCTTGGAGGTAGGAATGGGGTCGAGACCAAAGTTTGAAGCCTATTTTTGCCAATCGTCATGTCAGACCATATCCCACTCCAGCACTTATCAGACCTTCTGATAGTAAATCACCCATTGAGCGCAAACCGTGTATAGTCTTCTTGGGATATTTTCTTTTCAAGGCCCATCATGTCTTGTAAATAGAGCTACGCACATTTAGCATACAGAAAATGCCTACTGGCATGAAAATAGGGTAGCATTTTCTTAACAGTGGTGAGGTGCAGTTCCCAGTTGCCACTCCTCTCAGCCTGTATGAATTGCTTCATCAGAGTTTTCATGTCAAAATAGAGAATCCATAACTTGGCAGTGGGACCATTTAGCTCCAGCTCTTCAAGTTTCTGTCCAAACATCTGCTTCAAAGTTTCATGATCAATGGTTTCCAAGGGACTTGTTGAAGTAGACATCTCTTTAATGTGCTGATCTGTTCTCTCATTGTCACTCATTCTCGCGAGGATGACATGTGCGAGAGCCAAATTGCAAAGGATATGTGCACGAACTGCCCTTGAATAAGCACAACCAGCCATCATTCTGTTGATACCTGCGCGTAAGCAATGCAGAATAGCTCTTGCAGCCCACTTCCACTCATAATGTAGCCTTGGCTCCGAAGAATGGCATCAAAAGATGAAACCCTCCCAACCGTACTTTGACTATGCCCAAATCGGAGTCTGGAAGGAAAGATGCCACTATCTCACGTGACTTAAGATAGAGAGGCTGGTCAAACATAACAAAACAGACATTTTGTTTGATGCTTTTGCATTTGTTTATTGCAGTGAGAAGTGAAGTATACACAGTGTCATAGTTGCTGGGAGGTGCATTGATGAATGCAAGCAACAGTGTCTGTGACGTTGAGTTTTTTCATACATAAAATCATACAGATTTTCATACATACATTTTCTGGCATGCCACCTCATCGGCTGAACCTGAAGAAAGGATCAATTGTGATGCTTCTTTGCAATCTCAATCCAATGAAAGGACTCTGTAGTGGTACATTATTGGTTGTTAAGGAGTGTCATTGCAATTTAATCACAGCAACAGTTATTTCGGAAAGCAACAGAGGTGGTATCGTCACTATTCCCAGGATCGATTTCCAACCGAGTGATGTCAATTTGCTATTCAAGTTGAAGCGCCATCAGTTCCTAGTAATGCCCGCATCAAACCTTCCAATAATAAAAAAAAAATCATTTATATTTCTAGCAATGTATTCATTTTAATTTTCTAAACGTCATAATATATCATAGACAAACACACTAGTTTCTTCAAAAAAATTATCCATTTTGTATGTATTATTTCTTAAAACCTAAGAGCATCACAGTATAGTTTCTAAATTGAAGTTATTTAATAGTGAACGAATATTCATGGTGGTCAAAAAGTCTCCATACGTAGGAAAACTGATAACTGATAACCAATCGGCAAATCTGCAAAGTTGCCAGTACATTGAACACATACAGAACGAATTTCTTCAATGATCGCGTATTTGCATTAACATATCTGATGAGACATATGTAATGGCATTTCGTGTGCATTCTTTTGGTGATTCTTGTGGAATATTTTTTTCCTGGTACAATATAATGTGCCCTAAGGTAAAAAATCAATTGGGCTAAGATTTTGTATGTGCTCTTTTATATGTGTTTTGCCTTTGCATTTAAAAGGGTAATAATAATAATAAAAATTAATAAAAATCTATGTATTAAAACTTTTGGATCACCCTGTATAGTTTAATACTTGGTCTTCTTCATAGTTTCTCAGATTCAGGATTTAAGCAACAAGATTTATGTGATTGCAGATTATATTTAAATAAATATCAAAAGTAGGTTGATATTTGGAATGATTCTTCCAAATTAGATTGATTTGGTAAAAAAAAAAAGAGAAACAACCTCTCTTTCTCACATCATCTTGAATAAATTTTTGTAATGAAATTGCGTCTTGCTATTCGTGTAGGTGGTGAGCATCCTGTTAAGGGCGGGGCGTTGCTTCTCATGTAAATCAGACTTTTCTTTCTTATTCAAATTTAATATATTCCTTGTGCATTATTGTAATACCTTTCACTAGTAAATTATTCATTGTTTATTCCACTTCGTTTTCGAATTAATGAGACCGAGTTGGGCAAGTCTGTTTCTCTGATCGTAATTATGATGCTTTTTTTTGCTTATTTAAATGTGATCTTATACAATTATGATAATAAAGAACGAAGAACCACGAAATGAAGTGTGTGTGGCCCTTTGATAGATGACTCAGCTGGAATACAGAAATGTGGCTTCTTGTTCAATAACAAAAAAAAAAAAAAAAAGTATGAATTAACTATATTTTTATTCTGAAGATCTGTTCTAAGCAGTTATTACTTTTGGCTCCGAAAGTGTGGCTATTGATTATTTTCGACGTTAACATATTTTTTTTTTCCGATGACGTGAAGGTTAGTGAACCCGGATTTGGCAAAAGCAATATGGCTTGTCTGCACTATATATATATATTTACATATGCCTGTATATGTGATACTTGTGGGCAATGGCGACTACCTGCCGTGCATCTCCTACGTCAGAACCTGGGTTGGAATCCTGGCACCGGTATAGATGTTTCCCTTCTTTTCTGTGTGTATCTGCTCCCTTCCCTTTCTCTCCGTCCGTCATCTAAGGCGTAGTGTTTAAGCATGACTGGCGCCAGGGAAGAATTTCCGCCGTAAAAATAAAAATTAGTTAAAATCAAAAACGCTTGTCTTGATCGGAGCAGCAAGAACTGAAGTGGATAGGCTGGTACATTTCGGACCTACAGATGAGGAAGTAGACCCAAAATTCCAAACATCTGTGTATTCTGAGACGCAATACCTTTCGAATTAAACTACAATCGGGCTTGGTTTTTCAATAAACTCTGCGTCTTTACCGTCTTGAGAAGAATCCTATTGCAATGAGCGCAATCGACCTAGAATTTGATCTTTTCAAGATCTAAATCTCGAAAAGTTGCCCTGTACTTCTCATCTCCTGTATTTAATGTATTTTAAAATTTCAAATGATTTCTAATCCATCTTCATATCTTGTTATCACAACTGATGCCAATTTCACATATGTGTAGATATGAGTCCAAAGCGATCTTGCAAATACCCATTGCAGATGTAGTCTTCTTAAACGGTCGAGGCATACAGCATTTTGATAATCATTTCCCTATTATCCCCGTAAACAATTTGAACATCCGTGGATCAATATACCCATATTAGGTATATCAAAGAAAAATAACGACCAAATTTCATTACGATTGAACGAAAATGAAAGAAGGTTACATTTTCCAATAAATCTTTCATAGCTAATCCTAGACCACCTAGTGACTGCATTTGAAAAACGAAAAGCGAACGCGTCTAGTAAAGCTGCTGTTTACCGTTTACATTCTTGTTGTTAAAGGAGCACTTTTACTAAATATTTCTGACTGTTGGATTTTCAGGATATTTGTATTTCAATTTTGTTTGCATAAATTGTATTCTATAAAATACTGACAAGTGAATGAATATTAAAAAGAAGAAAAAAAAAAAAAACCGAATTGAATATACAAAAATCCAATTCCACGAACTTATTTTTCTTTTAATATCTTATTGATAAAGTTCAGCAGTTAAAGCAAGCATGCAATTGGCGCAAAAAATATATATATATTTGACCTTTAACACAAAGTTTTGACTCAAAGAGAAAAATCGATAGTTAAAGCTATACACTACACAGTAGCCTTTGAAGTTTTTTTTTTTTAAAAAAAAAGACGGTCTTTTTAACTGGAAGCTTCCTGAAGAACTGCCCGATTATTGCAAGACCTAAGTAAGCAGCGCAGGCACTGTAAACAGCGGCCGTTTTCAAAGGACATACGTAATTACTTATTCCAAAGCAGTCTCTGATCCTATTTTAATCTTAAATTTATTAAATTTTGTTAAAAGACTTAGCGGATTTTTATGCTTTGCTAAGTATTTTTATTTTATTAATTTTTACACATTTCTGTAGAACCCTTTAAATCCAAAACACGCAACGGGGCACCTTAAGGAAGCTGGAAATATAATGGTCGTCAAATATTATAATGGGAACTTCACATTTTTCCAATTTCCATTGCTCTATTTTTAATACAAACTTTGACTTTTTTCTTTTCTTATGCTTTTAAAAGTTTTATTGTACTAGATACTGAAATGTCAGTCAGTCACCAGGTAGTGTTTCTTAGTTTTTGATTTCTGTAATATCTGGCCGTTGTTGTTAATTATTTCATTGTAACTATACCTCTATCCTAATTCTTTTTGTAGTTCTTCGTTTCATTTAATATTATTAGCCTACAATCCAATAGGAAAATAACATTCATCAAATCACAGAAAAGCATTCGAATCTAAACTAGGAATTTCTATTCTACAGAATCGTCTCCACTTCAACTGGACGGACAGCGATTACAAAATTATTATTACAGTATTGGGATTATCTTTCGAAAATAAATAAAGTTTATACTTAAATGCATTAATTTTTTTGCTTCAGAATTTATCAGTGTTTTTAAAAACTAATTTTTTTCATAATTTCACAGGATCGGCTGTGTTCGCAAGGAATTCTGGGGTAGTTGATCGCTCGCTAGTGAAAGAATTGAAGAATTAATCCCAATAAATCTAAGAAATTTAAAAAGAAAATATCTCGGGATGGATTTGCTAAATTTCTGAATATGAATTTTGCCATATAAATAATTATCAAATTCAAACTTTAAAATTACTTTCGCTGTTTGATTCGAGATGAAACAGGCACAATATCATTCAATATCGTTCGAAATTCCTTCTTCAAAATGTTTTCTCGAGTATTTTGATGCATAAAATTACTATATTTCAGTATAAAGATTGTTTCCTGTCGAATGATAATCTTTCTTATTACAATAATAGCTTTTTTGTGTTTTCAGTGCAGTGGAATTGAGATATTCAGGGGAGCAAACTAGAATGATGTCAACAGTGACGTATTTCAATTCTGTATTGGTTGGATTTCCGAAAGACATGCGTTCAATGTCCTGTCGTGTTCTACCTGGCAGTCTCATCAAACACGTTTCCGCCAGACATGTCGAACAAGTTGGATGGTGTTCGCCTAGCTTATGTCTACACTTCCTCCTATTTAATACTTCATTATTTTAAACATTGAATTTTAATCCCTTTTTAGCTAATCCATTCCGATGAAAATTAATCCGATTTAAACAACTAAGTAAATAGTGCTAATTTTTATTCTTTTTTTTTTTTTAGAAAATGAAAAATTTAAAAACTGTTTCAATTCACTCCATACTTTTGAATATAAACGCAAGCTTTTCAATTTTGTCGTTTTCACGATTTAAAAAAAAAAAAAAAACAACCAAAAAACTCAAAAAGATGATAAGGAAAGGAGACGTTTAGTTCTTTCGAACTACTTGTTTTTATTTAGTTGTGACTCTGGGTCTTTTTTTTTTTATTTTAAGTTCCGTAAATAATAAGTTTTTAGTTTTTCGAATGCGAGTAAATAATTGAGAATATTAGTCTATTATTATAATGCAAAATAAATCTTTAGAAGTTTAAGTTTAAAAAAAAAAAATGTAGACACCCAATAAATTGTTCTTTCATGTATTTTGATGAGGTTTCTCTGGCAGCTGGTGAGGGGCTGTGACTCCTTCTCAATTCATGTTTGCTCCACAAACTCAACTTTTTATTGATTATCTTCTGGGGAAAAAAAAAAAAAAATCTTTTTTTTTTAATTCTTATTCTACGAATAGTGTGAATTCTGGTCCGTTGGCTCTTGTCCAAGGAGGAGATAAGCAGTTTTATTCATAACCTTTTTTTTTTTTTAACTCAGATTCTTTTGCTTATTGTTTGTGCGATCTTTCCGGCGATGGCAGATAGTCGCACTTAAGTCTGAAATTTACTTTATTATAATTACGGATTTTTTTATTATAACGGATTTGTTGCTGATACAGATTTACCAGAATAATTCGCGATCGAACCAGAACGTCGAAGGCACTTCCTTGGGCCAGATTGATCCCTATGAATGTGGAGAGAATATTAAATGTAGCGTCTGGCGATTATTGAAATCACTGATTTCAGCCGCCTTGGGAAGCTTAACCTCCACCCCCCCCCCCCCCCCCCCCCCAAAGATATTGAACATTTGGTTTAACGTTTTGTAGTATCCTTGATATGCGTCGTAAAAGAGGAGTTATAGCGAAAAAAAAAAGAACCCAATTTTAAGTCTAAATAATAAACAAATAAGTTCACACATCTCTAGTATAAACAAAACCAAGCGCCCCTTTACAACTGCAGTCTATGATACGCTTGCATTGTTAAAAGAGACATTACTATTGATTGGCGCGCATAACTCATTTATTCAAGCCGTTGTAATTTAAGGATCAAGTACAATGTCGAGCGATACCTTAGTATATCTAGAGACCCATTTTGCATCATTCGGTCGAGTGTATCACATTCTTCCTCAGCATAGTCGGATCAGTAAAGATATTCAATCCAGTTAACATTATTTTCCTGATCCGGTCAGGGGCAGTCGGATTTTTTTCCCCCAAACCTCCAGGATAAGAGATGTGATCCCTATGGGGCTCCGACTCTTGTTTTGAGTTGTGGAGGGCATTATGCAAGCACCTTCAGTATACATTGCGACAAAGGAATCCTCATAGTTTCTCCCTACGGAATCACTAAAAAAAGGAAAAACGAGAAGGTGAAAATGTTTAGTTTGATCTAAAATGTTACGTTCACTTGTAGCTTTACCATCAGACTCTTTCATGAAGTGAGAAATTTTAAATCATTTTAATATATATATAATAATGGTTGACCAAACCATTTAAAATTTTATTTCTTTGGTAATTTATTGATTGAGTCTCCGAAGTATTACTTGTTCCACTTGAAGATTTTTCTGTTCGGTTTGCCTTTTTGTAGGCACGTCACGTTAAAACAGCTGGACGGAAAATCAGATGCATAGTCTATTTTTGGTCCGACTTACAACTCGGACCCATTTATTTTGATTTTCCTCTCCTCATTAAAAAAAAGACCCTCGGAATCGCCCGCTATAACGACTAGGCCTATTTCTTTAAAATGTTATTTAAACTATGCTTTCATTTAAACATAGGAGCACGATTGTTTTTTTTTCTCTCTGCTCTCTTCCCCTCCCCAGTCCACAAAATTGATGTCTCCATCATGCGATGATATACTGTACGGTTTTGTTTACGAGAGCCTTCAGCGCTTTTGCGCATGCGTCAGGTCTCTTTCGATTTCATGAAAATAGGGGTTATGATAAAAAAAGAGAGGATATTTACTTTTTATCAGTGTTAGTTTACTAGTAGCTGCGTTATATTTGCGCTTTTCGGGAAAGAATTATGGAAAGAATAAATGCTATTGCAAAAATAACAGGTACTAAAAGAAAAACAGGTCTTAAGAAAGTGCCCATCTAGCTTATCACCCCTTTGCGGAGTAGAATCGTCTGTGAGTAGTAGTTCTCGCTTTTGAAAACGAACAGTAGATCTATTTATTTATCTGTAATAGTTTTTGTTATCAGTTAAAGACTCTGTAGGTCTCTTAATAGGAATTATTTAAACTTGACGTATATTTTAGGCAGTTTGTTGTTTATTTCCGGAAAACCAATATGTTCAAGTTCTCAGTAATAAATCTAACAAGAATTGAAGTTCAATGAATGAAACGGATCATTCCATATCATGTGCTTCCAAAACTTTAGCACTTCCAAACCTTATCCTCTTGGATTTTTTTTTTTTTTTCAAATTTGGCTTACCTAATGTAAATTTGGATTCTTGCTCTCAGAATAGTGAAAGATCCAAATTTTTAAATTTTTAGCTGCAATGGCCCTTCACAAATTATTAACTACATTTTTGCCAACCTCGTATCTCCCTCGTAGCTCGAATAATAATTTATTTTGTAATGCCATGTCAGCGGAAAATTTCAATTTCGGTGGGGTGGATTTCGGAGGGCCTTAACTTAAAAACTACTGCAGCTAAAAATTTAAAAATTTGGATTTTTCATTATCTGTGAGGGTTCTTTAGGTGAGCCAAATTTGAAAAAAAAAATCCAAGAGGGTAAGGATTTTTTTCGATGGATCACTTGACATGGAATGACCCAAACTAGGAAAGAAGGACTTATGTTATGTATTCATTCCATAACTGTTCAATACGCTTTTGATACTTGTTTGATTTAATTTCTGTAATAAATCGTTATATCATAAAAAAAATGCTAAAAATATCATTATTAACATATATTTTATATTAGAATTAAGTAGCGGTACAAGAATTGTAAGGCGCATCTGAACTCATACGTGGAAAAAAATTGGTGCATTGAATGTAAAAGGTTGACCAACTCAGTTTTAGACTAAAGTTGTGTTGATAGAAAAGTCATTTTTTTTTCCCTGTACGATATTCCCGTAAACTTCCCTGCACTGTCTCCTCATGAACGGAAGGAAGCAAATCAAACTTCAGTGTTTATAAACCTAATTTCGAGTGTTAACTTTTCACCCGACCATTGTCAGGTCGTTAATTCCTAAGTTTATAATTATCCTAACTACAATCATCCAAAACTATATAATAATAAAAAAATGGCGAAATTAGTTGTAATGTGTTTTAGGTCTCTATTACATCATTTAGAGCAATTCAGAAAGTTATTATCTGCCTGCAATTAGTGTGTTAAGAATCTTGCAGCTGTAAATGGGAAATTATTGAGCTAAAGTATAAACCATCTGTGCCATTAGTACAACTTTAATTCATTCAAACCAAAGGAAAGTATGATTGTGTCGTGAGAACATATCATTAATATAAATAGTTAAAACTATCGATTATTTCGTGTGAGTTACACTTGCAAACATAGAAGCGATTGTTATTGCTATGGAAGCAGTTCTAATTTACATTAATTATACGAGGATGAATAGTTTATGGATTTGCTTTACGTCTTAATGAACATCAGTTTCATTCTACTATGATTTATATCCGTTTTATAATCCCGCATTCATTTTAGTTATATTAAACATGAATTTAAAATCCCTTTCTCAGAAGCCTTATCGTTAATATCGTTATTGAAGTGGCGCGGGGGCAGAGCCTCTAAATAACATGGCAGAGAATAATAATCGCGCTTTATACAAGTTAGTATTTAAAGTTTATATGTATTATGTAAGCTATCATTGTATCCATCGCGTAGTGACTGAGGATATGACGTCATTAATAACAGTGTTTGAAAATA
>JAFIDM010000004.1:22117095-22136554 GCA_023159025.1 Thereuonema tuberculata | reverse complement strand
AATTGGGTGAAGTACAAAATTTTTAGTCAATTAAATACTAATCTAAATGAAACTTTAACATTTAAACAAATAAAACAGCAACTAATGTCTGATGTTGTGGATGGGAAAATTATTTATTAAGAACTAAGTAAATTTTAAATTTAATTTGATTAACTATTTGTTATATTAATAACTATTAATTTTAATTTTAAGATGAATAGAGCAAACTTCTCGGTCCTATATACCACAGGTATGCAGTTCTATAAGCATACCTAATGGGACTGTTAAACATTAAAAAAAAAAAAAAAAAAGGAAAATAATTTCACAGGGTTTTTTTTTTTTTTTTTTTTTTTTTTGATTACTGCACTTGCTTCAAAGAATTGTTCAATGTGAATTTATTTTCTGGAAATATCGTTAAAAAAAAAAAATAAATAATAATAATCTGAAATATTTGCTGGATTAAAGAAGTAGTCTATTGATTGAGCATGCACAGTCTTACTTTTGCATTTGAAGTTTTCTTCTCAGTCTGTCTGTACAAGCATCACGCTAAAACAGCTGGACGGATTTTCACAAAATTTGGTCCATAGTTTATTCCTGGTCCAACTTAAAACACCTGGTACATTTATTTTGGTCTCCATTCCTCCCGTCCTTAAAAAATGCCCACGAAATCCCTCGATAAAACGGCCTTACTGATGTCTTTAAAATTTAGTATGATGATAATTTATGGTCCACCAATCAAATTGAAGCACGGCTATTTTTGGCCTCCACCATCCGACCTTTCCCAGTCCTCAAAAGGGACTCCAGCTTTTGCATGCTCAGTATGTAATGTATTGAAATAGATTGAATACATAAGAAAATTGTTGTAAGAGTGGATTTTTAAAATTAATCTTAAACTTCGTTCCGTTAGGTTACGTCTCTTCATGGGAAAGTTTTTTGGAATTTTAGAAAGTTTTTTTTGTTTGTCTGTCCTGGACAATAACAATCAAGAAGATTACAGCTAAAATTAGGAAACTTTCGTACTTGAGCTCTGTTTGAGACCAGAGTTATGGTCTAAAATTAGATGGAGGTAAAGAGAAAAAAAAAATAGCTTTTTATCTGTAGAACTAGTCGCGAACTTCCTTGTTAGAGCCTCAGATAGATTTTCCAGGTAAACATTAGTACAAATCGGTCGTTTCACGACAGAAGGCAATTCCGGATAGCGAAGTCAACGGGAATAAACAAATAGGATTTTTAGAGCTCAAGAATTTTTAAAAAAACAAAAAAAAACTTTAATTATGTACTTTTTCGCTTGGACAATTGCGGGTTAAACTTCTTATGAGAAACAAAATTAACTAGTTATTCTCAGAATTTCTCGGATAGTAAGAATATCGAGGACTGATTCAATCTTTTCTCGCTGTCTGAAATCATTAAATCTATAAAGTGAGTTTTTCTTCCACTAAATCAATTCTTGCTGAAAATAATAATCGATGAAAGTTCCAGAAAATAGAATTACTAATCGGACTTCTTTATTTCACCGTACAACGGCATTTGAAAAATTTACTTATATAGTATTTATTTCGCATACTGGCGACGGAGTAAGCAGCACTGGGATTGGGGAGGTGGGAGGCAATTTAAGGAGTAGGGGTGCAACCAAATGATCGTGTCCTTATCGTAAATAAGCATCGTAGTAAAGTTTAAAGAAATCCCTAGCTTTATTTTTGGGAATCAATTTAGAAGGCCAAGAGAGACGGAGATTAACAAAAAAAGAAAAGAAATGGGTCTTGTGTTGGACCATAATTTTTGTAGAAATCCATCCAGCTGTTTTAGCGTGATGCACGCTAAACAAACAAATGGACAAATAGAGGACAAAGATCTTCAAATAGAATGGTGAGATATCGTATGCTCAGTAATATATATATTATATATTATATCGGATGGCCAAACTCAAATGATGCAAATTCGAGTTTAGCAATGCAAAGATTTCAATCGATCATTTGCAATTTAGAAATTTAGAACGTAAAGAATATAAGAATAAAATTCACTTATATTACTAAACATATAGCCGGACAATTATCTGAAATTTAAAATCCCAATACAAATTTCAGAAAATTGTTTCTGTGAACGTACGGCAAATTACATTCACTTCATCAGCGGCATCTGGTGTTAAATTTTGAAACTAAAATTTGGAAGACACAAAAACGCATTATTTAAAGAAATTTGCTCTTTTTTATTGTATATATTCTTAAATTTGCCGTACGTTCACAGAAACAATTTTCTGAAATTTGTATCGGGATTTTAAATTTCAGATAATTGTCCGGCTATTATATATTATATTTTTTTTAACATTTTTATTTCTTAAAAACCTACTTTACACGATACAACGAAGTATCTGACTCGGAACCCTTTGTTTTCATTTTAATTTTTAATGAGCCTCAATTAACGATTGTCTGATTTCGACGAGGAAAAAGGGAACTTAATTCCCGTCTAAAACAGATAACCACAAACCCTGAAGGAAAATATTATTTTAATTTTCATTATCACCAATTCGCGACATTTGTTAATTTTGCAAAAGCAATTTTTATGTTCATTCCCTGAATAGAGAAAGGAAGAAATGGGAGCAGCCGTAACGATAGGTTTTTCGAGACCTGTTTTCGATGCACGATAATAATACAGTTTGGTAGATTTCACACCTGGCGATGATGGGCTCTGTGTTGAAAGTTTTCGAGAGAGATCCTCCGCCATCAAACTACCTTGAAGAAGATGTTTCCTTTGCTTTTTATGGAAGCTTGTTTTTCCTAGGAAACAAATTACAACACCCTCTTTCCACATTTTTTTTTTTTTTATTACCAACACATTCCGTGAGTGCACGAGCAGCGAGAAGGAATGGTTGCTTTGTTTATATTAACGGTAGCGGAACGGAAATTTAGTAGCCTCCCATTTAAAAGACGGAGGGGCTTTACCGATTTCTCTGAATTCAGACCCTTCTAAAATATGAGCTTTTTTTTTTTTTTTTTTTCCGACTTCACCGAATCCCGTAAGGAAATCTCAGAAAGACGGAAAACGCGATTTTGAAAATTGAAAACATAGGTGGAAACAATAGTTGATATGGATTATTGCTTTTTTTTTTTGTTTTGTTTATTTACGTTCACTTCTACCATTTTTGGGGTGAATTTCTAGAATTTGCCAACAAAGCCGTTCCCATTTTAAGATGAAGCACTCGAATTGTATTATATTTAACGGTGGAATATTCGTGGAAATCAATGTGGTACCGCTAACAATTAAAAAAAGCAGTAACAAATTCGCAATAAAAGATAGGTGTCAAAACTTCAGGTGCCAGCCTCCGCCGGCTTGCTATTCAGTTACTACTGTCTGAAGCGTTGGTCAGCGATCACGATAACTGTACAAACAATTATTTTAGAAACCTAAATCTAGAATTAAAATTTTCGCTATCCAATAGAGCTTCCTACTGATTTTGTATACAGAGCTGACACACGATAAGCAGCTTATGATATTTGATACAGCAGCGAACGGCAAAATTCATAGCACTACTACCGAGTTTCGTGTTGCAGTAACTTCATTTATTTGAATTCAAAATCCACGTTTCTGTGCGACTTATGTAGATACATCTACACACACTGAATATGTGTGAGTGAATGCTTTTCTTGGAAGAAAAAATCGTAAGTTGGTATACCAACGATAGTTTTTCTTATATATTTTTCACAGCAGAATTTGCTTATTAAAGTTGGTGGTACAATTAGTAGAAATAAAAAGGAATAACTGCTGTAATTGTTACCTGCTTCTTTTTTTTTCTATTAACCAAATGTAAATCTATATTTAAAAAAGTAGTAAGTACTTTGTTCTAAATATAGTAATTCACTTTGAATTAAAATCAGTTGTAAAATTGCAGTTTAGAATGTAGTCACACCCCGCGTGAAAATTGATGTGCATTGCCTTCGTTGCCATAGAAACAAAGTTCATGGCTGAACAGTAGTGGCCGGCATGTGCTAGTCTCCTAATGACAAATCTCGAGTAATTTATCTGTTTTCAGCCGATATTAATGGAAAATAGAGAATTCTGTTTTTTCAATATATCTCGTGAAGTCGATCAAAACAGGTAAATGTCTCGGCATTTTAAGTACAGCCAGAGAGGAGCCATCGAATGACGTACATAAATGTTCCTTTTTAAGTCACCATAGGCCACGCGGTTGGCGTTGTTGATAGGACATCGGGCTCTCACCTCTTGAGTACCGGAATTCGGTTCTCGTGTGGGTTTCGTGATGGTGGGCGATCCGCGCTGATCAGTTTTCTCTGGGTTCTCCCGTTTCCCCTGCACTTCTCCCACCATTCTTTCTGCGTCTCTCCTTATTTCCGTGGGATAGCACAGTAGACCAACGGTCGTGGTGCTCGGCTTCTCTCCCATCCACACTCAATACCCACGTCACCATTCTCCGTTGCCTCCCTTGTTACAGATAGCGCACCACTCTTAAAGTTGGCTTGTGGTACATTGCAACAGCAACCCTCATCTAATGTCAGAAATGACATTAGATGACTGGATAGCTAATAGAAAGTACGAAATTTCTCAATAAGTTTTTAAAAATAGCAGCAGTTCTTAGAAAAATAATTTTAGTTAATAATTGGCACTATTACATTTATTCAAGCTATTATGCAGTGAATTTATTTGAATTTTAGAGACGTTCTTATGCGCATATATAATGGCGGGATTACGTTTTCCCATTTCAAAAGTAGGATTAAGTTTTTCATACGTAACTAATTCTGATCTTAGCAGCAAGACGTGCTCGAAGAGGGTTTATTGTGTGGGTAGCGTTTAAAGCCGTGTTTTTTGTTTTGTGTGGAGGTATTTATTTTTTCTCGCCAACATATAGTTTATTTTTATTATTAAATTCCAAGATTTTAGTCCCAATTTCTTCTTTAAGGTTTTTTGCTAAAAGTAAATTCAGACAAAACGGAAATAGCGCCATCAGGTGGCAGTAATGCAAAGTTAAATTTATGAACCGAAGATTTTTCCAGGCTAGGATCGCTTTAACTTTTGGCGACGACTTGCATATAAGGCAGGCAACTGTTGAAAGGCCGTGTGGAAATCAATGAAACCTTATGCTGTTGTCTTAAAAGATTCTTAGAGCCACGCATTCACGACAAAATAGCAGCTGAACTAATCCTGAAACTTCTTTCTTATCCATTAAGATCAGTAAAAATGGGAACTTTTTTTTTATTTTGACAAAAGAAGAAAAACTTGTTCATGATTTTACATAAGTTGAAGTATCGTGGTGTGACAGTCCTGAAAAACACACACACAATAAATAATCCTCCTTTTGGGGAATAGGTGAATTCGTTTAAGTAATATTAAGTTTATAAAATTCGTCCTGAGTCTTTACTAAATGTAATTTAATCTTCAGTGAAGGTTTTGTAGCACCTATGTTCTGGCGTCTTTATTGTCTGCAGTTTCGTGGATATGCCAAGCCTGATGATTTCACTTCGTAGTCATTCGAAGAAAACCTAAAGCTGGTGTATTGTCAAAAGCTTTCAAAATAATGGCTGTCGCTGTAGAGTAGTTCTTCGTACAGTTCTTTTCTTTAAGCGTGACCACTTCAATGAAAATAAATTGTGAAGTTGCCTCTATATTTATTATTAAAATTATAACATTATAATAATGTAGTAACAGGTTGACGTAAAAGCTAAAATTATGCTGTAATGAAACTGTTTCCTCAGATCAGAAGTTTATTATTTCACTATAATGTTCGTCCTTACAATTACATACTAGTCAAGGTTTTCCTGATCCTAATAAAAGACCGAGATTTGTGAATCGATCTAGCAGTCGAATTATTTTAAGATTTTTCAAATACTTTAATGTAAATAAATATTTAAAATAATCAGCAAATTAACACGTGTAAACTATTAATTAGCAAACACAAAACGCAATACACTTTGGCCTTTGTAAGAGTTGGCCGAAACATGTAACGGCTTTTTTTTAATTTAATATATGTTTATATTAATTTAAGTGTGTTGAGTTTAATGTTTGGTAAATATTTAAAATGACAAGAAGATGTATGAACTATTTTAGCTCTCTGCATAGTGTATTTTAGCGAGTGTTTTCGTGTATACATTCCACAAAGTGCCTTAACAAAAAAAAAAATCGCTTTTGCAGAAGTTGTAGGTTTATGGTGCTACTGTGACCTGCTTCTGCATATGGATGTTCTTAGGGTGAAGTTTGAAAGGAGCCTTACGATATAATATTTTTGATTATTTCTTTTTTACTTAAGCTAATTTATCTGAATTAATAAATAGGTGTATTTCGATCGCTTCTGTCTTCCTGATTCTTGAAAAACAGAACCGAAAAGAGAAAGAATAAAAAGAAATAAGAAATAATCATTCAGATCGTTCGAATATTATTTTCAATTAGATATGACTTGTTACACTTTCTCTGTTACAATTACGTCCTGCTGTCTGTCATAATTATTTTTATCCAAATCGAGTTTAAACATATTATTTCCAGTAGTTTGTTTGGGCTAATATCTATACTATGTTTGTTGATTTCGCACAACTTGCTTTTTATCGCTGACGCTAGGATATGATTGTCAGCACTTGATTTCCCTGTCGGGTTCCCTGTCACCCTAACGAGGAACGTTTAAAGTTGCAAGGTACCATATATGGCATTAAATGCACCTCTAACATGGGAAAAGAAAATAAATGTCTATATGTTGGAAATTCTAAGCGTAAATTGGAAGCGCGAGTAAAGGAACATAGTACTGCAATAAAAAACGGTAACGAAAACTATAGCACAGCAAAGCACTGCAAAATTACGGGGCATTCAATAGAAACCAAAGATGTTAGTGTATTTGGCATAAGAAGGTCAAAATACCTAAGAGAGTTTTATGAATCCTGTGTAATTAGGACCATGCACAGTTATAACAAAGATCTTTCCACAAAAAATGTCCTCGAATATGGTTTATAGCGCTTTTGTTTTCGTAGCAGACGACAAAATCATTTACTTGTCAAAATAGCCACCAGGGCAACCATGGTTATAAAGGGTGAAAGGAAACACCTGACTCTCTTTTAACTGACGAAACCCGACAGGGAGCATGTTCCTTATGTAAGGGTGAATAATTTTAAATTGAATTTTTAAAAACTTGATAAGGGGGTCCGGGAGAAAATGGGACTCCGAAACGTCGTTTTTTAAATGATATTAATCCAAAGTAAGTGCAATTTTAGTAGGCTAATTATATAATTTAAGAAATAGCACGTAAAACATATTTTTAACTAATGACTATTTTATTACGTGTTCGGAATGGAGAATTGATTTGAGTTAATTTGGCGCCTTTGTTCAGTTCACAACTTGCACAATTGCTTGCGACGGCGGCTCTGTCTTTGCTTGTGCTTATGGTTTTGTCGCCTGTTGTCTTGAATTTTATTTTGTTTCTTAATGTACATATTTCTTTTCTGTGATTAACAGTTGATGTTATTTATTTGCTTTTGAATTTCATTGCAACATTCTATTTCAGCAAGTAACTCGACTCTAGGAGCCAAATCGAGGCAAGCAGATTAAAAAATTGTATTCTCCGTTAGAATTTAGAAGACAACATTATAACAGACTACTTTCTTTTTTTTTTCTCACTCTTATTCGTGAGAATAAATATTGTACCTTTAAGAACTGAAAGTAAATAATATTAAAAAAAATGCACAATTTTATACTTCAATATCTCACTTAAGAGCTATGAAAATATATCCCTTTGAAAGATGCCCTAATAATCTGTAGTCAAGCTGGAAGGATAAGATAAAAAAATGAGATTACGATAATCTAATAAAGATAGGTGATCATTCAAAAAAAAAAAAAAGCGAATTTAAAGGATACTTCCTGTAGATCATTGAAAACCATTCAAAGGCGATATAAATTTCTTAACGATATATGGAAACAAGAAAGAATTTCGATGGATCATATTATGTCATCCAAGGAAAGATTTCTTGGCCAAATAAAGAAAAAAAAAGGAAATAACAAATATGGTTGGATGATGTGAAACTTGCATTTGAAAATTTTTATTACTTTTTCAAATTTCGAATGCTGAGCATGTTTGAGTGTTTCTCTTTGAATTCAGTATCTGTTTTAGTCGATGTATCTTTGTTTACTGCATTTACGTAGTTCCTAACTTTGGCAGTTTGAGTCTTTAACATAAATCTTTCAGTTTGCGCGAAATCCGACCATTGTCAGACAGCTGTGGCTGTTGGACGTTTCCTGTCGACTACGATGAGCATCACTTGAATGTAATGGCGGCCTTGTAGTTATATTTCGCCGTCGAGTGTTTTCGTCCAATTGTTTTAAAGTCCAATTGTATGACGTTCCTTTACATACGACTGCTAACTCAACTGATGTGCAACTGTATCTCTGCTCCTCTTCCTTATGAGATTGAATCTCTTTCGCGATATATAGCAATGGAGGGAAGTCTGTTACTCGTATTATTAATCGATTAATACTTCCGTTTAAAAAACCTTCCGACGACAGTTGGTTGGACAACAAGTGTTGAGAACTAAATCTGATGAATAAATATACTCTTAAATATGATGTCTGTTTACCTTAATGAAAGGTAAAGGTCTTCCATTCGTAGACATCGAATGATCGAATGTCGACTCTCGCTGCCTTGAACCCCTGAGTAAGAAACTAGGCATCCATTTGACAGAGGGCTCGATGAACCCTAGGGCCGTCTGGAGGAGTAACAACCTTGGAAAAAAAGAACCCGTCTCCTTCAGTCCGCAGTTCAACGCTATCCACTGGGACTCATGATGTGATCTAATGCAAGAAAATCTTACTGTTAGCCACCGGAAGATATTTTAAACGGAATGTATTTCTTCAGGCTTTTGTATTACTATATTTTTAATCTTAACTTTCTCAGGACAATTACGCTCATGCAATTGATAAGGCCGTGGTTTGAATATCTTGCGTACATCCCTCCTGTAACGTTTGAACCACTTAGTAAATCTTCTTGGAAATTAGCTGCATAAAAACGAACAAGAGACAATTCGGCAATGTCTCTATGTAGATGCTTTGGGAGAAATTTGTTCATGGGAGGAAAAAAAAAAATATTCCCATGCCCAAATTTTTTTTAAAAGGAAATTAATTGTTATGGACGGCAAAAAATGAATTTCTTTAATGTATAACAATAATGTGTAACAATCCATTTTGTTTGCGTGTGCTTTGATTGTAATTAAAATTTGTTGGATTTAAGCTTTGTGTTCTTCAGTCTTTGTGAATTTTATCAGTTCTGAGCAAATGGAAAAGTTGAAAGTAACTTTTTTGCAAATACGGAAGCTTTTCATTTGTACGTTATTTCTACAACTAAATAAATAAATAAGTAAAATGGAGCATTAAAGAAAAGTCTGCTTTAAACTTTTCAGAAATTTTAAATTTAGAAATAGTAATTGGTGCGCCAATGTACGATGATTGCTGTTGGCAGAATATTGTTTTCAGTTTCTTGAATCTTTTATGTATATATATAAAACAGAGTATCGTCATTTCAGTTATATTTAGATTCTAACTCTCCAGTGCTATTAAACGTGGATATCAATACTGGTTTGATGGTTCCGTAGGTTTCAGAATAGTAACAAAAAATGGCTAATAATTATGCTCGTCTTACAGGTTGTCAGAAATATGACAGATACGATTTCAAACATCGGTGTGTGCTGGCGTTTGAAAGAAGGCCGATCAAAAATAAGCGCTTGGTTGATTTGTATCATCGAACTTTACATGACAGATAAGCAAATGCATATTTCCTGATCGTCGAAGCTTACACAGATTAAATATGGATTTAAATGTGGGTTGCAGGAACTCTCGTAAAAGATAGCGTGATTTAATAGCTATGTAATTGAAAATCGTTATTCAGAATTTTTTTTTTCGTAGTTCTTTTTTAACGAAATAAGTTGCATAATTATTTTTCAAAGTTATACATTACTGTATGAAAAGTTCCAAATAGAGTCGAGCTATCATCTTATACACTATCCTGTCAAAAGTATTGGGACAACAAAACAAAATGAGTGATGCATGGCGGTTGTTTCAAAGAACCAGCATAAAAGCTTCCAGCAAACTGAAGATCTATCAGTGGTATCCAGTAAATATTGATTCATAGTTCTAAGGATTAGTATTAACATCAAGAGATTATCGGGCTTCGACGGTTCCTGAAATCAAGATCTCACCTAATTGGTCCTCAGCACAGGAGGACCTAAGAGAGATAGATTTTCGGCGCTGCGAATCCATACATACACCTATGTTGTAAATAAAGTTAGTTAGTAACCTGTCTCCGACTAACGTTATTTTTAACTATGTAACAATACATAGTAAAATGAAGAAGTGAGACAGACAGAGTCTTATTGAATGTTGTGTCAGCAGTTGTTGTTACTAGATACCTTTGGACCGTTAAGATTGAATAATCGACTGTGCCGTGAATAGAGAAGGGTCAAATTCTTTCCGAAGACATCCTTTGGTAAATATGTAGAACATCGAACCACTGAAATTAAGACGAATTTTCGTTGTTTCGCAAGGAAACGATTCGAATCATGTGGTTTTATATTGTATTACTGGAAAACTGTTATGTTGTAGTTTCTTTTTTAAAAAAATCCCTCGAGATTTAGATAACACCCTTTCTCCGGCCAAAGCGGAGGTGTGTGCTTCAATGGACAACATGGACAAAATAGGAATCTGCAACGCCCATCATAGTTTTCATTTGTTCAAAGATGTTTTGCTGTTGTAGGGGTGGGTGGGAATTGCAGTACTTAGCACGACCTGGAATTAGTTTCTCTTGGCTCCGGAGGCAGAGGGGGCGTTTGAGGTGAAATAATTTGAAATTTCGGAATGACCTACTTTCAAACCTACTTCGGAATGACCCTCAATTTAAGAATTCATTTTCCGCCATTTTGTGTTCAGTCTTGCAAAAATTTGCACAAAATAATTAATTTTCTTTAAAACTAATTAAAAAACAACAACAACAACAACAACAAAAAAACTTTGGCTTTCCGTTTCTGGTATTAACTATTTGATTTCTTTGAAAATAACGAAAATTCGTCTTCATTTCAATGGTTCGATGTTCTATGTAATTACCCATCCTTTGAATACTTTGCATTCCATCGAAGTTCCAGATGTCATCGCAATTGTGCGTTATGTGCGCATAAGTTCTAGAGAATTGCAGATCTTTGACTGTTGTGATAACTCATAAACCATCAGCCAAACGGAATGGATGCATTGCCAAGTTCAGAATACTGGAGCAATGAGTCGCAATACAAAGTGTAGTTGCCTTACTAAATATGAGTTTAAAAAATGGTCGAATATCGGAATGTAATGCAATGCACCATCCCACCAATGAAGTTCTGAGATGTCACTTGAGACACTTTGCAGTTTATCCGGGATCCTGGTGTTGATATATTAATGTTTGCGACACTTGGTGATGTGTACCAAGTCTACGTTGAAAGTGAGGGTTCTTCATATCTCTTCTTAACCAATCTTGCTGTATATCAAAAATTCATCGATCACTAAATTGCATCAAAATTTAGCTATCCAATTTTCTTCTGTTAAATCAACTGCAAAACTCTCATTAGCTCCCGCGCTGTTTTTCAAGATGGCTGACATGACTCCTCTTGTGATGTTGATCATGAATTAGATTACAATATGTGGTATTAAAAGTTCCTAAAATAATTTTAGATAGGACTAACTCAGAGGAATATTCTTGTCTTGAAAATTGAAGATAACGAAAAAAAAAAATCGAACAGCCTCGTCTTCAAGGGAAAAATTCGTTTTTTTTTCCTTCTTCATAGAAGCTACCATTTTGAAAAATACTTGCGCATGCGAAAGTGATTCAGAAATGATGTCAATGTTATTAATCATTGGAAACGCGACATGTTATCAACGACTCGTCAGTAAAGTATTGTCTAATTGTGCTTGTTGCACACCCAACTTTATTTCAAGATCTGTAGAGCTTCGATCACAAGCTGGCTTTTAGGACTGCAGTCATCTAGTCCAATTGCAAACAAGATTTTCCCCTAATCCTTTTCTAAGAAATCTGGAATTTCTCGCTAAATAAGTTTAAAGAGGTTGATTTTATTTTATTTAATTTTTTATTTCATCTTCTTTTGTATATAATAGACTCTTCGTTAGAGTTTCTTCTAATATTTTTTACATTTCTTTCTTCTTTTTCTTGTTTTCTTTATCAAATCAGTTTCCTTTGGGAATATCTTCTTCGTTGCATACTAGATTCTTCGCTTCAAATTTGTATCTTTTTTTTTCTTTATGATTATGATTTTTTTATTTATTTATTCTTTCAGTTTTGTACACTTTATTCATACAAGAAATCACTCTACTTCATCAGAATTTTTTTTTTTAAGTGGAAAGATCCAATTACCTTCATCATTTCTGAATCCGTCATTTTGGACCGGGGCCAGAATTCCGGAAATTGTGGCTCATATTTAAGAGATTTGTAGTATCTTATCGGCTACTCTCTCCTGCCGACTGTTTACAGCCAGTGCGCTGTCACCGTCCTGTCTGAAAAGTTTCGTTTCCGAACGTCCGATTCAGTCAACGGAACTGAAACATCCGTTCCACTTCTATCACATTTTTCTCATTCTACGACAGTCAATTCCATTTCAATTTCCTTCTTTTTTACATTTTACATTTTTTTCTTCTTCTGTCTTTCTGAAAAATACGCTTTTCAGTGGTAGAACTTAGTAATGATACAACATATAATTGAAAAATAGTTAACATTGCTTATTAAACTTATTTTTTGCTGTATTGTTTTTTTACTTCATCTTAAAATGTATGTTTTTTTTATTTTTTATTTTAATGTTAACCAGTCCTATTAGATAAAATTACATAATTACTCCTGTGTTATAAATGCTGGAAATTTGATGTGTCATTTAGATTAATATAAAGAAAAAATTAATAAAATTTAAATTTACAGAGTTTAATCTCTTTACTAACATAGAACACATAATGTACTTATTAATATTAAAAAAAAGATTAAAATATTAGAAATTCTTTTTAATTTTATTATTAATAATATCATAAAACAGTTGATTTTCAATTTATTTTATACTGCTACTATTATAATTATCCCAATTTAGTTGACTAAAAAGTTCAGAATAAATATAATCATTTATTCTAAAACCAAAATTATTTTTAATCTTAGGTATATCAAGAACTTTTAATCAGATCTAGTAGAACTATTTGAGTTATAATTATCTTTTATATTTTTATATTTATAAATATTTTTCAGAATAATTTTTATGAATATATTTGTACATTTAAAATTTTGTATTTAGTTCTTATTTTTAATTTATTTTCCATAATTTGGTACTTAAAGTTAAGAAAAATATTATTAAAAATTTTGTATATAAATCTGTTCATTTTAACTGTTTATTTAACTGTTGTTTAGTTAGAAAACACCAACATTCCAAATGATAATTTAAGACAGATTCAACTAATGATTTATAAATAATAAGCTTTTGTTTAGAATTGTAAATATTTCTTAAGTAATAAAACATAGATATAAAATTGATGACATCATTGTATTGTTTACACCAACTGAAATTACCGTCAATGTAAATCCCTAAATATTTATCATTTTTAATACACTCAGTAACATTACAATTACAATTATTTGATATGTTATTATTATTATTGTTTGTTAAATTATAACAAAAATTATTATGTAATTTAAAAGATAAGATTGAATCTAGTTTCTTATTTTTAGTTTTAATTATCATTATCTTTGTTTTCTTCTGATTTATTGTCATTTTGTTTTCAAAAGCCCATTTTGAAATATTATTCAGATCTTTTTGAAGATTTGGATAAGTACTTTTTTGATCCTTGTTACTACTAAGAAGTAGTACATCATCCGCGTAAATATAAATACAGCAATTTTTTAACAAAATTGCATGAATTTAGATATAAAATGAAAAGTAATGGTCTCAAATTTGAACCTTGAGGAACACCACTTTGAATCTTATAAATTTTACTTGTGAAGTTTTTTTACAAATGCAAGATTATTTAACGTGCCATTTTATTAAATATTATATATGCCTACTACATTGGCACTTGAAAGGTATGTAAAATTAGTTACCTAAATAACACACGAGACGTTTCGGAACTTCATTTCAGGTTCCTTCTTCTAGTCTGGGTCCCCCTTATCTTTGAAGTTTGTCTTTTTGATGGAACATGTCATCACAACAAAGACTATTTCCAACCGTTACGGGAAATTAGACACAGCCGACATGTTCCATCAAAAAGACAAACTTCAAAGATAAGGGGGACCCAGACTTGAAGAAGGAACCTGAAATGAAGTTCCGAAACGTCTCGTGTATTATTTAGGTAACTTATTTTACATACCTTTAAAGTGCGAATGTAGTAGGCATATATAATATGAAGTTTTTGTATTTTTATTTTGAATATTCTATTTCTAAGATAGTTTTTTATGAGGCTATAAAGATCCCCTCTTATTCCATAACTTTTTAATTTATTTAATAATATATTGTGGTTCATGCTATCAAATGCTTTACTGAAATCAATGTAAGCTACATAAGTTACCTGGCTATTATTTAAATTATCATTTATTTTATTATTTAAGTTATTTAACAGATAATTAGTACTTTTATCTATCTGATATCATTTTTATTCAAGATATTATATTTAATTATAAAACTATATATGGATTTAGTTAAATAACTTTTACTAATCTTAGGAATGTTGGAAAGAATAGATACAGATCTGTAGTTTGAATTTTCTTCAATATTCTCTCCTTTATAAACAGGTGTTATACATGCTATTTTCCGTAGATTAGAAAAGTTTTTGTTTGAAAAAAGTTCAATCAAAAGAAGTGAAAAAAGTTTCTTCGTTTTTTTTTATTATTCTCGTAGTTATATTATCTATACCAACGGAATTAGTATTATTTAATTTTTTTATTATTTTTAAAATGTCATCTTGGTTTGGTAATAAAAACACAATAGTTTCGGTTTCTAATATTCATTTTTCTGTGTTTCATCAATATTAAAAGATCTGTAATCTTTTTTTTTTGAACAAACGTTTTATACAAGTTATAAAAGATAGTATTTATATTATGTTTCAGTAATAAATTATTTATTTCAGTATTTTTATTTTTTTTTTTTTTTGATCAACATCTCTTTTAATTAACGTTTACATATTCTTATTAGAAACATTATTATTATATAAAAATTTATTTAAGTATTATTGTTTTATTTTGTTAATATAATTTTTCAGCCATTTTCTTTTCTATTTGTAATTATTATCGTATGTTTTATTTGTCTATTATTCTTATGTTTGAAAAATAAAATATCTTTTTCTTTTATGTGCTTCATTATGTCTCATCCATGTTGTTTTTCATTATTATTTTTATATTAATGTTTTGTTTTATCAGATTTATTCTTATCTGTTATTATTGATTTATCAATAATTCTCTTTAATTTATTTACATATTTATTAAGATCTTTATCTTAGTCTTTTTTAATTTCCAGGGTGAGATCTATTACTTTAGTATTAAGATAATTTTCATCGACATAGTATTTGGTATGGCAATGGCCGAGTGCACCAAACCTCAATTAACTTTAATGGCTGCAGTGTGGACGTAGTTAAAATTAGTGTGGGGGGTGTGCTCCAGAAAAATTTTAGCCTTTGTTTTAAAATTGTTTGAAAGGGAACAAACATGTATAAAAAGAAAATTTATTCAGAAACTTGATAAATTTCTTTTTATGTATGTTTGTTTCCTTTCACACAATTTTAAAACAAAGGCTAAAATTTTTCTGAAGCAGCACCCCTCCCCCCACTAATTTTGGCTACGTCCACACTGCAGCCATCAAAATTAATTGAGGTTTGGTGCACTCGGCCATAATTCTTTTGTCTTTTATAATTATGTAAATTTTTTTGATCTTCAATTTCTATTAGAATTCCAAAATGATGAGATATATCCCATTCTATTATATTAGTTTTTATTTTGTAATTATTCATATGTGTAAAACATAATGAATAATGTTTTGGAAGAATGTGTTTGTAGTATAATTTCTGGCTATTTTGTAAACTTGATTTTTACATCCCAAGTTATAAAATTTTTTTAAGCATTTATTTATTACATTACTTATTATACTATTTACATTTACTTCTGTATTAAAATCTCCTACACACATACAATTATAGCGATTTTCATTATTACATTTAATTTCTAACAATTTTTTTTAATTAATTTATAAATAGACTTCTATTAGTTAACGGAGATTTATAAATTATATAAGAAGATAAAAATCATCTTTTTATTGATGGGTGATTAATATTGCTTTGGATATTTTCATAAGTAATAGTGTCTTTAGGAAAATTTTGTACTAAAAAATTTTGAATTATAAAACAATATTACACCACCTCTTCTGCATTGCCTTCTGAGTTTAAATAGTTAGTTAAAACAGTTATATTAAAACAAGCATTATTAAATCAATTAAATGTATTTTTTTTTATCAATGTTTGCTCATAAATAATTAAAATTAGCCCTTAAACTGCGTACATTAAGAAATAAAACATCAATTTTTAAATTATTATTTAATAAGATGGGGTTCCAAGAATTTATATCTTCTAAAACATTTAGATTTCCTAATTCCAAAAATTATGTTTAATTTAATCTTTTCCTTATTTAGTTCTAATATTCAAATATTAATCCATAATACTTAAATTTTAATTATATCGTAAAAAATGTTTAAAATCAGCCTCCGCACTTGGATAAAAAGAGATATATACAATTAAAAAAGCTCCCTACTGAGCTTGTCCAGAAGGCAGATTGGATATTTTTTTTTTAATTATATCATCTTCACTTGAAATTTTAATTACATGTGAAGATTCATTCATTCTTATTGTAATTGTTTATCGAGATAAACTTGTACCCCATTTTATTTTTAGCTTCTTGCTCAGTTCTCCAAAATAAATTCTTTAATTTCATTGTTAAATTTTCATTAGTACAAATCCTTGAATTATTCCGAATATTTCATCATTAATTATATTCTTTTTTCTTTTGAATGATTGTAACCAGTTATCACGGTCTTTTCTATTTAAAAATTTGATAATTATTGGTCTACTTCTATTATTATGGGATCTTCTAAATCTGTGAATGGCTTCTATTCTGTTTGTTAGGTTGTCAACTTGAAGATTCTCTGCTAATTTGACTATTTTGCAAATTCTCATTTTCTGCTTCTTGAATACCTGAGATTTCAATTTTATTTTTTCTTGATTGTAATTCAACTTTGTGGACATCTTCTTCTATATTCTTTATATTTTCTTTCAGAATTCTGTTCTCATTTTCCAGTCTCTTTTGCTTTTCTTCAATTAAACTTTGATTCTTGGTATATTTATCTAGTCTTCAACAATATTATATTTTTTTGTCAAGAAACTTCATTGATTCTTTAATTTCTTTTAATTTCCTTAAAATGGTTTGCGCCAAACTTATTTCTATTGAGGTACTGGAATTTTCCATTTCTTCCGTAGACATGTCAAGTGACGATTCATTCTTATTTTTTTATATTAATTCACTGTTTAAATTTGCCATTTCTTGCTTATCTCTGGTTATTCTTCTGCATTTTAAACGTACCCATTGGCTTCTTCTTGTGGGCGTTGATATATCCATTGCATTATCTTCATTAACACATTTTTCATGCTGTTCTGCGCCACATGATTTGCTAGCCTAATTCAGCTTTTTTAGCGGTCCCCAGGTTACAGCTTGCCTGTAAAACATAGGGGACCGCTCTTGCTTTTATGCTTATGTAGCGGCCAAACGGTTAGAGATATTAGAATGAAACCTTCACCATAGTGTTCAGCATCAAAAAGTAGGTGACCACGTACAAAAAATCAAACCTCTAGGACCACTCCCTGACCGGATGTGGGGGGTCAAAAGTCGGTGCCTTCAATAGTTTTTCTTTTATCATACCTCAGCAACCGTTTGTCTGGCAGAAACGTGACCACCACCAATGTGTTCAGAAGGGTCGATATTGGGGCTTTCGCCATTTTCCTCGGAAGCGACCACTTTTGCCCCCCCCCCCAACTTCCGGTTTGCTGTAAGCGTCCATTAGGTTCATTGTAAACGCTGGCGCTGGTTAGGTCCACTCTACGTTTGTTTATAAAATTGTGCATATTATGGGACCGCTTTGCTTTTGACACTGTCTAAAAGCGTTAATTATCTTGTTTCATTATACTTTCACATTCACTGCATTTAATTGAGTTTGGCGTAAGTACTCATTATTGGAGTATAACACACACTATTGGAGTATTATTGGTGACACACAAATAAAATATATTTTAAAGAAAATAGAAAATCCTTAAATTTAAAAATACTTAATATGGAAAAGCGTTGTGACTGCACATCTACTGAGGTTGAAGCATGTTAATTCCGTAATCTTTATTAAATATCTGTAAATACAAGTAAATATCAGTATTTACTAAATAGCAGTTTTTTTTTGAAAAACTTATTACCCCGATATAGAAAACAATTTAGGTATACCCGCTAGATACATTCGAGTTCTCGATATATTTGCAGTAGGGTGTAGGGAACCCTTCCCTTGTTTGCGTACCCTCTCGACGCAAGAATGGACACATAGGCCTAACGACATGACGCCACCTTCCAACTATAAACTTGCGTACACTACGTTGTTTTTCCGCCGCCGTCAGTTTATCTTCAAAGACGTTTTGCTTCTCATACATGTGTTTAATACATGTTTTGTTTTAAGTGGTTGATTTACTGTTTTCATGCGATTGAAATAATAATTATAATTATAATTATAATTAAATAATAATTTAATAATATTTAGTTACTAAAGTCGTAAAGCTGTTAGTACAGTGCATCTGGTATTTTATTTACATACTGTTAATAGCTCTATGATTAGTCTAGGCCTAAGTGAATGTGGACGTTAAGTTAAAATGTCCCACTATAGGTCTATGCAGACCCTTGGGGTCGCGCGAAGTAAGGCTCCCGGCGGTTCATGACCAACGGGACTTAATTGATCTCGGGTGGTCAGCTCGATGCCCGCCCGCCTTTAACTCTCGGGAAATAAACCCGGTACCCATTCAACAGAGGGCTGGGTAGACCTTAGGACCCGTCTGGAGGAGAATGGAACGTGGAAAAAAAACCCGCCCTCCGCCGAGGCGGGAACGAACCAACCCGAAGCCCAGCGCCCTTAACCATTCGGCTAACTGGCCCACAATCCGTACGTACTAACTTAATTCACGCACTGTTTTGTTGCAATGAATATTTTTGTTTGTTTTAGCTGTAAATGCATTGTTTACGTCAGTTATGCCTGTAAATGACGCTTCAGTTCAGTATGTGCATCGGTAAGTGAAAAAAAAAGAGCGTTTTACTTTTATATATATTTTCGGTTTACGGACAATTGGTAAATCCGTAATAGATGTGCGTTAATGCGCTATGTCTGTCCAGTAGTTTTGTTGACATTTTATGAAATGTAACAAAATTAACAAC